>OZ022593.1:14237257-14312257 GCA_963669155.1 Arbacia lixula
GAGAGGGAGAGAGAGAGAGAGGGAGAGAGAGAGAGAGAGAGAGAGAGAGAGATGGAGGGGGGGGGGGGGGGGGGTGGCACAGCGAGACCCAGAAGCAAGTGGGAGAAAACTCAAGCACTGAAGACAGGAGAAGACTGGTTCTTGACAAGAATGTGAAAGACATGATCTAATTTCCATCACGTTCACAGTGTTAGAAAATATCACAATTCCATCTTCGTCTTACACCACCCTCTTGCTTATTCTCCTTCCCTCCCTCCCACCCATCCCCACACATACATACACACATACATACACACACCAGCTGTGCTTACAAGCATGTTTGTGAGCCACGGTGATGACAGTTTGCTGTTGATGTTGCTTTATTAGCTTTCTTCATCCCAATTTTGTGCGAGGTAGTTCCGAAGATGATTAACCCTCTTTACGCCATCGAGACCATTTGGTCCATGCGATACACACAAATCCCGGAGAGCAACGTCTTGGAAGGCACATTAAGAGTTAAAGAGAATACAGGAGTCAAGAACATATGCCCTCCTTCGCCGAGTCAAGGCTAGCCTAGGTACTAGGCTGTGAGGTGCATGGACACAACCCAGTCTGTTAACAACTATATCTAGTAATACAGACTATGCCCCAATCCCATCCACACTCCTCCTCTGAGACGGAAAGAAGCCAGAGAAGCTATGACGTCACTCGGGTGCAGTCTGTGTTACCAGACATAGTTGTCAAGAGACTGGGCTGTGTCCATGCACCTCACAGCCTTGTACCTAGGCTAAGTCAAGGCTTCTGAAGAGAAAGTCAGAATCATCGGTAGTCTGGCTTCCAGGTTGTTGGACATTTATGGTCCAAATTGAAAATTATAGACTCTAGTGCTCTCTAGTGCTAGTACTAGTGCTGGTACTAGTCACTGTACTATTCTCCTCTTTTTTTCAGGAGATGGAGAAGAAAGAGAGAATGATTAATACTGCAACAAAACACCGTTATTGAAAATTTAGTTTATAAATGCTCAAGATCCTGAAAGCTAGGCTACGAAATTGTATGAGGGAGGAGAAGCTTGTCTTTCAGGCTGTAGCACGTTTTTTTTATTTATTTTTTTATAAACCAAGCTCTACAAGAAATAGGTCTTTACGCAGTAGACTAATCTCTCCCCCCCCCCCCCTCTCTCTCTCTCTCTCTCTCTCTCTCTCTCTCTCTCTCTCTCTCTCTCTCTCTCTCTCTCGTGTTTCTTAATGGAACTTTTAACACTATGTAATCAAAACCGATTGTGTGTTTGCATATGCGTAATGCTTTTACAGCTACATGTAGTCCTGAAATCAAGGATTAGTCAATATATAAATCAATTAACCCCAAATCTCGTGTAATAATATACACGTCTCCTCACAAGCGTCAACACACACATAGGCCTAGGCCAAACGGAATTTGTTTTTATCGATTGAGCTGTCAGAATTTTGAAAATGACAAAATATGGAAGGAAAAACAAGTCAGGCAATAAACACGGCGTCATTTTCCACCCTCAAACACCGAGTTCAAAGAAAAGTCGAAGAGAATAGAAAGCCTCATGAATTTTCATGTATAATATCACTCGATATAAGATCAGAAGTACTCATACACACTGTCGCCAGTGGCTTGAAGAACGAGGAAGGACTTCGTGTGATGTCCTTAATTTGGTGAGAGGGTATATCGGAGGGGTCGGGGGTGTGGTGACGTTCCCCTCTCTGCCCTCTTTTCACCTCCACATGAGAGGAAACTTTGTTCATTCTACACAGCATCTGCCGTGCCCATATGGCGATGGCCCCCTCCCCTCGCCACGAACCCCCCCCCCCCCCCTCTTCATTCTCATTTTCTCTCTTCTGTTTTCTGTCCCAATCCCCCCCCCCCCATTCCGTCATTCCCTTTCTTTCTCTCACATCCCTCCATCCGTATCTCTTTCCTTTACCCTTCATCTCTCCCCCACACTTCTTTTCTTTTGTTTTATAAAATCACCCCCGCCAACCGCTTTTTTTTTCTCTGTCTCTCTCTGCTTGTCTTTGTCTGTCTGCCTGTCTGTCTGTCTGTCTGTCTGTCTGTCTGTCTGTCTGTATGTATGTCTCTCTAACTATATATCTTTTCATCTCTCGGCTTTAAACCATATACATTATATTATACAGTTAGTAGATGTATCTTGAAAGTGAATCAAATCACTGAATGATATTCTATCTCTCTGTATCCCTCCTTCTGCAATCACCCTTCCTCATCTTAACCTCCCTCTCCCCTCTTTCTTCTCCCTTAGTTTCCATAATACACGAACCTCATTTCTCAATTCCTCTCCCCCTTCCTTTTTCCTTTTTTTTTTCTTCTTCTTATAAAAGAAATGTCCAAACGCAATTGCTTCCCCAAAATTCATAACTCTGCTCGCCCCCGTTCAAATTGAGGATCGCCAAGACGCGAATCAATCTCGGTGACCGTATTTCTTATTGCATCACATATATCTCACCGCCGATCAATCCACAAAATGGCATACTTCCTTCCCATTGCATAATACATGAAGCGGAAAAACACACCGCACGCGCGCCAAAGCGGAGAGATGGGCAAACAGAAAATACTTTGCGCACTCGAAGCCTGCTATTTATCTAGCTCTCGTAACGCCTGATATACGCCTTTATTTCCCCACTGTCCTCATTTTTTAAACTGGTGTATGATGGAGGGGGTACATATCGTACACATGACAAGGGGCCCCATTTCAAGATTGGAGTTTGAGATATATATTTTTTGCGAAATCTTTTACTTTTATGGTGGCGTCAGAAAAAGGTCAGTAGAAATGCATGACGCAGAACTACGCTGCATTTTCGTCTTACCCACTATTTCCGAAAAATCGCAATGGTTGTAAACATGCTATTGCTGGTTCTTTGTATTATATTTAACCCTCTCAGTACCAAGTCTGGAAAACCCCATTGACTTACTGCACAACTTCATGGCAACAGTTATGAAAAAGTTGAGGTAATCAGAAGAAGTGGTGAAGATTAATAGATTCTAATCACGGCAAAACCGTTCTGCTGTCATCACGGGTCAGGATCTCATTTAATTTCAATGTTTCTTCTTTTATCAGTTAAGACGATCTATTCCTATCACCGAAGGAGAATGAGACTTGTGGTTAAGACAATTTTATTTCAATTTCGATATTGAAACATTTATTTCTCCCCTCATAATCGTATTTGCCACACAAACTTACATTCATGTAATCACGCAATGATCGATCAAAATTACAATGACATTCAATGATATGAAAGTATTTAGATTGAAATTTTATAGAAAAAAACATAAATAATGCGGCAAAAAAATCTGATAAGCAACAGGTCGAGGCGGATATGCATCTGTCGTGATTTTTGGTCCCATAATGTTTGTCCTATGTATCAAATGATCGGGAAACCAATAAGAATCTCTACAAATAAAGCAACAATGGAAAATTAGTTTTCCGGGTTGAAAATGTATATTATACGTCATAAGAACTGACAAACTGACGTGGATATATAAAATATTGCAGAGTATACAGAAAACAAGACATAATTTTTGTCCACCGATGTACAAGATAGAGGATATTCCTGCCAAACTGATGGAGAAAAATAGTTATGACAAAATCTGCCGCCTTTCTTTCATCTATCTCATCTCAATTATCCACGATAAGTTCCAAGGACGAAAATACCTAACCCCTATCTCCCCCCATTTACTTTATACACCCTTCCCCGTTTCCTCTCACTGTCAGTTTTGTCTGTCTTTATTTTTCTACTTTGACCCACTGTATCTCTTTCAACTCTTCCATCTCCTTTTCTCGTTCCTTTTCTGCCATTTTATCCCTTTATTGCTCTCTCTCTCTCTCTCTCTCTCTCTCTCTCTCTCTCTCTCTCTCTCTCTCCCTCTCCCCCTCCCCCTCTCTCTAATATTCATCGACATGTATTATAACATACGCCCCCACTCCTCTCTCTCTCTCTCTCTCTCTCTCTCTCTCTCTCTCTCTCCTCCATATATCTCTCATCATTTCTGTTTCTATTTATATGCTAGTATCCAAAATTCTCTTACAAGAGACGAGGAACTTAAAAGGAAAAAAAGAAAAAAGAAAAAAAAAATGTTATCTTTGTCACTAAGCATGCCAAGGAAAAAAATAACGTTGATCTGGTTTGGTATTGATGTTAATCAGAGAATTAAAACAACGGACTAAGTCCACGGCTCTGCCCCGGAATACCAAATGAAGTAATATTCATCTTAAAAGCTATTCGTTCCCAAGGCGTTTTCCCCGCGCTATCGGATCCCTTTTTGCCGCCAAAAGGTTGGTGTTTTCGTAGCCGATTTTAAAGAATCCTTGCCCTGGAGGAAGCGGTGGAATAAATGACTGGAGGGAGTCGTTTGCACTGCACTGCACTGAACCAATACCAGTACCAATGCCATTCACAATTCATGTGATATTACGCAGCGCAAGCCATGTGAGCTTACTTAGAGTTATTAAGATCAATTAATATTATACACGTAAAGAATGAAGTTAAAATCTGCATTAACTCTCTGTGTAGCGGGTTTCTATTTTGTCACCAATAAGCGGCACTTTATCTGACACAGGATGTGTTAAAGGGCATATACTGTACTGGGAAGGCAAAAAAGCCTTCAAAAGATAATTGTTAGCAATCGTCTTGCCAATGGTCTTAAATTCATGTATTGACCATTTTAGAAGCTTGCTGAAAGTTATTTGCCCTCAAATGATCCATATATGGAGTAATTAATGACTAATGATTAAATCCTGAAAATGTTCGGGCCGAACATTTTGAGGATTTGTGATTTAATCACCCATTACTCCAAATGTAGATCATTTGAGGGCAAATAACTTTCAGCAAGCTTCTAAAATGGTCAATATATGAATTTAAGACCATTGACAAGAAGATTGCTAGCAATTATCTTTTGAAGGCTTTTTTGCCTTCCCAGTACAGTATATGCCCTTTAAGTGGCCGATGCATGTACTAACTATCAAGAAGTAGTATCTGTGTCGTTTTTTTTTAAGGATACCTCCAGAGAATAAGGTGGTTAAAATATTTATGTAAAACATATTCATGTTAACAAGGTAACACGTCATGTGCGATAAATGATCATATATTATACAATCACTTTACAATCACAATTATTCTCAGCATGGACCAACATTTACAGTCTAAGATTATATACAAAGAGCATTGCCGGTCAAAACGACCTGTCTGTAAAGACCATTTCAGTTGAGTCCCTTCAGAGACGCTTGCAAGTAATTGCACCTTTCTATAAAGGCAATTTGTCCATAAAGGCGAGGCACTTTATGTGTCCATTGGGGTCGTCTTTAACATTCTGTGTGCCATCTTAAAGGGAATATACTGTACTGGGAAGACAAACAGCCTTCAAAAGGGTGATCGTGTGCAATCTTCTTGCCAATGGTCTTAAATTCATGTATTGTCCATTTTAGAAACTTGCTGAAGGTTATTTGCCCTAAAAGTATCCACATTTGGAGTAATTAGTGATTAAATCCCAAATCTTCAAATTCGAACATTTCAAGGATCTGTGATTTAATCACTAATTACTCCAACTGTGGATTATGTGAGGGAAAATAACTCTCAGCAAGTTTCTAAAATGGACACTACATGAAGTTAAGACCATCGGCAAGAAGATTGCTCACGATCACCTTTTGAAGGCATTTTTGTATTTGCAGATTATTCCCTTTATGGGATTTGTGTCCATTACTGGTGAAAAGGGGACGTTTTGGCACACAAAAAGTTAAAGATTGACTGTAAAATAATGTTGAGGAAGACAGATATACTCGATTATGAAAGTTTACGTAATATTGGCCCTGGTATTGGAATGGATTTAGTTTGGGTGCAAATGACCCCCGCGTATTCCGTTCTAATTGACAATAATGCTATGCGGCTGCTTATTTTGTACACAACACGGTAAATAAGGCAGACTATGCCAGAAATAAGCATTTGGTTTCGAGATCAGTACTGATTGGAAGCTCGAGATATGAGAACGTTAGTTACGAGATCTATATTGAAATTAGCATAAAGATGGAGAGATTGCAGAAAATGACACCCATTTCGCTCATTGCTCTCTCTTTCTCCCCCCCCCCCCCCTCTCTCTCTCTCTCTCTCTCTCTCTCTCTCTCTCTCTCTCTCTCTCTCATACACACACTTTTCCCCTCTTTTCTTTTCGTTTTCTACATAGTTATCCATCTGTACGTCTTTGGTCATTTTTTTATTCTATGAAATAATAATGTTTTGGGAGAACTAATCATCATAACTGCAAACATAATAATATAGGTAGATATTGACGTAACTGCCAACAATGAAGTTATGAAATAATGGTTGAAGCGATTTGCTTTGTAGATGTATTTAATTCGTTTTATCTGACCTCATTCAATCACAAAATATCCTTGTTTCTACTATTTAAAGGCCACTCTGATGACGTCGCTCGTTTCACTACTACGTGTACTAGAACTCTACTTTTGGTTAAACTTGTCAACTTTCCGTTTTAGGCACTGTAGTGACCGATATAGCGAGGCCGTTGAATGCTGGTTCGTTGTCAGCTCACCTCGTCAGGAGAGAAGTAGTTCGACCTTGGCAAATCCCCAAACATCTCGATCAATTCATTTCAACAAATGTGTTTTGATGGGCGCCTGGGATTCTCCTAACTCTTCTGGCGGTTTTGCGAACTTGATTAGGCTAGAAACCGGGACGCTCAAAGCCAATCTATGCGCCCAATACTCGATAAATGGATCAAACGTTTTTACTAAAACCCTTTTTCGGAGATGTGGGGGAATTTCTCGATCGCTTTCCCCTGATGTATGTATGATAAAGTGTATAGGAGTGTAAATAAATGACGAATCGTTAGTTGAGTATTCCTTGATAAAATGATCGATGAAGATGGATGCGAGAAGCGGAGATAGGCTCAAGGCTGAAAAAAAGGGGACAGACGGAATGACGTTATCCATAAACCATGAAGCATTGCATTGCGCGTATAATGAGACTCAAGACTAATGCTGTAAAATAGGGAGATGGAAACGGGTCGATCGTTTTTTAGAATCGCATTCAAAAGCGATAGTGACGGTGGCGGTCTTTGGCAGAGTCTATTCCAATGTCAAGCAGAGCACGTAACCCCAAAAGTAGCAAGCTGGCCTCTTGGAAGATGATATCGCGAAAATCTGGGGACATCGTTGATAATTCGACTTTAGCGCCATCTTCGACGAGAGTTTTATATATATCCAATACTCCCCATAGTTAGTTTTATTCCAATTTGCCACTTTCATTATTTTATGTCTCCATAGCTCAGAAGAGTTCACTGCTTTATAATGTTCCCTCCAGTTTTTAAAACAATATTCTCCAATACCTCCCCCCCCCCCCGCTACTTCCTTGATTACATGATTACAAGGAAGATGTTGTATTTTTCCGCACACATCTTTTAGGTAATGTTTTTCAAATTAAAACGTATCAGACTTACATACTATTAGCAAAATAAAAAAAATAAAAAATGAATCACCAGCATATTGACTTCTGAGTAATAACAAATGTGGTGGATGTGTATGTGTATCTGTGTATGTGTGTGTATAAACATATTTTGTGTACGTGAATATCACAAGAAAAAAGAAGGGGAGGTAGAGATGGGCGTGGCGTGCTGGGGATGTGGAGAAGTGACATTGAAGCATCATCGGGAGGGATAGTGAGTGAGAGAGAGAGAGAGAGAGAGAGAGAGAGAGAGAGAGAGAGAGAGAGAGAGAGAGAGCGAGAGAGAGAGAGATGGGGGGGGGGTGGGGGCGGGGTAGAGGGGGGTATACTGAGGGAGACGGGAGAGGGGAGGCTGGAGTGAGGGAATGCAGAGGGAGAGATGAAGCGGGGGAGAGAGATGTGGGTGAGAGGGGAGATGAAGAAAGAAAGTGAGAGAGGGATAGGGAAAGTGAGTGAGATGGAGAGAGAGAGAGTGAGAGAGAGAGAGAGAGAATGAGAGAGAGAGAGTGAGAGAGAGAGAGAGAGGGAGGGAGGGAGGGAGGGAGAGAGAGGAGAGAAAGACAGAGAAATGGAAAGAGAGGAGACGGGAGAGGAGGGATAAGGAGTGGGTGGGTGGCCCATCTCCGCCGTTTGTAAGTGTGTGACGGGCTGACATGGCCGGGTCGTGCAGACGAGAGCCGAAGTCAAGATTGATTACGACCGGGGCGCTTGACGGGCGCGCGGCCCGGTCGGCCCGCTCGGATCGCAGAGTTCATGGGCGAGAAATGACGAGTTGTTTTCTGTCGAAAGACAAGCCATCCTAGCCTCCTTTTCAGAACCAATTAGATGTTATTTTATCCCACAAGTCATAGCAGTCGGGCACTCATTCAAACAAAAGGAGCTTGCTCTTATATCTCCTTGGAAAATACCATTTTGTAAAATAACATTTGCAAGACTGTACAGTCGAGAATTCCTTCAAACAAAAGGACCTCGCTCTTACGTCTCTTTGGATATATATGTTTTAAAATTCAATTTTTAAGACTTTTATATCAGTAGGGAACTTGTTCGAACAAGAGGCTCGCTCTTATTTATCCTTGGGAAATACAATTTCAAGTTTGCAAGACCACATGCAGTATTGTTATACTAAAATAGAGATATATGCTAAACAAAACTATGCAATGTACAGTCGATCAGGCCTGCAAATCGGATAATAATCGATGGAATGTTGTTGCGTGTGATTAATATCGTAAATATATGTTTTTGTTTTTAGAAAATGTGATATCACGGGTCCAGATCAACCCCTGCATCCATCAAACAATTAATCCATCCGTCCCATCATTTCCCTTTCCCTCCACACATCCCCAAACTCTTATCCATCTATCTTTCCATCTTTCCATCCATCCATCTATCCATCCATCTATCCACCCACCCACCCATCTTGTCAATCAATCGATAACGCGAATAATCAGTCATGTTTACCCGTTCGAGGCACGCTTGGACGCGACACGAGAGTTTAAATCTTGAGTAAACTGTTAAAGTGATGGGTTTGAAACAGAAAGAACTCACAATTGCTCCACCACACCGTACTCCACCCATTATTCATTGCGGTAAATGGATTTTCACCTAATAAGAGAAACAGAACAGTTTAACAGACAAAGTTCATGTGCCATGCTAACAGCAAGGCAAGAGCATGAATGTGTCCTTTTTCATTATATAAATTTATTTCTTCTATGCAAGATGTACGTGTACTTTTAGAGGCAAAAAACAAAAAACAAATGTGGGTATAGATGGGGTTAAACGTTATTCTGTTTGCATTGGCATGTTGATGTGACAGGATATCCGCTAGCCTTCCTCAGAAGCTTACGACAGCCGATAAAATAAAAAGCAAATATTTTGCCCCGAGATCGCCGCACAACATCATGGGCGGAAGTATATAAAGACCTCCTTGTTGTTATGGTTGTTGTGTGTTCTCTGTGGAAGAAATAGAATCTGAAAGTAACCGAGCTCGGGAGCAGGGCCGTATCAGAGGCGGTGTGGTGCTTCGGGGTATCGTAATACTGCTATTTTATCACTCCACCGACTCGGCCCGACAACAGACGAAAAGCCGCCAAGGCCCGTGGGGTTAGGCGGCCAACGCGCGGGTCATCTCCCCCGCAGGTCCGGGGTGTGCGGCGCTAGGCTCCCCGTCCCCTTCACACAGGGGCAGCCGACCAGGCAGGCAAATTGCAGCGAAATCGGTTTTCTACAGTTTCCTATGACATCCTGCTGTGATCTTGTCGAGTTGACGGCTTTCTGGTCGGTGACGTTGGGTGGTATTTTTGTCTAGCTTGCTTTGATCTTGCCATCGCGTCTTATTCAGTTTGCTACCGAAAAAAGGGCTCCGCCTTTATTTTGTTGGTTCTCACAAATATGTAATTATTTTGTGGAGTTCAAATTGACAATACGCTAGATAGACAGTAATACGAGCTACCAGTTACTTCTAACAACCATTATTGTACTTGTTTGATAAGGTAATACCAAAGAGAGTCCTAATATCTCTGTGGTTAACATGAAGTAGAGCGGTATGTTGACAAAATGCAGGTAGCGATAGTACCCTTTTGCAAGATATTACATTTAGGAAAACATTTCATAAACCACAAGACTGATTTAATATACGTAGACAACATGTTGTGTCCAGATATTCTCATGAATGTGTCTCTGTTCTCAACGAACAATCTACATGTTAGAGAATTATTGATAAGGGCGCCATCTAGTGGTCCATATTGTGTCAACAACAACCAGCCGTCGTCCCAATGTTGTACATGTATCTGCAGAATCAATGTTTGACCAAGGGGTTTGACACTGTCTCAAGACATGGCGTCTGCACGTCTGCGAGATAAGACTAGATCCTGACATGGCAGTTTTGTCGCTATGGGTTGTGCCTCGTTTTATGTACCGTGAGAAGAAGGAAACTGGAGGACTTGCTTGGTTGGTGTCTGAGTGGCAACTGCCTTTATTCTGGTATAACACATACATATATACACAGCATTGGTGGTGGTCATGTTATGTAACAGTCTGGGGTGAGAATGCTAGGGGAGACAGAGAGAGAAGGTGCAGGGGCAATGTAAACAAACATATCAGATGGGGGGAAGTAGTGGCTAATCCTTGGCCGTGGGAATGAGAGTGGATAGGAACAGCTATGAACATCTGGTTCATTGTACAGTACTGGTTTACAAACACAATATCCCTCCCTTTCTTATAAAAAGAACATATTGATAAATTAAACTGTAACAGCATAACTTGAGCTATCTACTTGAACTATGTCTGAGATACTTCTACCGACTATTCAGACACACATTGATTTATCACTCTAATTCTAAACAGGTGTATATACAAGATGAATATCTTTGCAAATTGAAATTATTCTCACTTGGAATGTAAAACATTGTTAACATAATTACACTATGGGGGTATACTCATATAAACTTGATCGGTCAGCTTGATCGCATGGAAAGAACACTTAACATTTTGAACATACCTGACTTGTCTTGAACATGTACAAGTGTTTGTACAACACTGAATTCTTTAAATATGAAGACCACTTTGACTTGTATCGAACCTGTAACAAGTAACAATTATCCACATAATCCTTTCTAACTTAACATTCCTCCAAATACAAACTAACAGTGGACTGTTCCACATACATGTAATCCTTTCTATGTGTGATAAACTTAACATTCTTTCAACTTAAAACTAACCTCAGATTGTTCCAATTAAATCTACTTTGACATCCCTAGACTCAAATTCTTTGCGAGTTAATTGCAACAGACAGAAGTGTTATATATATAAATAGTTACGAGTTGTACGTTCCTCAAGGCATATCATCGGATCGACATTTACATTGGTTGAGAGTTAATCTATAGAGTATACATGGCATATCATCTCTTCTTCTTGCAAATGAGTGAATAATTATGACTGAAATCGAAACATGAGATACAGTTCAGTGCAGAATTGTCCTTTCGAGTCTGCGTTCATATCAAAGTTATATAAGTCCAATGCGTTCAAGTTCCAGTTGATATTGAGTGTCACATTGTAGAGTTGAGTCAATGTTCAAGTTCCTTTTGCACATAGAATTATTATCATGCTTATTGTCCATAACAGGAGGCGAGCTTAAGTATTCTCGTGACGCGTGATCACGTGCTATGGCAGAATATCGTAGATTATCAGGATCGATCGAGTGTTCGTGTGTTTGTACGCGTCATCGCGGTCTTCGCTGTCTTCGTTTTGCTATTGTTCTCACTGTCGTCGTGAAGTTATCGCTGTTGTATCTCCATTCTCGCTGTCATAGTCATTCTTTCGTCGTGGAGTCCTCGCTGTCGCCTCTTGGTTCTCGCTTTCGTCGTTAAGTCATCGGCGTCGCTATGGTCACGCGTTGTCATCATGGTCATCACGGTTCTCGTTGTCGCGTCTCGGTTCTCGCTGTCGTCGTGAAGTCATCGCTGCCACGGAGTCGTCATCGTGGTTGTTTTAGTTCTCGTTGTCGCAGGCGTACGTTGTTTAGCCAGGCTGTGGCTCAAACATACCGGACGGTCTGTACGGGCTCAAGTGTGGCCGCGTACATTGTCGACGGGCTCACGCAGGACATCTTGTCGCTGGTTGCCGGACATCTTCGCTGCAGGTACCCAGCTGTCGCGTAGCTTCAGGTCCTCAGCTCATCAGCCGCAGCTCAGGGCTGGAATCGTCGTCGGCGTCGTCAGAGTTCTAGTTTACAGCTCGTGTAGTTGGAACTCCTCTGCCAGGGTTGTCATCGTCAATGTTGTCCTCACTGTCTCTCCTCTTCCAGAGTCGTGGTACGGGCTTATGTGGCCGTACGTCATCGCTGCAGGCACCCAGCTGTCGAGTAGCTGCAGGTCCTCAGCTCATCAGCCGCTGCTCGATCGAGGGCTGGAAACGTCATGAGCGTCGCTGGAGTTGTCCACAGCTCTGTGTAGCTGGATCTCCTCGGCTGCATGGAATCGCGTCATCATCAAGGGAGTCGTCGTTGCACTCATTGTCGTACTCGTATGTTGTCGAAGGCACCTCAGTGTCGTGGTACAGTGGGTCCTTAGTTCGCAGCCGCATGCAGTGGGCTGGAGAAAATGTTGTGGCTCGTGTTGCCGTGTAGAAATCATCGTCTCTGCTGCTTCTTTCTTACAGTCTCTTTTTATGTCTTAATCTGTTGTCTGTGTCGAATTCCTTCTCCTCCTCCTTTTCTTTCGTCGGCGCAGCCCAGCGCGGGCCCGCCGCGCACGGAAGGTCCTACATTCGACCGCTTATATCCTCGTCGCCATTTTTATGTACCGAGAGAAGAAGGAAACTGGAGGACTTGCTTGGTTGGTATCTGGGTGGCAACTGCCTTTATTCTGGTATAACACATACATATATACACAGCATTGGTGGTGGTCATGTTATGTAACAGTCTGGGGTGAGAATGCTAGGGGAGACAGAGAGAGAAGGTGCAGGGGCAATGTAAACAAACATATCAGATGGGGGGAAGTAGTGGCTAATCCTTGGCCGTGGGAATGAGAGTGGATAGGAACAGCTATGAACATCTGGTTCATTGTACAGTACTGGTTTACAAACACAATACCTCGTGCAGTGCTCTAGTCTACAAGCAAAACCCTAGCTTAGATTCTAGGTCATGGACTTCAAAGACATAACCGAGTCTTGAAACAACCAGACTAAGCCGCCGGCCCTTTTTTTCTGTTCTCTTCTCCCATGAGCAGACAGGGAAATGGGCTTAGTCTTTATTGCCAGACATCAATGTTTACAGACTCAATTGCAGCCGTGTACTCCACAGCCTAGAAACCAGAAACTAGGCTAGCAGAACCCATGTCAGTCAGACCTCAGACAATCGGTCTGGGATAAGCCATTTCGTAATTGCAATTTGCGCATGAGCAGATTATTGCTTTTAGTAAATGACCTCAGGTCAATTCCCAAACTCACAGAGTAAAATGGGAATTCATTACATAGTTGACCACATTTCAATCTATTATCATGAAATATGGCAACAGCTATTCAGCTCTGAGAAGATAGTGAAAGAACATTCCACCATGTGCATGTGCTTCTATTGTTGTTCCGGGCACACTGTAAAGTGTCTTTACATCCATCATCCAACGCAGTTTCATGAAACAATCCCAGTCAGCAGTCTAGTAGTATTTATTCAGTGCATTGTCCGACCATGGTGTAATTACGAAATGGTTATCATGCTGCAGCTAGCTCTCAAATGTGTGTATATTGTGAACTGCAAAACCATCTGTAACCTTTTCTACCAGGCGAATTTTGAGAGAAATGATTACCACTATGTGCAGTTTTTGAGCAGCTTAGTTCATTGTCTATTTGTCATGGCTAATTGGCTAGAGGAGCGCAATGGAAGAATGTTGGCACATCGCATATTAGATAACCTGTTTTTATATAGTTTGTACGTTACACTTGTGCAAAATTCATCAATGGTGAATCACGGGTTAATGCAATAGAGAGAATATTTCGCCACGTACTTCAAATATAGCTCAACTTCATGTATTTTATACAACATGGATGAAGAAGGTGTACTTCTCTTACTCTACATCATCGTTGATATTTTCTGTTCACGACTAAATGTATTATGTTTTTTTTCACTGTAATAGTATGCATCTTCTTACATCTATACTGTGAGCCGTATTCCTGTTCATTCTTTTCCCCTCAATCCTGCATGATGTGGTGATTCGGTTGACGGAGTCGCCTTTCATAAGTCACAAGCCAGTGTCTTCAGCCCCCCACCACCACCACCACCACCCCCCCCCCCCCCCCCCCACACACACACACACACACACATATCCAAGTATATTTGACAATTTCTCCTTCATATCATTGAGTTTTGTCGTACAATGTATTTAACTTGCCTTTAAAGGTATTTTTAGGCCTATGTTTGGTGTTGCCGTTCGGAACATGTACCGTAAGAAAGGTATGCTTGCTGATTTTGCAATGTAGGCCTACGGATGATTGAGTGTGCGGCTAGGAATCGACACTCCATTGATCACGGCTCGGAGTGAGGCTAATGAGCGAGCACCCCACCCCAATGCCCCTCTACTCCCTTCCATCATTTCCACTCTCGATCGGCCGTCTCTCATCTGAAATGACATCTGTACATCTCTCTTTCCCTCTGTTCCCCATCGAGCGTGAGGCTGTCACCAGCTCGCCCTCTCCCCGACGCGCTCCCGGCCCAATACAGACAGAGCAGCGGTAGCATCAAGAGAGCCGCTGAGTGACGCGGGAATGAAATGCCTGAGCCCAGCAAACTCCACTCAAACGCCTCGCCGACGCTCCGGGCATCTCTCATCGCTCAGCTCCGGTTCGCTCCGCGCTCACTGCCGCGGCTTTTTTTTTTCTCTCTCTCTCTTCCTTTTTCTCTTCTGGCAGGCGATTCGTGTTGGTTTGAGGGGGAGGGAAAGAGCAAGGGTGACGGTAAAAATAAGCTTTACAGGTAGGTCTCCAAGCTGTAGATCAAAACAGTGGCGTGTCCCTTATCACCCCTGTACTGGATGGAAAAGGCATCCGCTGTGCTGCGGCATAGCAGTGCAGTTCATGATGGTTTTGTACATAATACCCATGGTCGGCATGTCCTACATGATTGCTATGACTAGTAGTCCATCTTTGTGGTACATACTTACACCAATATGCTTTTCACACTGGCAAAAATTAGCCCCGTACTATCCTTAGCCCCGTACTATTCCTAGCCCCGTACTATTTTTTGAAGCTTTTCACACTGGCATTTCTTAGCCCCGTACTATTTCTTAAACCCGACTAGCTGTTCTCACTCGAAATCATTAGCCCCGGACTTTCTCGACAGCTTATGAATATTTATGAGTGTACGTCTTGCGCATCGGCTCTTTACCACTCCGCATCAAGGTCACTCGCCCGTCGGGCCTTATCTGATTGGTCTCGGCGTTTCGGCCTTGAGAGCTGACATCGCATTTCCTTAGCCCCGTACTATTTTTCGTTTCTTTTCACACTGGCGCTCTTAGCCCCGGACTATTCGGCTTGGCCCTGCAATTGCGGTGTTAGCCCTGCTTTTTTGCAGGGCCAAATAATCCCGGATTATTGGTGGGGCTAGCCTACTTTGGTAAAAACCAATGTGAACAGAAAGTGGTCTAAGCTTAGCCCCGTACTATAGGTGGGGCTAAGGCCCCCCCTTAGCCCCACCTATAGTACGGGGCTAAGGAAATTTTTGCCAGTGTGAAAAGCATACAAGGAGGTACACTGTATGAAGTGAGCTTGCTTTATACATTGTCCTATGCATGACCATGCACGCCACGTTCAGTGATACAACAATTATGATCGAGCCATGAGAAACAAATAATATTGTGCAGAGGCAACTTTCTTACTTTCGTCTAGTGAGTAGAGGAAAGGAAGAGAGGGGAGGAACCATGTATCGTAGTTTAAGAGAGAGAGAGAGAGAGAGAGAGAGAGAGAGAGAGTAGAAGTAAGGAGAGGAGGTGGAGGAGTGGACGGCGGTGTGTGGTAATATGTATAGAAATCGAATAACTGTTATAGAAGTCGACTAAATAAGACAGCGTTGGCGAAAGTGGTATTGCAGCTCACTGCTATATCATGGCTTCGTTATACCGAAAACATGTTATAAGTGAACCCAAAAGGAATAGACGTTATAAGAACTAGTCAATCCCATTCGACATACAACTCATGATGTTTCTTGCGGAAATGTTCAAGACAAGGATTATAATGTATGTCCCAGGATATCCGTGTGTCAATTTGAAACACGTGAATATAATTTTATGTCCTCCAACAAATCAATATTTGCAACAGTAATGTATTCATCTCAAAGAGTAGCATTTTGTCAAGCGCATAGAGAGATTTAACAAACTAAATGATGGGAACAAAATATGGGTCTTCGTCATTATTGTGCGCAAACATTGTGACACAGATTATGTCTTCTTCTTCTCCTTCTTCTTCTTCTTCTTCTTCTTCTTCTTCTTCTTCTTCTTCTTCTCCTCCTCCTCCTCCTCCTCCTTCTTCTTCTTCTTCTTCTTTTTCTTCTTCTCCTCCTCCTTTCTTTTCTTCCTCTCCTTCTTCTTCATCTTCTTCTTCTTCTTCGTCTTCTTCTTCTTGTTCTTGTTCTTCTTGTTCTTGTTCTTCTCCTTCTTCTTCTTCTTCTTCTTCTTCTTCTTCTTCTTCTTCTTCTTCTTCTTCTTCTTCTTCTTCTTCTTCCTCAAAGTAGACGTGTGTCCTTCAATCCTGAAGATTATCACTGTCCTTCAATCCTGAAGATTATTACACGCAAACGTGTAGTGCGTCATGTACCGAACCGTTATATCCTAATAACATAACGGTGAAAGAAGATGTAAATACAAATTCAGAATCCGGCCGAAGCTGGCACATTCTGCCTGCCTGGCCACTACTGTTTAATCATTGTATTGCTTGTTACAAATGATGACATTTGTTCATCAAAGATATTTGTATACAGATGAATTGGTGGAAAAGTAACTAGTCTTGCGACTACTCGACTTTATTTATTTTCCCAGTTTAGATTAAAAAAATGTTGCCAAAAGCCTCGAGGCCAGGCTAACGTGTCATGAGAAAGACCATGATGTTACTGTACTACATGTTCTCCCTTTCCCTTCCCTCTCCTGTACTCTTTCTTACTCCTCCTCTCTTTTTATTGGTACCCTTCATTTCAGTATTTCAACCTACCATCACATTTTCTCAGTCACGCCTTTTCTGATTTGGAAACTGCAGGCCTTCTTGCCGTGTTTTTATGAAAGTAAGTTATGTCGCCTTTAATCAAAATGTTGAACTATAAGGATAAAAAGAAGAGGGTTGTATATTGAATTGTACATTGTGATAATTATATTGAGACAGAAGGGCGTAGAGAGAGAGGAGGGGAGAGGGAGAGAGAGAGAGAGAGAGAGAGTGAGAGAGAGAGAGAAAGAGACAGACAGAGACAGGTAGACAAACTGTGAGCTGAAGGATGGAATTAAAACGTACAGGTAGACAACGAAGTAGGTATGACAACAAATAAACTGTAATATGATGGAGGAGAAAAGAATACTAGACAAAGGATTGAAGGCCGAAAAGACCGGAAAATTCAAATCATTTCAAAGAAGCACATCACAGCACCGTCTTCCAAGATACCAATTCCCACATCGACAGACAGAATAGCATGTTATTGAGTCTCTATAACCTCTTTAATGAGACAGACCCCTTTGTTGCAAATAAGAAGCCTCCAACTTATTCCCTGTCTCACTTAAAATGTTCTTTACCTCGGGATTAAAAAACGGTCTTACTGCCTTTCTCAACATCAAATTTATCATGCTTTAAGTCTACCCGGCAGCCTATAGCCAAGAAGATAATTGAAACCAAGCCTATATTTCCGATAGTGCTTCGCTAAGTCGTTTTCTTTATGCCTACCCCCCTTTCCTCCTAAAAAGAGGGGTAGCACTGTACTTTTCAAAAGCCCTCTCTGTTATTTCCGAAAATTATATTCTGAACCCGATTATATGTACTTTATGGCTCACAGCGAGTAATTCAGCAGCGCGGCTAAGATAATGGTGGAGTTTTTCTCCGGGGAAGACGTTATAAAGCCGCATATAACAAAGAATCCGTTCTAGCTCTCGTAAATCGTAATAAATGTGGTTTCAGAAGTTTCTTCTTTATCGAGCAAGCGATCACACAGCAGTAGTAAAATAAATGATGGTAATTTATCTCCCTCCTCTCCGAAGCCCGAGGGCCGTGCGGCATCGGCAGGAACAGCGTCCGATAACAGGCTTGTTTTGATATGCTGTCTCTTAATAAATTGTCTTTTCACGTGGAAGCACCATAAATACATTAGCGGTGCTTTGCCCTTGAAAACTCGCTTTATCGCTAACGGACCATTGTGATTTCCTGCTAGTAAACATTTCCTGTTTTAATAGAATCGGGAATAAATGATTAAATTTTTGTTGAATTTTGTTTCCGTTTGGGATCCAGAACAATGGAGGAGAAAAGGCAGTAGTAATTTTTCATCTTTATCAAGAACGTCCATCGGGATTGCTGGTCCGTAAATAAGCGATTGCACAGAGGTGCCGCTCACAGGCTTATCGCAAATCCGTCATTACCAGCAACTGCGAGCGCTGCGTTCATATGTAAATGAGATCAAACGCTGTTGGCCAATCACGGGGCGGATGTGGCGCGGTGACAGATACGGCGGTCCAATGAGAGCGATCCATCTCGTAGATGTCACATGTTTTTGTTGAGAGGGAGACCACAGACAGCGCAAGAGATCGACAAGGCGGTGTAGACTCTTTCAAGTCTCAACCCCCGATTGCGACCATTGTTGATTGATTGTGATGAAAGCTGGGCCGGGTTGTTTGTCACGTTCTGGGTATGACGAGCGGCGTTTAGTGTCGGGAGATGATAGGAGGGGGAGAGAGACAGAGAAGGACCAAAATGAGACGAAGAGAGGGAGAGAGAGAGAGAGAGAGAGAGAAGGAGGGAGGGCGTCTGGGAGAGCCAAAAGTGAAAGAAGACGAGAGAGGAGGAGGAAAGAAGAGGAATCACGCAGAGAGGAGATGAGAGCGGAGGACATGATTGGCAGAGGAGAGGAGGTGAAAATAAGGAGGGGGAAGGATGTGGAGGGGGAGAAGAGAAAATGGGAGATAGTGGGAACATGGGTATGCGGACTTGAGCCCTTAACAGCAAGGAGACGAGAAGGAAAGAGTGATGAACTGAGAAGAGCGAAGGAAAGTCCGAATGGGACGATGGACTGAGGTGAAAAAGGAGAAAAATTACAACGAGGTAGAATGAAAGTAACATCGAAAGAGAGTAGGAAAGGCATGTTGAAGGAGTAACATCAAAGAGGGGAAAAGCAAAGTGAAGAGAGAAAGGAAAGAGAAAGATGAGAGAAGATGAGAAATTAAGAAGCAGGTAATGAAGAAAGACCGGTAATAGAAAGGGCGAGAAGAGGAAGACCGTAGAGATGGGAAAAGAGGGGGAATGTACGAAAGAGGGGAATGTACGTGGGAAACTGAGGGAAGGAAATGAATCGGGCGAAAGGAATTATGGGAATGGAAACGGATAGGAGAGAATAATGAAACATATAGCATGTATAAGGAGAATTGGAGTACTGGTGTGTATGTGTTTGAGCGTATTGTGTGTGTGTGTGTGTGTGTGCGCGCGCGTGTGTGCGTGTGTGTGTGTGCGTGTGTGTTTGTGTGTGTGTGTGTGTGCGTGTGATTTGATTATTAGGTAATAAAAGAGAGAAACTCTGAAAAAAAAGAATAAATACGTTGTTTGATATTTTAATAGAGAGTGAGAGACAACAATGCCTAGATAAGTAGCATAATGAGAGAGAGGGAGAGAGAGAGAGATGGAAAGTGGGTGGGGAGAAGGGAAAATGGGGTGGGGATTAAGAGAGTGGGAGAGGTAGATAGTGAAAGAAAGGGAGAGAAAGAGAGAGAGAGAGAGGGGGGGAGAGAGAGAGAGAGGGAGGGGGGCGGGGGGGGGGGCGGGGGGGGGGGGCGCAGAGAGGGAGAGAGGGAGCAGATTGAGGATGAGAAAGTTTGGAGAGGAGAGCTAGGAAGAGCTGAACAAGCTAGGCTTTAGTGGACGTCCATACAACAGTGAATGCAGAACGTGTAAACCAGAATTACAGCCTGTCTTGTCCTGTTGGCTCAACTTAACATCATTTTGATTTGTGGTTGGAGATAAAAATCATATCAACGTGATTCATAGTGGGGCACGGAGATGGAAATTTGTTGTGGAGTTTGGTATTCATGGCGATGATATCATTTTGTGGAACAACCTCGACTCTCAACCCGCCCCATGTGCAAGACATCATAATACACACAATAAGCATAGCTAAACTTATTTTTTTGTGTGGCTGGAGAATTTATATATATCGGAAGTGTCAATCATCATACCTTCGTATGGGGCTATAAAACCATGGCCAAACCAGATAGTCTTCTCGAGTTTCGAATATTTTCATGTCGCTCTCATACATAGCTGAATGCGTGGTGGAGTCTCATACACGTGTTGACCCACTTTGTCTGAAACGACTGGAGCCGACGTCTACGGCTCAGACAAGCCCGTGCACTCGGCCAAGAGTAAATAGGGTAAGGAGGAGCGGCGAACTCAAAGGCGGGAACAGAAACAATATGCTTTCTTCGTGTCTCACTTCAAACAAGTCGTCAACGCGCGTATTGTGTTCTTTGCGGCTGCAGTGCCGCGGCTTGCTCGCCCGTCGATTCTCCACTCTGAGCTCTGGACTGACAGCTAGCTTAGCTTAGCGAGGAACCAGCGAGCTCGTTGGCTGGCATATAAGCGGGCTGGCTGTTGAGCGACGAATCCCTTACTTATTTTGAAGAGTGAAACGAGGCTGAAATTGACGGGTCTGAAAGTACACAGACTACATGTGATAATACACACGCCCCACGATGAGACATAACTGGCAAGTCATGTCAAACTGCTAGTCTGCTCTCAGAGACACTTGATTTCAAAAAGTGCATCGAGTCTGTGCCCGCAAACGAATGACCCCACCCCCCCCCCCCCGTCAACATTTTTCACTTACTGCTCCAGTAAAACGTGAATATTCCTCTAGAAACACGTCTGAGTCTGACAAAATACACTTTCACTATCTTCCTGTTACAGTACATGTATTTTTATTCCATCTTAATTCCATTTTATTTCAGGTGCAATCATTTGAGGACAAATACCTACCTACATGCATTTCAGCATTTGTATGGATCGACATAACTAATCTACATTTCAGTACACGTCTATTATATAGGGGTGTGTCACCCCCCACCCCCACCCCGTGCATGTTTTACCATTCGGTTGCAACGAATTATCTTGGGTCTGGCCTTGTACCACCTTTTTCTTCCCCTAAGTACATTTTTGTGGTGATACTTCTAACTTCATCCATGTCATTTATGTCCCAAAAGAACCAGATAACACACAGTAAAATTGTGTGTACACGAAATGCAATGTAAACATCAGTAAAAAAAAAAGTCATACTTTTGGAGGAATTTATTTCATGTTCATTGAGTTTCTATAAAATTAACTGTACCCCTTCTCCTTTCATTCCCTATGTGCATCAAGTTTCACTTAACAGATTTGACGTCGTCCATCCATCACATTCCATTAGAATTCATGCAAATGTTATGTAATTAACCTAATAGTCTTAGTTAATTGAGATGGTTCATAAGAAAGTAATACACGCCACGGAGTCATGCGTGCGCAAGTGCTTTTATGATTTTGATAATTCTCATCTTCTCCCTGAGCCGGAGAAAAGCATACAGGGTGATTAGTCTACTGTAGCGAGACTTGTATGATTGCAGGGTTTGGATTAGAAATGTCTTACGGCCTTGAAATCAGGTTACGTGTTACATGAACCTCGGGCCTTGCCGCCATGTTTAATTTCCTTTCCAGATGCCGACGTGACTCAAGGGTTAGGACTCCATCTTCATTTCCCTCCGTCCGCCCTTCCCCGCCACCATCCATCCACCATGATGGCGATCTTCTGCCCATCCAATCTGTCGGCTTGCTTCAGCTCACAATGCGTGAAGAGTGAACGGCCGTCGGCAGGGACGACAGACAGCAGCTTCTCGCGCCATTAACAGGGCGTATGGTATCGTCAAATGGCGGGCACGTTTTGGCCGACCTCGATCTCAACTCATTGATGAGCTTTGGGGAATAGGATGAAAAGGATTTAACCCTCTTTTATTCCAAAATAGAAAATCGCTTAGCTTCGGTTTTTACAAGCATTTTATCCGTGGCTGCGGGTTGCAGGTGTTTCAGGGGCCAGGACTGAAGGTGTCGAACAAATCGACATCACACAAGAAGGAGGTGTGTTTTCTGTCACTACCAAAGGCCAGTGAATCAGCAGAGCATTGCCGACGAGGTTTGATTTTTACCGACAACGAGGGAGGCGTCGAGCGGTGACGATGGCGACACTCTGCGTCACGTGGTCCCATTTCTTGTCATAATCATAATGTTTAAGTTTTGTTTTTACCAAACAAAACCAGACATTATTTTTTTGCTACCGGATTTTCCTCGAACTTTCCAAGCGTGGAAGGAAGACGTCAGAGGCTTTATCCACCCAGGGAGTTGGGAGCACACCCATGCCTTTGAAGTTCCTATTCAACCAATGGCACAAAACGTGCGTACAATGTGATTGGCCTTTTTCTGGTTTGGCACTGAGAGAGTTAACACTTTCAATCACGCTTACAGCTCCCCGTTTCATCACAACATGTATACAACAAGACCACGGAATCCTCATGTTAAAAAAATCATCTCATTCAGAACGTTTGCGTCATAATGCGTCATACCGCATTGTCCCTGTGTTCAATGTGCAAGTTTAACTCTGTGAGTGCTAGGTGTGCATGTGTAACCAGTAATCTACACACACCCCATAGAGAAGTATTTTATCTGGCACTGGAATGGGTATTCGGACTTGGCCTTTATCTTTAGGCTATGTGTCATACGAAATGAATACACAAAAGGCATACTGTGAAAATGCGGCATGAGTGAGAAGGAGCAAGGAAGATGTTAGGATAGAGCATGGACCTAGCTAGCA
This sequence comes from Arbacia lixula, assembly GCA_963669155.1. NCBI lineage: Eukaryota > Metazoa > Echinodermata > Echinoidea > Arbacioida > Arbaciidae > Arbacia > Arbacia lixula. The sequence goes on from OZ022593.1 coordinate 14,260,274, forward strand.
GAGATGGATAGATATGGAGCTATGGGTGACGTATGGTGTCAAGGTATGAATAGGGTATGTATCATGACAAGCACGGACGGACGGGCGGATGGGCGGACGGGCGACGGACAGATCTCACATTTTGGATGTGAAATCGACCAAGTTGTCAACAACCGGCGACCGGGGCGTCGCGGCTTTGAAGTCGCCCGCCGCGCCGGGGATGCAATTAGAGCCTCGTTGAACGGCGCTGCGACGAAAGCTGACGGGGCCCGAGAAGAAATTATGCGATTTAGGCTCCCGCTACCAGCCGGCTGCAGCACCAGAATGGGTGGTCACGACATCGACCAGAGGGGCATGAGGGGAGGGAATGAGGGGCTGGGAGGATTGGGGGAGGGGAGAAGGAACTAGATGAGGACTGTTGTGGGTGGGTAATTTTGCATGTGGGAGGGGAAGCGGTATGAAATAGGTGCTTTAAAAATATAAAAAAAAAAAACAATGAAAGGTACCCCACTTTTTTAGTTGGAGTATCATTAGGATGTTGGTGTACGTTTCTGCAGCAGAGAAATACTTTGGAGTAACCTCCAATCCCCACAACCACCATTATTCAGACAACATAAGTGGGGGGAGGGGGGGGGGGTAGGTATGGTGGAGGGGAGGTCGAGATGACTGAGAGCCGAAATTGTGAAAATTCTCACATGACAGAGAAGGCTGCGAAACGCCGGGAGACCAATAATTGAGAGGAGAAATATTGACGGGTGATAACAACACAAGAAACAGAGGGATGGAGAGGTTAGTCTGACGATACAGACTCATTTGTGTCAATGTCGAATTATATGAAATTGATATAGTGTCTGCAACATAAGACTAGCGCAGGCTCATTCGGGCTGACTGGCAAGCAAGTCAATTGTTTTTACCCGCAAACAAGCAAAGAACAGGTGCGTGTGTGTGTGTGTGTGTGTGTGTGTGGGGGGGGGGGGGTGGGGGGCTGCCTTTTCGTCAATGTCCTTTCACTGGATTCTTAGATCACGTTGGAGACAGAAATTAAAAGCATGGATGTGCTATCATTATCATCGCAGCAAACGAAACGACGAGATAAATATAATGATAGACATTCGTCATGATAAACACGAAATGATTTATAACTGCGAGTAATCTCCCGTGAGCAAAGGCTTAGATCATAAATGTTTGCAATGCTGCGCGAACCGCCATCAATGACATCAAAATCTAACTATCTATTATCACAAAGCACCAGAATGACATTATGGAATGATGAATGATTAATTATATTTGCTTCATTAATTCATGCAATCAATTTCATGTCCGTGGTTATCTCGGTCACATGAATAATGAGCGCAACATAAACAAAACAACAGCCACGCAACCAACAACACGACATTAATGTGTAAAACTTAATTAGCTGCGAAGTCACGTTTTCAGTTGATGACAAAGGTGCGAAAACATACGGTATTACCGACTTGTAATCGAGTTATTGAACTCTGCTATTCAAAGCCCCCCCCCCCCTCTTTTTTATTAACCAGTTTAAACAATTTCCAAAATTCGTCAAACAAAATGTAAACACATGTATCAGGATTACATGACAAAAGGACATTCTTTGGATCAATAACACTGCTACGCCTGTGAGATATAGGATACGATTTTCAGTACAGTTCTTGCAAGGTCATTGTTGCCTTTCCTTTTTTATTCTTTGAATATATCAAAATCTAAATATTAAAGTTCTATACATTGTACATGCATATACATTGTATCATGATGTCATGTGCATGTAGTCGTGTTGTCTGTCATGAACAGTGAAGTTATTTAGTTTCATAACTACGTGGAATTTTAAGTAAGTTGATAAACGATGTTGACTAGTTCACTGGATCAAACTGTTGTTGACACCCTTAGGCTTTGATTGTCAGTGTCTCTTTACTTACATTGTGTGTATTTTTCACCATGAATGTACACGAACCCGATATAGGACAAGTTCGTTTAGCACGCACAGGGTTAATTGCGTCGGCTAACGTAGCGAGTTCGTTGTCATGATCATATGCACGGGCGTATAACATAAATCACAATATGGTTGATGTTAATGCACACACACACAAATAAAAATGATTAATCGACTGACAAAATTATATTGTGGTCTACTTCGTGATTGAGGGCTGAGGCAATGATGCTTGGTACCGTGTGCAAACCAGCAAATGTTATAACCTTTGAGGAATGTTGATGTCACGCTTAGCCTCAATCCTAGTCGGAGCTGTATTTTCTTTTACATTGTACTTACACTATCTGAACATACAGATTAGTCTTCCTTCAATCTCATTCTTTAAAAATAAAATGGGAAGGGAAAGTGCTCGGTCTATTTTATGTAGACTATTTTCGTCATGTATGCAAATTTTACGACATCTTTCAAGCAATTCGTTACTAATGGAATGCCAAAGATTGTTCTAGGTTTGTCTGACTAGCAACAATTCAAAAATTCAGAGCGCATTTAGGCCAATCGAAACTGAATCAATAAAGACAGGTGACTGTAAAACACTTACTACGCAACAAGCCCTTTTCGTAATGTATTCACAACTTCATCTCTACTGCGTAGCAACGCGTTATGACATTCACTTGTTTCAAGTGATTCAGTTTAAATTGGTGGAACGCACTCTGAATACATTAATTGTTGCTACTTGGACAAATCTCGATTTGGGGATATTATTAGTAACGTATCGTTTGATAGACGCGCATGCAATAAACCATTTTTGCTAAGTATGCACATTTCATTCACGTCGATTAAATAATACGTTATTAATGGTAATCCGAAGCTTGTCCGAGGTTTGTCCGAGTATAGCAACAACTTTAGATTCTGAGTGCGAACTGGAACCACGGAATACATGTGAATGTAATAACGCGTCACTAGGCAGTGATGGGGGAAATTGTGAATACATTACGAAAACGGCTCGTTTGTATGTCATGTATATCGAAAATTGTCTCGTAGGGGTAACGATGTGAGTCCATTACGAAAGCGGCGTTTTGTGATTATATAAATTAAGTTGTCCACGCTCTACGGTCTGAAATCGAGGCTATGTCACGCTCCGAAGGCAGCTCTGATGAATGTCGGGGGAACGAGTGTCGTCAAAGCATTATTCATCCCGCTTCATCAGAAAAAAAAAATGGTAACGGATTACGGAGATAGATGAGCAGAGACAACCGTGACAGACGGATGATCGCCTCCAGCCCATCAGCTCGGCAGCCGCGTTTCATCATCCGGGGGTGGGTTTAACCTTTCAAGTACCATTGATGCATAATACACACGAATCCCATAGATCAGAGCTGTGATTGGCATAAAAGGAGTTAACTCATTAAGCGTCGAGTCACGATTTACAATGTAGCAGCGTTCCATCTGACACATGGGTAACTCTTTAAGCGTCGTTCCCCTTGTCCACACACAACATTTTCCGTGATTAGGCGTGATTAGTTATACCGTTTTGCGATAGTTATATGATGATATTGTGTGTGTGGACGCTTACTAACGATACGTCGTATAACGAAACTCAGGTTTAGGCATCGTTTCGAACTAGAACTCAATAACTAATCACGTATAATCACGCGAATCCCATAGACATGATGGAATAGCGCTCTACCTGACACAGAAGGAGTTAACTCTATGTGTGTGTCATTGCTGCATGTACACTTTAGTAATACACACAACCAATTCATAATGCGTTCTAAAATGAATTCCTACAATCATGACAATTCTGTTAAACAAATGGACATAAATGCACAAACAGATATGTCGAATTATGCTCATTGCACTTATACTTCTAATATATATATAAATATATATATATATATATATATATATATATATATATATATATACATATATATATATATATATATATATATATATAACTGTATGTGTGTGTCATATATATATATATATATATATATATATACGTGTGCATCTTCTCTTTTAAGTGATATGTAATCCAGTGAGTATAACTTCACTGTGTGCGCTGGCTAATGATGAAGATACATTGCATTGTCTCATGTCATTAGACATGGGAGTTCATAACACCGGTATAACATCTACATAGGAGCCACTGAGTAGTCTCGAACCAAGTCCGTGAAAATTATTCTCTTCCACGTGTTCTACCTTAAGCGGTCTTGTAATCAAGAGCTAATTTTGGTAAAGAAACTAAAAACTCGATTCCGTAATTCCAGTAGGGGGTAAGCACATGGTTAGGGTTTATTTGGCTATTTGCGATATAATTATCATTTCGATTCATGGGACCAAAACAACATAACATATTACGTCTGCCTGAAATTTAGGCTAATGCAGGTGGAATGAATGAACATTGGCGCGTTGTGTTTGACACCGAAGGCCTGTGTTTTGAAGGCGAGGCCGCCCGCGCGATGCTGCTGCTGACTTGCTTCAAGTAACACGCGCAGATCGATTCATTAATGATGCGCGTTACAACGGTGGCAGCGGTGGGATCAGACAGGAATGATAGCCTTGGTTCCAGTCTGCAGACAACGTAATTATTCCACTAAGACTGTATATGACATTCATTTTTCTCTTTTCGTTTTTTTCCCCAAAGCTACGAAGACGTCTAAGTCTGAGTGCTCAGACTTACTTGTGATTTGCTGCAGTTGATTATACAAAAGAATAAACAGATAAATTCACAGGCTACGTTGGCTGTTGCTGCGTCAAAGCATGATTGGGGAGGGAAATGTCGAAGACTGGAAATCAACCACTTTACTTTCATACTCATACTTATACTACTTCCCTTATACCGATGCTCCCATGTCGTTTCCACGTCAAAAAAAAAAAAAGGTTTACCAAGTAAATCAACTTAACCCTTTGAGTCCGATAGGGAGAAACTGTGTTGTCATTGGCACATGACTATGATTGGTTAGTACTGAGAGGCTTAAACAATTAAATGGATGCGTGTGACCAGTGGAATGCAGATATCAGACATCAAACTCAGGGGCCTCCCCAATGAAGTCTCACACCAGGTTGCGCCTCCGTGAGATTCCGCGAGATTCTCGCGTCACTCGTCGTGTCTCTGCGCGCGATTCTCACATCTCCGCGCGCGCTCCTCGGGGACCCGTCGGCCACATACGACACAAGCGTGAGCTGCCGATCACCTGATCACTCGATCACCCGGCGCCGATAGACGACTGTGTCGACTGCGGAGTACTAGTAGTCTACAGACACAAACTCAATTCAGCCACTTTCTTGAAAAAACACTTGTCTGTAAGATACGAATAAGATCATATCGAGAGGAGGTTGATCAAGTGAGTGTCATCTATCGTCTGTAGATGATCAGTCCAACCCAGCCGACCAAACGTTCGGTCAATATCGAGAAATGTGTGTTAACGTTCAGGCATTATCGAGAAATATGTGTGAAATGCAAGGGTGACAGCAATATGTGTGAAATGCAAGGGTGACAGCAATATTTTATGGCCCTATTATAGGGGGAGTCCAATTCTAAGGATGCTGTTATCATGCTGTTATAATATGATAACATTTTTATAAGGGTGGTGCCTACTCAAACCCTTGTCAGTTAGGCTGATAGGCTCGCTATTACTATGTGTATACGTAGCTCCAGACAGTGACAAGGCTAGTCTAAACTTACAGACCCATCATTGTTTTGTCATATACTATCAATAGGGGTATAACATGACTGGAGATCAACCCGGAAAATATGCGCATGCGCAACTTGCAACTTTAATGTGGGTAATAACTACGGCGGCCGATTTTCGAAGAGTTTTCAAGAGACGGGAGCTGGGGAAAACGGACGGACGCCTGTCGTGATTCGGTGACCAATATCTATACCACTGAGTCACGTGATCATGTGATCTGGGGACTAGCTCGGCTTAGCGGGAGGATTGGGAAAAGGCGGTCAAGTCATCTCCCTACTTCATCACTAAGACTCCATCCTGGCTACAACAGTCACTACCACTCAGCAGAAACCACGGCATCTCAAGTCCAAGAAGCAAGAACGCTCCTCCACTCTATCCTCAGCCTAGCCTGGCTTCAAGACTGCTGAACATTTCTGACCCAAAGTGAAAAATAGAGTTTAGTACTCTAAGACTAGTCACTGTATCATTCTTCTCGGTTGTTAGTCCGTGGAGCCGTAGAAGAAAGCGGGAATGATTAGTCTTCTTTTCAGCCAGACCACTTTATCGACTTTGAATATTGAATTTCTTTTAGAAATGCGTAAAAGCCTGGAAGCCAGGCTATTGCCAGCTGTACTTTTCCAGAGTTTTTATTCCTTGAAAACAAACTCGAACGAGTAAGAGACATTGATGTATTTATGATGCCGTCATTAATCATTTAGTCAGCCTCTGTCTTGCCATAACATATTTTTATTTTGTCGTTGACACAGACTGCACGCTACATCAAATTGATGAATATCAGGTCATGCTTAGACGAACTCGCGGAATGCAACGCGCGTCCCTCTTCCCCCTCCCTCTATTTGACTCGAGTAAGACCCACCGCAACCGACACGATTTTGCCACGATTCTGCAGTCGTAAGGGCCTACGACATGAACTATGACGTCACGTACTCACACAAGTCCAATGATAGGGCCCCTGCAATTCAGCCAGTCGCAGTGTCGTATCGTGTCGTGTCGTGATCGGATCGTGCCGCCTATGGTGGCCTTTAGACCACCAAGAAGGCGAGTTTGAACTCCTTATGTCGTATTTATGGATACGATTACCACAAATCTATAGGATTCAAGTGCAAGCCAGTTTAAGACATGACATCTTGTACATTCTTTTCACTCTATATGTTTTATATATTTTAGATAAGAGCGATCAAAATGACGAAATAAGCCCCAATTCTCCATGTCAAAGCAATGAAATCAACATACTGGTTATTGCACTAAATTCCATCATAGTGGTCAGGCCATTATGTGGTGAAAATTGTATCCTTTGAGGCGTATAACGCAAAATGTCTGCATTTCTCCATGCTTATCATGGTAACATATATAAAATCATTCACACAAAATACAAGAATGACTGTTTGGAAGTCACATGCCCAGCTTGTGAAATATGGCAGTAATTAACGTCACACTATTTTTTTCATAATGCATGAAAACGCGTCACGTTGTAGCTTTCCTTGAATCACATTTTCATTTCTTTTCCATTCTTCAATTTTCAAAAGGGTTTTTCACATTCTAGCAAAGTAAGGAAAATCAAGAGTTCATCCATCCCTATATAGTACATCTTGCCTTTAAGCTGTACTTTCCTGCATATGCCATTTGATTCACGATTTGAAAAATCGCAACGGGAAAAACCCCACCTTAAATCCCATATAGCACGTTTATGTATCATTGATGGATTTATGCAACGGTAATACACATTAGTCCCATTGGGCAGTATGGAGTATGGCAGAGAAGAACTTAAAGCGTTACTAAATTAGAAAAATAAGTTCATAACTAATCTATGTAAAATTATTCACTAAAAACGAATTTCACATTCGTTTGCCGCAATAAAGTCTCATTTTAACGAAAATTTGGAAAAAAAAACCGCACGCCCCCAGTGAAGTATGAGAAGTCAAAATGCCATGAATTGCCACCGGTGTAAGTAAAATATTTTATTCACGCCATTCAAACAATACGTTACCAATGAGAACCGCTAAGCTTGTCCGAGGTTTGTCTGAGTAGCAACAACTAATAGATTCAAAGTGCATTCCATCCATTGAATCTGAATGACGAGATACAGGTGAATGCAATAACGCGTTACGACGCAGTTGTGAATACATTACGAAAATGGTCTATTGTTGACTTCCGTACAATCTATGGAATTTTGACTTCTCATACGTTACTGGAGGCGTGCGTTTTTTTTTCTTCAAATTTTCGTCAAAATGATACTTTATTGCGGCAAACGAATGTGAAATTCGTTTTTAGTGGATAATTTTACATAGATAAGTGGAAACTTATTTTTCTAATTTAGTAACCCTTTAATAGTGAAATTGATTTGAAAGTCTGGGATATTTTTTAACAGAACTAACTATGTCATTGTTCCTCTGTATGTGTCTGCGCATGGCCTATAGTTCAAGGACGCGTCGACGTTACTCTACAAAAAACGCCCACGCGGCAATTTACACATTCTTGATCAGGCATGATCAGTCACGTGACATAATAGTATGTGGCCATTCACGGCTGATCACGTGATGTCATTAAAATCAAATGTCATGTGGGTATATTGCCATCTGGTGGGAGGGTTCGAATGCAGCCTGGTCGTTCACCTTTCCCGGCATACCGCTGACAAACATAACGGGCATTAAAGGAAGTCGAGCATATAATATCGCGGCGCTATGGTATTTTGTTGACAGAGGTCGGACAAATTTTGTTGACGTTTGTGCTTTCCCCCAAAGATGTGGTATAATACATACGGAGACTTTGTATAGACTTCTTTTCATTTTCTGTTTGCAATTATAAACATGTTTTTCCTTCAGTCATCCCATACAAGCAATACAAATTTGTGTTATATAATCAAGTCATGAAACATCTCAATACAATGTACAATAATAAAAATGGTATTTCAAATGTAATCCTATGAAAGTATTTCAATTGACAGTATATCTATAGACACAAAGATAATGACAAAAATGGAAAGAAACCTTGAGTCTTGTGGCGGATATTAAAACGTAAGTAAAATTCTTACAGACACTAGAGATATGCCTTAAGAGATCAATATTGTGTATGCATGGCAAAATGAAGTAACATGATTATGTTTTGAAGGCATTATTCAATCTGTTTGTTTTTGTCAACATAGCGTAGATTCATCAATCAACAACGTGGACAATGCAGTATTGCTGTCGATTTGTAAATTGTAGTAAATTGACACTCAGTTAAGACGTCAGCTTCAGGGACATACATTCAGTGATCATGGACGTACGGAAGAGAGTAGTACTACGTAATTATGTTTTGGTGGTTTTATACAATCCGAAGTTATAACATACATTCATAAAAACAAAAAGAACACGGGCCATGCATTATTGTCGCTGTTGTTTTTGTCGTGTACTATAGACTAAGACTGCCTTAATACCGTGTTTGTTCAGACTATGGTAGAAATTTTCACCGTAATTGGTGTTGTTTTTTGCTATAAAGTACTAATGGTAATCAGTTGTATCGTTGAATATTGTTGCTATATTCCCATTGCTTCTTTGATTACATAAAAGCAGTTGTCTTGTAAAATCATCAATTAATGAATTATCTATACTTAAGACAAACGTCTGGTACATTTACCCCCACATAAGTTCATTATGCAAACTTCAACTTCATTGTCTTGTTAATTATTTTGCACTTAGGTAGCCGATTGTCCACCGTTCGCATTAACTCGGAAAAGGTGGAGTATCTCATAACTTTTCATTGTCTTATGTTATATTTTGGTTTTGAAAGATGTTCTATTTATATATAAAAAAGGATACACCACATTTGGACATATATCATATCAAATTGAAATGCTTGATATACTCCAAAATAATGTTCGTTGACCCCCAGAATGATCTCCTATCCTCACAAGACCGTGATCGTTTTACAACGTACTCATGAATTATTTGATTCACAACGATAGCATGATCGATATGACATAAGTCAACGGAAGGGACTGTCACACGTTTCATGTTGGGACTAAAATATGAATAAGATAATATTTGGAGTATATTTCTCTATTATACTCTGGAAATTGTAAAATGATTGACATTAATTGCTAGGATAAATACAGTGTAAAGGGAATGTCAATATTGGAGGTTGTCGGTCGTGGTAGCTAAGGGATTTTGCGTTTTTGTTCTATTGAAGAAAATGACGAAGATTGAATCGAAAACGTGAACAGACATTAAGGCGTGTCTCTGTGTGCGAGAGTATTGCACAGGAAGAAAAGCATCGATCAACCCACATGAAGCATCGATCATCCCGGATAAATCATCGATCATCAAGGATAAAGCATCGATCATCCCGGATAAAGCATCGATCATCCCGGATAAAGCATCAATCATTTCCGATTACTGTGAATGTTTCAGAAAGGGTATTCGTGTTTGGAATTTCTTAGCCAGACTATTTATTAGATGGGTCTGGCTGCAGAAGACTAATAGTTCTTGATTTCTTCTCCAGCTCCCCGCACTTAGAAAAGAAGAGAATGATAAAGCGACTAGTCTTAGAATAATAGACTCTCCTTTTTTCAGTTTGGATCAGGAAGGAAGTGGGTGGTCAATGTTGAGGGTATTTTCGTTAAATCCAGAAATTGTCGATCCTATCTCTATTCGACACCCATCATCATCATTATCATCATCATCGTCATCATCATCAGCAGCATCATCATCATCATCATCATCATTATCATCATCATCATCATCATCATCATCACTGTCATCTACTATCAGTGAGGTCCATCAAACATTTTATCCCATGTTATCTATTTCATCCCTTTCTATCTTTCTCCCCACACACTGTGTTGTTCTCTTCTTCTTCTCTCTTCCTGTTCAATTCATCTTTGAATATCTTTATTGAGTGTAGGTGTGGATATGCATATAAACTTATGTGATTGTGCGTGCACACGTGAATGTGTGTATGGCGGAAGGTTTATGTAAGTTTGTATGTGATTATGTGTGTGTGTGTGTGTGTGTGTGTGTGTGTGTGTGTGTGTGTGTGTGTGTGTGTGTGTGTGTGTGTAGGGGGGGGGGGGGATGCATTGGTTTCCCGCCTTTCTTCACCCGCGTTCACCATCCCCAGACGACATCATCCCCAGACGACATCATCACATCGTCACATCGCATGGATGTTTACTAGAATCTCGGCCAGGTTTACAAACTTCGTCCACGGCACCGCAAACAATCTCAACGGCACACAGCGGCCCACCCATGTTCTTCTTGTTCTCTGGAGTTGCCGGTGTTTACCTGCATTATATCGGCCGCGTTTACACGGCCAGGTCCGGTCTGTCCTCACTTACAACATTATAGGGTTGTAGCAGATGTGGACCATGGGGACGCGCGTAAACATCCCCTGTCTAACGGCGAGAGACTGACGGACGAACAAATCTGCTTTTGGTGACTCAGCGACCAAGAGACAGACACGCGTACATACAAACATACATATATACACACATAGGCGCTCACACATTATACTCTGAACGGTTCTGCTATCATTACGACCCGAAATCATTACCACCTTCTTCCCTTACCTTTAAAGACTAGCCTTGATTCCACGCTATTGGACATATATTATCCAAAATATTACATGAACATTCGGGTCTGGTTCTTAGACTAGCGGTTCTTCCTCTTCTCCCGAATGAGCCGGAGGAGAATGGTCACTAGAGTGATTAGTCTTCTTCAGTCAGACCTATTTGTATCGCATGCCGTACTTATTTTTAGCCGCCCCGCCCCCTTTTCATCGTTACACATCAATTATATCTTTGATACCTGGGGGGATTAATGTCAGGTAAGAACGTGACGCAACAAAACAAAAAACGGATTAGCTAAGCGCATGACTGGTGGTTAATCTTTCATGATGGGCTTAGACGGTATAAGGTGAAGTGGGGGCTGGCATGATGTGGTACTGCTATAGACCCACGGAATGATAGATTGGCACGGGGTAGCCCTTCAAACCCAAGCGAGCAGGAGGCATTGTTATTTGCGCATCAAACCAAGACTTGATCTGCCACGAGAATGAAGATGGATGGGTGTTATTTATTCCAGGTGTACAATTAGTGTCATTCATCTATCTCCCTTTGAACAGTTGAAAGGCCCACCCTCTTTCTCTTTCATCGTCCATTATACATTCAGCCGATCGCTCCACGCTTGATTTATCAGTTATGTTTCTCTTTTCTCTCTCTCTCTCTCTCTCTCTCTCTCTCTATCTCTCTCTCTCCTTTTATGTCTGTCTGTCTCTGTCTCTCTTTCTCTCTGTCTGTCTACCTGTCTCTGTCTGTCTGTCTCTTTGTCTCTCTTCTCTGTACGTCTCTGTCTCTCTGTCTCTCTCTCTCTCTCTCTCTCTCTCTCTCTCTCTGCCTGTCTGTCTGTCTCTTTCTCTCCCTCCCTCCCTCTCTATCATGCATCGCCTGTCACGTCTTTCTGTCTGTCTATCTGTCTGTCTGGCTGGATGTCTGTTAGTTTGTTTTCTTTCTCGAAAACTTGTCATATATCATCCCTGTTGTCAAACCACGCATGCCGATTCAAGCTGCAAGACAGAATGCCTCATTTATCAACATAAAAAGGATGTCAGCTAGACAACTCTATGCACTTCAGTTAAGATAGTTATTCCCATTATCTAGCAAACGTAATGATAAAGAAGTAATCACAACCATGATGGTATTGTACTGAATTATTGATCACTGCCCCACATTTCTCTGACAAACTATCATTTAATCAACATTGAGAACAACAAATCTACTTCACGAGTCAGAGTATTACATATTTATCACTTTTTTTTCATAACAAGCACACGTATGCATGTACACGTACTTTCATTTCCCCAAATATTCGTGCTTGATTATGCTATCAATGGTGACCCTAAAGCTTGTCTCAGGTTTGTCTGACTAGCAACTACATGTACTACTAATAGATCCAGAGTGATATCCATCCATTGGAAATTAATCACTATACAGGTGGATGTAACAACACGTTACTACGTAGTTGGGAGGGGGAGGAGCTGTATAAACCCAGGTTCTTATTGGAAGCTTGGCAATCACGACAATGCAGTCACACATGCATGGTAGATGCCCGGGTAGACATGGTAGATGACAGTATATTCGATGATTGATGGCGGACAGTTACTTTGAAACGTAGACCCATTGTATTGGTATATATGTATATCTCAGGTATTATCTGCCATTGTTCAGGTATTCTATTATGATTTTTGTACGGCGTATTGAGTAGTCATCAATGTGTGAAATGCGGTATAGAACGACACTCTTTTATTTCTCACACAAATGAGTCACTGAGGCAAGCTCTTTTATTTTGTGGGTATGGATTCACACAACATGTTTTTTCCTTCGTTATTAACACAAGTTATTCACACACATGCGATAAGAAAGAACGGTGCGTGCATGATACAAAATAATGCGGGAGGAGGGGGGGGGGGGGGGGGGAACGGCTACCGACTTATAACCAACTTAACTTATCAACAAGCCCATGGTCATGCCAGAATGGTACTCTATTGAATAAGAGTCCCTCGGTCTTTAACCATTACTAGACCTTACCATTAACCAAGAATGTATAAGAGATGTGTGTGGCCTAGTTTCTAGGATGTGGTGTGCACAGACACAACCGAGTCTGCTAACAACTATGTCTGGTAATATAGACTACGCCCTACCCTATTTGCTGGCCGCTTCTCATGTGGGAGTCTTTTAATAAATAATAATAATGATAATAATAATAATAATAATAATAATAATAATAATAATAATAATAATAATAATAACAATAATAATAATAATAATATTAGCACCCGTTCTTGTATAGAGCATAATACCCCTGACAGGGTCTCTATGCGCTTAGAATAGAGGAAAATAAGATATGAAGGAAGATAAAGAAGATGCTGCATCTAGGTCAAAAATGTAATGTTTAATTACTAATTACTAAATATACACAATCATACATTATTTACAAATTATTACAATTACTAATTATTACTGAAAAGTGTGTTTCGAGTGAGGATTTAAACTTTTCCACTGTGTCAGCATGTTTGATATGAGTTGGGATTGGGTTACGTGTGGTAACACAGACTATACTACGCCCTCCTTCCTCATAGGGAGAGCGCGAGTGGAAAGGGAGAAATCTGCATGAACAGACTACCACTGTGTCCTTTTCCTTATTATGGTCATGACCCTCATTAATGTTTTCGCTGCATCTCTTTTTTCAATACTTTTTGCTTTTCCCGTGTCCTTCATCTCTTACCTCACATCTGGAAATGTGAAGTACAGTTCAAGAGTACTCTACCGAGATAACTACAACAATTAATGTTCTTGAACGCCTGAATACAGACTATTGCTACAATGTTGCTCCCGACATTATCGCGTTGATAAACTGACATTGATTTATGTGCCCACTCCGTGAGCGATATGGGGCGAGATCGGTGATATATCACCCAATACCAGATCATTTTAGGTCCCGCACACAACCCACCCCGCGACCCTACATTAATTGCAACACGCTCAGTAAACAAGCTTGACAGTCGATGACATCGTCCCTACTAGCCTGAATTTCAGCCGTTTGAGTATTTCTCACCAAACCATGGACCCGTCTACGAACCAAACTATTCAATGAGACTGGCTGTAGTATATAGACTAATCATTCTTAATTTCTTCTCCAGCTCTCTTGAGAAAAAGAGGAGAATGATACAGTGACTAGTCTTAGAATATTAGATTCTATGTTTCAGTTTGGATCAGAAAATATCCAAGTGCCTGGAAGCCAGACTACGTTTCCCCTGGCGAAAACGAAAATACAGAAATTAGAATTGAAGGGGGAAATCATTACATATGAAATAGGATCCTCCAAGAGATACTTTATGACACCGCGCCAGTGTCACTTGGGTGCAGCGAAGGTGGCTGAGGTGAACGGGCCGAAACATTATATGCAACATTTCCCTGGTCCTATGCGTTGCATCCCACAAAGGTGCAATCGACATGATGTGGATTGGGTAAACAGTATCAGAACATTGTCAGGGTATGGAATAGTTAATGTAATGTTTTGTTCTTGGTTGATCCCCTCGGTCCCTTATGCGAATAACTGTATTGTAATATACCATTTTCGTTAAAAGACGGACAGTCAACCTGCCCGAAACGCCGAGTCTACTTCTCTACTCATCAGCTCTTCACTCCTTCTGGTCTACAGTCCTCTTAACGACTACAATCATTTCGAAAGAATACTCTACTTTCAAATATCCACTTTCTCGCCTTTCCAATTCACCTCCAATTCTATCCACTTTTTTTCCTCATCTCAGTCATTCCAGGACTTCACACATCGTGTACTGTAAACCTCTTCCGCCCTCTTCGTTAAGTATGCAAAGTTTATGCACTTCGTTCATCCATGTTAGTAATGGTAGCCCCAACCGCTAATAGATTTCGAGCGAGTCACACCCATTGAAACTGAATCAGTAGATACATGTGATTGTAATACCCCGTTACTACGAACTTGGATTGGAGGAAAAGTTGTATAACGAAAATGATGTATTGGTATGGAGCTAATGCTGGTAGGTACTGGAAGGGTGAACTTATCAGAATTAGTAGTGAATCAATGAAACTCAAATTGCACTGCACCGGTGATATTATGGCAAGCAGTCAAATATACCCAGGGACTCGGGGATTTTTAACAACCGAAATAAACGCACAAAAAACGCCCGTTAATAAATCGAACGCGCCCAAAGTTAATGTAGTTTTCATAGCGTTGTCAGCACAAAGCATGTTGCTTGAAGGAAGCTTGAAGGAAGAACACATCGAGGGTTCAGTGTCTTCCTTGCATATAAAAACATTACACAGGGGCTCATGGCCATGTAGCCCCCGCGATTCCAAAACGAGCCCCCTTGGACAACTACAAGGACCCCTTTGCTCAAGAGGGCGGAAACATCACACCACTCAGTGTGTCCGTTTCATGGAAACTTCATGAAAAGTAATCACAACAATCGCATTTGCATTTGTCGCCTGGAAATATATGCGTTTGTAGACGCCCCTGTAAAGATTTACCCTCGTCCCCTCCCCCGATACCAAGAAGTGCTGAAACTAGCCAGAATAAGCGGGTAAAACGACGTTTTAATATAGGAATAGACATTGATATATCTTCCATTTAGATTGATGCTTCACGATAACAGGCGATATGTCATGTTAGACGTGACGTAATCGTGTAAAAAAAATCGACTCACATTCTTTCGTTTAAAATATAACTGTAAACCGTCCTGTCTGTTCGTAATAGGGTGTCCTTTCAGGTAGAGCGCGCTAAGAGGTTCTGACGGATAAATGACAGACTATTTAAAAAAAAAAAACTCGTGGCTATACCTGGCTGTCAAAAAAGGTCCTCGCTCCCGAACAAAAGCCCGGTTGCAGTCTTGATTGATGGCAGACCGCACAATGGGACTCGAGAAGAGTGTGTCTACAGCAGTCAGTTCGTAAACACTGGCAGACCACGCCGCCTTTGATGTTAATCAATGGCTGTTCAGCAACCCACTCATAGGATTATTCAGATCGATAATCTCCGCCGCTAAATACGCGCCTTTAATTGCCGCGCCGACTCGACTGAAGATGCCGAACAATATCGCGGTAATAAGCGTCAAAACTGTAAAAGTTATTACCGCGGAGTGGCATCCTCATTACGGACCGCCTTTGCTGTGGGGGGAGCTGCGGCGGGTTAGCCGCTTAGAATCAGCTCCCCCGTCCTCATTACCATCAAGTGTCACTTTGGAAGGGGCCCGAGCCAGACAAAATAGGAGGAAAAGAGGGACCCTTTTCTTTCCGGTTTCCCATTCTCCTCGCCCCCCTTTTATCATGTTGCCTGTTATCGCAGGGTCATCAATAGATTGCCATGATTAGTTTAACCATTAAACGTCTCTCGAGCTGATTTTAGGCTCGTTAATTTATCTCTCATGTACCGCTAAGTCGGATACATTTTGATAGTCTAGCATTCAACTCTCTGCTTCTTGTCGCCGACAATCTATAGGCACTTGTACGACTACATTCCCGCTTTCTTTCCGCCACAATAGAGGGTGTTTTCTTACCTCTAATTTCCCCCGACCGCAATTATTTCTTTTCGGCGCGCTTTCAAGTTTTGGGATTGGCATTTCTCCTCCCCTTTGAAGTGGCCATTTCCATTGCTTTCAGCACCCCCCCCCCCCACCTCCCCTTCCAAGAGGGAATCGGCTCCCAATGCGACGGTAATTTCAAGCCATCAGCTCAATAGTCCTCCATCGACCTTAAATTCTTCGATTTCCACTGGTGGGATTAGACAAATTACGCAGAACAATCAACGACTTTGTCGGGTATCAGGATAGATTTTTCCCCTTGTAAAGTGAAACGAAAACCTATTTGATTAGCATAGGTTGGTTTAGTTCGAACTGTTCTACAGTGAAATTGAGGTCACTGTGTTTTATGTCACTGGCTATCCTTGTCTGGTCTGCAGACAGAGTTTCAATTAACCCTTTGGAGGCCAGACAAATATTTTATTCTATGGGATTTATGTGTATTACATGTGACACACAAAACAAAGAGTTAAGCTATACTTACGCAAATAAATGTCTGTAAGATAGACTAGGGTTTTAACTAGCCCCTTTATAGTACATGGTATTCTGTAGTCTCATGATTCAGACTCTACTTCATGCATTGCGGGACAGGCATGGTTGGAATGCAAACCAATAAATGTTTGTGTGTTTCGTGATATCCAGAGTAAGCACGAAATGTTCTGGATATTGCTTTGATTGATTGCACCTTGTGATTGCGCATTATTTGTTTCCAAAATGGGAATGTTCGTTCATCTATAAAATGCAACGCGTCATTATGAAAAAAGGAAGAAGAAAAAGGAGGAGGAGAAGAAGCACAGAATAAAAAATGGAGGCAGGCGAAGAATGAAAATCAAGAGATACCAGGCGGAAAAAAAACGAGGAAGAAAATAGGAAAAGAATTCAAAAATGAAGTAAGGAGGACATTTTAAAAAAGATACAGAAAGAAAAAGCAAGAAGATGAAATAAATAACATAAGTGTTTCCGTCTGATAATGAAAACATTGTTGATAGCATAATCTTAGATTAGCTGTCATCTATCAACAGTCAACAAACAAACCCACGGTTTTCCCGATACATACCATAGCATACAACGATCGCACAGAAATTAACGTTTTCACCCTTTCTATAAAATGGCATAGCGCCCCCACATGCTCTCAAGAAGTTTCATTTTACCCGAAATGACTGTTTTGAATGAGCTTTGGAATATGTAGATGAATTTACAATATCGACTCCTTTGTTGAGGATGATACTACGTATTTTTGTATCGAACTAGGGGCTGATTTGGTAGGTTCGTGTCCTCCCCACCCGTCAATGTATCCGTTATCTATGAACGAAACGAGATGGAGCATACGAGTAATGGTCCCGTTATATCAACAGTGTGATAAAAAATGAATGTACAAATAGATCGATCACTTTTAATCTTGGGCGAGCGTTACGTGTATAGTTTTTTTTTTTTTTTTAATTATGTTTTTATTGAAGAATCGTCGAGGATCACAATATATACAAACAATTTTTACATGATTAGAAAACAAAATCAATAAGGCAGAATAACAGCAAAATGGTGCAATGATCAAAAGCGAAGTTCCGAGACAGAAAAGGATGGCCAGTGATACAGACCTTAGTTTACAAACCTCCAGAAAGTCACTATTTCACTGACATCGAAGACCTACAAAAAACAGGTTAACAACGCGCAGCTATGGCCGGAATAAACAAAGTCGAACGGCAGTACGCGATAGAAAGTTTATCCTTGTCATGTATTTGTTGAATTTTTACATCTCTTATCAATACATGTATGTACAAGAATATGATTGTATATTTTGTTGGTGCAATCATAACAATAATTTGTTCGGGCAACATGATATCAATATAGGATGTGAGATGTAAATAACATAATTCCGGGGGTCTAGCAATAATGTTTACGCATTTCTTGAAACCCGGACTTACGTACCTCACCACAGACGTTCTTTTTTTTCTTGTTGCTTTCGATATGTGTTTTAGGCAATATTAATCAAAATGTCAATGAATCAAAGGTGGCAACCTGTATCATTTCCTCCAAGAACTTCTTGAGAATATGGTCGATGATATACTGGACCATACTGTGAATGAATTTTCTTCACAAACAAGCGGGGATCTATTACAGGCAGCACATAGCTTTCATTGTCTCGTGTCTGGATTTAGCCTAGGTTTGACGCTTGTGGAGTTTGTGGACGCACAATGCATGAACATATACCTATTGACTTCACCCTTCAATCACAAGTAAGTCTGGAAACCTGTAATCACAAGAAAGTCTGAACGCTTATGCTAAACATTCTTTCTTCTTCTCTATTGGTAAGGACGGGGAAAGCGCGGAAGTCTGTGTGTCCAGCCGAAGATTTTGATTTCACTGCCACAATAAAGAATCAAACCGTAGCATGGAATCTAGACTAGTCTGGAGTACGTGATGGTCTGCTCGCAACGCATGCGCACATCACTCTTCGCGTCACACGGCGTCTGATCAGTTCAGTTAGCTGTCATTCTATATTGCGCGCGGCGGCGATGTAATTATTTCTGCACGTTGAAGTCATTTTTCGGCCCTCTCTATCACGACACACGTGAAAACCAACGCCATCGATCACTCCTTCACAAGGCCGAGAAGCGGTCGAGGCATGACTTGAACTATTCGGGGCGCGAGGGGGGAAGATAAAGAGGAAAAGAGAGACAGAACGACGAGAAAAACACGGATCATTTTCATCTTTCATGTCGGCCGCGCGGCGATCCGATGGTCGTTACACAGCCGAGCGCGCTCTCATTATCGCGCGGGGGGATCGGCGCAGTGAAAGCCGAGAGGGGCGGAGAACGCCGTAATGACATGTCAAGATAGCCGAAGATGGCGGCTACGGCTTCACAGTCAATGCCTGCTAGTCTTACATTCATACCGTCCTTCCTGTCATTCAACATCACACACGTTCACACGATATCGTATGGTTTCCAACACACCCTTTCACATTTCCTTTGTATACAGACTCAGACACGATTGAGCGACTTTCTCAAGCAATGCGTCTGAAATTTAAGACTAGCACATTGGCTCGCTCGTTCTCTCCTCGTCGGAAGGCATGTGTAAACATATTAGACCATTAGAGGTAGTCTCTGCAGATCTAGACCCATTGCTGCAGACCTACCGATTGTCAGCAAACCAGCTTCAAAGCCAGTGATAAAAGTCTAGCATTCAGACTGTTCTTATTTTATTGAAAATGCATTTCCTCACACTGTCATAAATAATACTATACATACCTCTATATAATTAAGCCCATTTCTTTGTACTAGCCTCTACCACACAACCAATATTGATATTCGGTACATGAACAACTGTGCATCTACTTCGGATTCATCACACACGATAAGGCAGGTTCCAAGCGAAACGGCGGGAAAATATTCCAAGAACAAGGTGTGAAAATAAGCCATGTGCTTTCATTTGCGTAATTGTCATTTTATGAGTCGTAAAATGATCATTATGCTATATTAACATTAATGTATCCGGTTGGGATGGTTTGTGTGGTTTCTCGCATCGTCTGGAGTGCATGCAAAACAGTTTCAGTTCGCCGAAAAGTGCACCCGATGCATGGAAGGGTTTTGATTTTTAAACATGCAATGACGTAGTCTGCAAGCACAGTCGCAATTGAACGTCTTCATTAAAAACATGATAGTGTCTGTAATAAAGGCTAATGCATTGACCCGTTAGTATTGTCTCAGGCATGCGCGAGCATTACTGGAACTAGTCTTTGGAGTTTCAGACGTACCTGTCAAACCGACTGACTGACTGGTAGATGTTTGTGACTGCAAACTAGGCAATAACATCCGTGGGTTTGCACAGTGTTTGGAAAGGTTAATGATTTATCGAGGTGAATTCTG
The DNA here is from genome assembly GCA_963669155.1 of Arbacia lixula. NCBI lineage: Eukaryota > Metazoa > Echinodermata > Echinoidea > Arbacioida > Arbaciidae > Arbacia > Arbacia lixula. Next base: position 14,280,847 of record OZ022593.1, read on the forward strand.
GAAATCGGCACGATCTGGAGAAAAGTCTATGAACGCACTGTCTGCTGATGTGACTAAATGGATAAATGACAATTGCAGATGTTCGGTAGCGCATGTTGCAGCAAATTCGTCTCCCCAAGCATGGACCTACTAGGTCCATGCCCCAAGCATGGCTCAAGCGAGTTTTTCATATACTACCGTGTCTTATCATTATGACTTTAAGCATGCTTTAAGCAATCAGTTCTTCCGTCTCCGGTGATATTGACACACGCATACCATGTTTTTATCAAGTATTATTATCATGTTTCGTTCCTCTGCATCGATCCGTTTTATTGTATCTTGTCCAACACGGCTTTCGAAATACATCCATGAGCTGTATGTCTTTTCGTCACCAGGAATACAGAAATAACACAGATTAATCGCCAATGTTTGAGGTATTCTTGGGGTATTACGTAATCAAAGCTATAACAAAGTGAATTTGTATATAATTGTACTAAACCGTGAATCTAATACAAAATGTAGATGGAATACTGCCTTGTTGACTATCATGATTGTGTGTTTTTGTGTTAACAGCGCAATAATACGAGTGAATGCTACCACCCATAGTACTCCATTCCCGCTTTATGACTTCGTCTCCTAACTCCCATGCACCCGCCACACCTTTTAGCTTGACACCCCCACCCCCCTCAGCAAACCAGGCCTTTGTATACCTTTCATTACCCACCATACCCACAAAACTGACACCCTACTACACTACCCCACCACCATACACCTCTTACCCTCGTCCCCACCGGCAGAGCAGACTGCGATCCCCAAATCTTACACCCCTCCACCACCACCCTACTCCCAACACCTCCCACCCCCATCCCTAACGGCACAGCAGACCGCCTACCCTTCATCACCAATCATACCCCAAACCTTACATCTCCTCCCCCAGCACCCTACTCGAATACCCCCTCCCCTACCCTTCATCACCAATCACACACCAAATCTTACACCCCTCTACCACCGCCCCACTCCCAACACCTCCCCCCTCCCCCATCCCTAACGGCACAGCAGACCGCCTACCCTTCATCACCAATCATACCCCAAACCTTACATCTCCTCCCCCAGCACCCTACTCGAATACCCCCTCCCCTACCCTTCATCACCAATCACACACCAAATCTTACATCCCTCCACCAGCGCCCCACTCCCAACACCTCCCACCCCCATCCCTAACGGCACAGCAGACCGCCTACCCTTCATTACCAATCATACCCCAAACCTTACATCTCCTCCCCCAGCACCCTACCCCCTCCCTTACCCTTCATCACCAATCACTTACACCCCTCCACCACCGCCCCACTCCCAACACCTCCCCCTCCCCCATCCCTAAGGGGCAGAGCGGACCGCCTACCTCTCATCACCCACCCTACCCCCTAAACCAGCTTGTTTTGCTAAGCGTCATTTTCTCAGCCTTCAGAGCTTGCCGCCCGTCCGCCAATCAGTCTCCACAAGTCTCCCCTTCTGCTCCGTCTCCGACACACACACACACACACACCAGAAATACTAATCGTAAAACCCACGAATCCTTCCTCAACCGGATACATTTCCTTACTGTACAGACCACTGCTAATATATCCTTGATCCGAATCTTTCCTCGGTACACTGCATGATGTATGAAGCGGGCATGGAATCTGAAATCCAACAACAGTTGGTATAATAAGTGGACCAAACATTTGCTTTCACCCTTTCACCATTCGCATGGTGTAGTGGATCGCTTTTGTGATCCTCTATCAGGAGGGTACAGGTTCGAGCCCATCAGCTGCTATCTGCCACTCACATCCGTACGTTCACCCTTGCAACCTTTATTTGGTGCAGTAGATCGTACCTTTTCAGGGGCGGTAAGAGTCCATGCTCCAGCGAAACAGTTCAATCCACGTAGCTTGCTCCACACCTGTACAAGATAAATTTGATCCAGAGACTGGGGTTGTAATACAGGGCCATCAGTGAAAGCGGTGTCCATATTAATGAGGCAACCCTGCGTGAAGAATGCCTTATAATGATAATATTTACCACTTTTCAAGTATGATGGTATTTTATAGACATATAAATAGAAATGTGACATAATCATCATCCTTTTCTTTGTTTCCTACATCTCGCCGCCCTTTTTAACCAACATCTGGCACCATCTCTCGACCTTCTGCTATCGCATCTATTAATGATCTCCACTTTGATGGTACAGTGTGTATCCATTTCACTATTACCGTTGTTTTCACCACTAACGCTTCCATCTCCACACACTGTATTCCCGTCTCACAACTTCTCTCACCCACTTTCACTGTTTACACCAGGTAGGGGTACAAAAACCTACACTATGTGTCATGTGTGTATTTTTTTCACCGGTTATACAAACGAATCCCATAGAGCATTAATTTGTCCAACACACACAACGAATTGATACTCCCATGTTCACCGATCAAGACGTTCATAAGCCAATTCGTCTAGCTTACCTCCCATAGGAATTACCTTCATCATGATTTAATGTATTCGTCATAACCATCGCCTCACAAACTTGTTGCCCCTCGATCCGCTATGCCCTCCATACCAATTTTCCCCTCCCGCCTCATGTATACCGATCTATTTCTATCTCATGTACAACCGTATTAGATTTTATACCGTTATTATGCTCATTCATCAGACTTATTTACAACCAACCGATATGTTGACAAAAATGACAATCCTCTCTTCCAGTATAGTATAGATATCCACCGTAATATAATCCGTCTCCACTCTTCGCCACATTCTTGTTATTTTTGCCTCGCGATATTTACTGCCACCCATAATATATGTTCACCATACTCGACAACACTGTCTGACAGTAACGATGGTGATAGTTCTGTATTTCAGACTCTTTTGTCTTTCTTCCTCGCTCATTGGTATTGTCGTTTGCCTAGCAAAGTGTCCAACCCTCTGAGTTATATGCCATTAAAATTGTTATCATACTTTATAACTAGCCATTCTCTTCCACTGTATTTTCTTGCTTGCTTAACCGTCTCAATGCCATCCATAGTCTCTTGACAATGATAAACGCAGTGTACTGTCTTATGGGGATATCACATCTCCCCCATCTACACCCCATAATATTATGCACACCATACTGTCCACATAATTTATACATGTAGTTTATTTTCTGTCATTCTAGTTTCCTTCCTAATATAATTTCCGTGTCTGCTTTCCTTCCCCACCACCTCCTCTGTCCCTCCCCACCACCTCCCCTGCCCCTCCCCACCACCTTCCCCCTCCCCTTCCCCCAGCCTGTCAGGGCCTGCTCAGCCCGGCGGCCTGTCATGTCTGTTAGTCTACCCGTCAATCTTGTGGCTGTTTGAAAAGCTCTGCTTGTTGAACCATTGATTGATTGACGAGCGAGATAGAAATCTCCTCCAGCCTCAGCGAGCCTTTGAAGCTAGCCGACACACAGCTCGGATGGCCGGGCGATGTCAATAGCACTGCGGAGAGCGAGGCTCGTGTTCGTTTGCCCAGAAACAACAAGGCGGCGAGGTTTAGAAACGGCTTTTAAACGAGCACCGCACACTCCGCCACATCGCGCCGAAAGAAGTGCGAAATATGTGCCATAAAGCCCGCTTGTTTTAAGAGGAGGCATACCCCTGAAAGCCCTTCCTTACTGCGCGGAAACCTCCGGCTGTCGCACTGGGTGCGGTTGTCATTCAAATCTACTCTGCCGGTCTCTTTGTTGTCACACATTAATTGCGATTATTGGGACGATTTATCTCGGGGAATCATACCCCTTTTCAAAACCCGTTTTTCAAATTACTCGAGCCATGTTATCAACAACAAAACGCTGACATAAATCAGACGGAATTGACAAGGCTGACACCGCGTTTGATTGATCGCAGAACGGCGAGCGTCACTGGACGCCTGCCAACGGGAATTGCTAATCGCGAATTTGATTGGCTGGCGCAAAGCATGTGACGGGATCACATATCAATCATCCGAACGGTTCTGACAGCTACGCTTCCCGCCTGACCAATCAGCGCCGGCGCGCTGGCTGATGTCCCGCGCTGATTGGCTATCGGCGAAGTCCCTTCATCTCACGTTGTAAATTCAATGTTTGACTTGAAGTGTTGTCGGCAAATTTGTGGTTTTGTGTGTTGTCTGCTGCGGCGGCGCGCTTAGAGGAGCGCTTGTGTGGCTCTGTGCTAGACAAATCCGTTCGCACAATGGGTTGAGCCCGTGACGGCTAGCAGCCCCGCACATTTCTCTCACTACTCCGCATTCGGCGCTCGCTCGAATCAGACGCACGAACACAGCATAGCGCACCGAGCGGCTTCCATCTATCTATCTACTATCTCTCCTCATCCGTCTCAGCTCGACATACCAACCAACCTACCTACCTAGCTACCGGCTTGCTGCATACCGCATTCCGGCTTCGGTTCTATATTCTTGTGGTCATTTGTCGTGTTCTTGAAGTGAATATATCTTGGTTTATACTCTGCTCCTGACATCGAGTCATCATGTTGGCGACACGGACACAACCCCTGATGCATACGGAGTATTTACAACCAATGGACCCGCTTCCAACTACGGTAGGTTTGATTTTCACATTTTTCAGATGACAAACAACCAGTTTCTTCATCAGCATCATTTGTTTTCGCTACCTAATATGTAAAATATTTTATTTTCATGTACCTCTATGCCTTATAAAACGTGTGACAATCTGATGAATTTAGAGAGTTTCACTACCCTCTCCCTCCGCCACTCATCTGGATGTTTATCTGGATGTTTATCCACTGTCATGACTGTGTTCAGCGGCTAGAGCTAGAGGAAACATGGTACATGTAGTTATTTGCTATCTACCTCTCGCTCCTTTACCGTGCTTTGGCAGGAATGCATCACACGTTCTACCAGTTGCAGCATACGATCTTATCTGTTTTCTTCTCTAATTGTAACTACCACCGTCACACATTTATCTATTTACTATTTGTTATAGTAATATTGTTTTGAATAAAGCAAGAGAGATCTATCGAAGTTCAACTCTGCCCGATTTCAATATCACTACATGGAGCTTTTCTTCCTGTATATAATGCGCTGGTCCGCTGTATTTGTAGAAATCATCTGAACGTTTAATATGTATATGTAGACTTTTGTTTGACGTGTGCTTTTATTTCGTGATGGATATTGAAAGTAATATCCACGAGGCAACGCGTAGCAAGCAATGCAGGAACAACTCCTCTCTCTCTCCCTCTCTAAATCAGTTAGGTCAGAGACAGTACGAATGTACTTGGATTTCACATAAACATCGACGTCATCAGTTTCAGTTTCAGTTTTCAAAACATCTCTGAAAGGGAATGGCGGGCATGGCATGTGTGTTAATGTTGGACTTCCCGTACACTACTGACAAGTTCTTAGGTTGATATTTACAGCTAATGCCTGTGCGTGGTATATATTGTGCTACCGGCGGTAGTTTTCTTGTGACTCAGTAACGTAGTGAGAATGCTGTAAAAAGCGAGACATGTATGTACCACAGACATGGATACTATCCACGCTATGCGTAGTGATAAGCGATACATGTAGTAGGTACGTGCGAGCTTCGTCTTGTACGTGGCTGTACTGCCTTCCGTGTCAAACATATACCCCAGGTATAGTTCGTGTTCGTTTATAACCTTTATGTGCATCATAAATTCATAATATACGAGAGGTCAATGTATATTATTAAACAATATAGCAACAATGCCCATGAAATTAATGTAACATGTTTTGTTATCATGTGGTTTAAATTTATTTTATGCTGTCACATCATAACTGTTCAATCTTCAACTCGTGAAGAAATCAAGAAACTGAGTCGGGGTAATAGCTGTCATAGGTCCATATGACAGCGCCCCCACACTCAATTAAAAATGCAATTAAAATAGACATCAATAAAATCAATGAAGAGATTATATTTAATTTCCTATCAATATGAGCATTGTACTAGATCGAGGTTGAACTTCGGCTTCAAGGGATGACTTATGCAGTGCTTTACAGAAGAACAAGTGCATTTTTATGTTTAGTAAAACATGTACTTAGGGTTATGTTGTGTTTGACATGGGCAATCAGAAATAAAATGTTCCTCATCATATCTTGGGTTGGCTATTTTGATTCGGGCTCACATTACTAACATACCCCAGTATGCAAAGGCAAACTGGGGAGACATACCCAATTGATCAGTCGAGTTATGTCTAAAACTGATTGTGGGGCACCCTGGTAATGCATTTCTTTCTGAAATGATTGGTGCACCGTTGTAAATATTTTTCTATACATAAATTAGTTCCCAAGGCTTTGCTACCTTGTCAATCATTGGAAAGGCTCCGAGGTACATTCTAAATATATCATATTATATATTTTTAGACCATGTCTTATGATCGTCTCATTCTTTCACTTTCCTTCTCACTACAGTTGGACGCAAAGAAGAGTCCATTGGCCCTGCTCGCTCAAACATGCAGCAGCATCGGCAAGCCCGACCCTCCCCCGAACTCTGGGGAGATGAAGACGGCACTGACCGCCCCACTCGACATCGGCGGCAAGAAGTCTCCTGAGAAGGCGGCGACTAGCGTCTCCGATCACGACCGGTCGTCGTTCAAGCCCTACAAGCAGAACGAGAAACGAGACGGCGACGCCCATGTGATCAAACTCGCTAACTACACCGATAAATCCACGTCGCGGGGCTCGCCTCTGAGCGTGATAACCTCGGATTCAAAGCCGATCGCGAGCGCGACTACCTTTACCTCGTCTCCCTCGTCACCTGTGAAGGCAAGGACGGAATCCTCGCGGCCGAGCTCCAACCAGAGCTCGACGGAGACGGTGTCGAGTCACACCAGCAATGGACATAGCTACGGCTGTGCGAGCTCGGGCGCTCACAGCCCGGCGCACCGCGGTGAGAGCAAGCTTCACGCGCCGGCCTCCTCCGCCTCCGTCTTGCCGACGCACCTCGTCCCGCCGGCGCTAGCGACGGGCTTCAAACCCTCCACATCTCTCGCCAGTACTCCCCCCACCTCTGGACATTGCGGCTGCCCCTCGCAACTCTTGGGACACTTGCCACACATCGCCGATCCAGCCAGCGTCTCCAAGGAGCATGCAGGACATCTCTTAGCCGCCACAGCGGGCTCTCCTTACGCTACGGCTTATGCTCGTGTCAAGACCGCCGATGGAGGCACCACTCTGATGCCAATCTGTCGTGACCCGTACTGCTCACATTGCCAAAGCGCCTCGCTTGCAGCATCCGCAGCCTCTGCGGGTGCCTGTACGCAGTGCAGACACGATGGACTAACGTTCAGTGGAGCAGTGCCCTTTGCTCTTCCTGTTCCTGGTGCTATCCCCGCCTACTTCCCCTCAGGCAGCCCCACAGCAGCTGCCACGCCCTACCTCTACCCCCCTCCACCAGTCCCTGCGCAGACTGAGCACGGCCATGTGTGCAACTGGGTCTCCGGCAGCACTAGTTGCGGGAAGCGTTTCGCGAGTGGTGAGGAGTTGCTGCAACATCTACGTACACACACCATGCAGTCCACCGAGTCAGCCATCACCAGCCCCTCGCACTACGCCCTGGCGTCGTCCCTCAACGCACAGCTGAACGCGTACTACATGCACTACCCCGCCGCCCCCCTCCCGGGCTCCTTCGGACTCACGAAACCGGGGTTGCCCCCCTCACCCCTCAGCCCTGGGTCTGCCCTCCGGTATCATCCCTACAAGGCACCCGTCCCCACCTCCCTCGCCACCCTCCCAGGCCTACCAGCGGGGGCGTACTACTCTCCTTATGCTTTCCATGATCTTAAAGGGCGCCTTGCAGCGGCCGGGGTGCCCCACTAGCATCCACTCTCCAAGTCAAGATCAAACTTGAACATTGAACTCTATCAAGAGCAGACTTTTCCTATAAAACTGTGTCATTATGTAAGGATGTATTCAGTTGATACCTTTGTACCAAAAGTACTTTAGTCACATCTTCTAGGTTCCAAGAACCATATCTGGAAGATGAAAAATGGAAAAAAACACTATTCAATTACTCTGTTCATAAAAGTACTATGTGTCTTCTGTGTAAATTCAAGAAAATGAAATACATTGTTTATATGGAGGATGACTCTAAAAAAAGCTATTAAGTGCAAGACGTGCTTTTCACCCTGTCAACAACAGGTCACTTCTACTCAAAACCAGTGTTTGCTCTGTTTGCTAGTGAATCTTATGAATATATAAAGGACATCGGCAGAGGAAGCACGTGACTATCTATACGTGCGTGGTCAAATATTCAAGCCCTGAAATTGATCGTTTAATATGAAAAAGGAGGGAACATCAGGGAATGAAAAGGTTTTGCTCTTAAAATTACCAAAAATAAAACTGAACTTTGTTTTGATGGCAGGCATCAACACTTGCTCCGATCACTTTTTTTCATTCTCTACATTCAGGAATACATGGTTAGAATTGTTTGCTCTCTGTTTGCTCAGGCAACTGGAAGTACCCTGTAACATTTAACCATTATTTCATGTTATGAAACGAAGTAAAGTGAATCATGAATTTGATTGATGTTTTAATAGTTCGAGAATATCTTTCGTAAGGTTTTTGAGCTATCCATCCTCCCGATTAGGTTAGGGGTATACTTATTGAATGCCTCTGTTTAAACGATATTTTGACGTGAATCATGACGATGTTATTTAGAATTGGAAAACATATTCATGTCAGGTGTAATCAAACCATGTTTTGTAAACAGCCGTCTCGGTAGAGTGAGCAAACATGGCCACATTGTTAAAACCGGCCAATAGGTCATGTCAGCAATTGCGGGAATGCTTGAGTTTAATACACAACCAGTCTTCCCTGTTCCCCATGCAGAAGAAGACGAATTTCTACTCATCATTTCTTATTCACTAGTCTCTAACACTCTCGCTCGCTCGCCTTGCTCGCGTCTCCGGCTCACAAGCGCACAATGAATTATGGCTGTCGTGCAAACAGACTATTGTAGCAATTTATCTCTCTCCCTGGCGCGGCGAGCGAAAGTTGAAGCTAGATCATGTTTGCGGGATGGGTGAGGAAGGTGCCGTATTGGCGAGCCGTGGCGATCATTTATGCCCCTGTCATTAGTCGCTTACTTCAGTTTTATATTACCCTCTTCTCTCTCCGCGCATCTCCATCTCTCTTGGCCCCTCTCTCTCTGTCGCGCTCGCTCTCTCTCCTCCTCCTCCATCTCTTCTCCCCTCTCCATCTCGGCAAAGCGAGAGCCACGCTTGACTACCGCGGTGATGACTGGGTGGGTGATTGATGCGACATGGCGGGGCTTCGGCGGGGGTGAGTTATGGAGGCAGGGTTGCGAGGGCTCGCAGCCTCAATCTGCTGGGCTTGAACTCTCCATCACGAACATAAATCCGACTCCCGTATCATAATACCGATGGCTTCGTCCGGGACGACGACGACTCATATTTTATCTCCTCTTTAGCGTGCTCTCCACGCTACCCCCCTCTCATGAATCTTTTAAAACCTCTTCCATTAGCAAGCAAATTAATCACAAGTATCCTCACAAAATGAAAAAGGAGAGGAGACCCTAGCTAGCTGCTTTGTTTCCACCATAAATGCCATCTATTATTAATTACTCTCAAGTGCCGCGTCCTCCCTGCTTAATAATCCAGCTAGTGTATTTAGTGTCAGACTGCAAGAAAAGGCCCGAATCGTAGGGGGTTTTTGTTCCGTTTGTTGACAAATCATCCATACTTCCGACACGCCATTAATCAGCCTGAGATTAATACGAGTGAATTACTTGTCGGTTTTAATGCGTCAGCCACTCGACAATGTAAGGGCCTTCCTCCTCCATACCCATTACCACTGACGGATCTGGTTAACCCTCTCCCTACCATTGATACATGCTCTACACCTTAAACACGCACATCCCATAGAACATCCCTCTCATTTAACACGAGAAGGGTTAAAGAACTCCCCTCTTCAACTGGCGTTTGTTTTTACACCGTTTCATTTTCTGTCGCTTCCCCCTCCGTGTCGTTCTGTTGTCATCTTTCTCCTCGACTGTCGTCTTCTCGATTTATTTATGTGTGTACATAATGACCATGTATAAAGAGAAGATACGATGTTGTGTGATGTTTATTGTGGTGGTCTATTCATGTAAATACATGTATAGTTAAGAGATATTAAACTGAAAAGATATTCCTTGAAAAACTGATCATTATATTTTAGTGTCGTATTTACATGTATCTGTGTTCAAAGAGTTCATTGTGACTTGTGTATTATATAATGTGAGAGTGTGTTTGTTTGTGTGTGTGTGTGTGTAAAATAATGATTCAAACATCGTGTTTCGTTCGGAAAGTCATGGTGAAGAAAGCGAAAAGGGAAAGAAAGAGAGAGAGAGAGGGGGAGGAAGAGAAAGTCATGTATGTATTTCAAACAAAGATTTGAATGAGCGAAAAGGGGGTTATTGTAAATGAGTGATGAGGTGTAGATAAGTGTGCTTCCGTATGTATCAGAGTTTGTGTTTTATGCTCCTTGTAATATGAACGAAGAGCAAGTACATGTATAGAGTGTAACAACATACAGTAGTCCAATAGTAGAGATCCAGAACATAACATTGAAACAGTTGTATTCAAACTTATGTAGTCACAAATAGCTCCATTTAAAGATGCACAAATTCCCTAACACACGTACATCTTTGGTGTACCGAAACCGCAAGAAAATACTTCAGTACATGTATATGATTAGTGCTATGAATTATTATATACACGATCAATGCTAAAGCATACAAAGCGTTTCTCTCTTACCATTACACCTCTTCTAACACTCTGCCTCTCTTTATCCACTCGTCTCTCTCTCTCTCTCTCCTTACTGCCTCTCTCCTCCATTTCTCTCTGTCTCTCTCTGTCTCTCTCTCTGTCCCTCTCTCTCTGTCTATCTCTCTCTCTCTCTGTCTGTCTGTCTCTGTCTGTCTCTCTGTCTGTCTCTCTCAGTATATCTTACTATACCACTCACTCTCCCATCTCTATCTGACATCATGTACATAAAGACAACATTTTGTATTACGGTGACGATATTCGTAAACAATTAATTCTGAGACGAATTACATAAAAGAAAGACATACAACGCTCAGACAAAATTGAGGACCCGCCGAAACTATTTTCGTTTTGATTGTATGCAAATGTTATGCACGTCTTTCAATCATGATGTTACTTACCCTAAAGCTTGTCCAAGGTTTGTCCAGGGATGTGTTATGGAAGGATATGAAGCAACTTTCTTCCTTTGAACCCATGTGCCAAGCCGCTGAAAAGTTATGTGTTCTCAACAGGTGCTGTTCAGGTGTTTGAACAATTATGAATATGATTGTGTGGCAACGGCTTCTCGGAGAGGACAAAAGAAATTTACAGTCTCATTTCGCTTGTCCCGTTCTGTTAATACTTCCATGAGCATAACAGGTATCAGCAAACACAAATAAACAAGTTTTTCAAGTGAAATATCTCTGTTTCACGCAAACACACACAAACGCCGTTAATGATAATACACAGCTTAATATATCATTTTGAGAGTGGTTGAATCCCCTAGATGCACAAGTTGTCGGAAAGTGAAGAAATTGGCCAATTTTGTAAGTAATAAAAATAGCTTATATGTCCGATTTTTAATGATTCCTCAATACTTTTCGAAACAAAAGCAGAGTAAAGGATCTGTCATTATCTGCCGTTAACTTCCTTAAAGTTTGCAAACAAATTTGTCAAAAACAAAACGTCTACAGACAAATGGGAAATTAAAGAAATTTCTTTTCAAGTTGACATCAGCTAAATGTCGGCACGGCACATGGAACATCAAAGCATTGTCATGATTATGGAATGCTTTTGGCATTCATGAGCACGCTTTAGAACCCATACAGATGTTTGAATATATTATGCTCGAGTTTCTACTCCTTCGTAACACCTCCCTGGTTTGTCCAAGCAGCAATAGGTGTGGGTTAATGTCGCACTCCACGTATGGAAACTAAATCACCGAATGCAGGTGAATGTCATAACGCGTTACTACGCAGTTAGGGGAAAAGTTGTGAATACATTATGAAAACGGATTGTTGTACATTGAAGGTCTGCAGAAGGTCACGCCACCTTTTCTTAAAATCACGTGATTACGAATGTACTACTACTATATGCATTATGTATTTTCTAGCCACGCTTCACGAAATGAAGACATGTTTTTCTACCTGCACGTGTTTGCTCCTGGAATATGAGGTTTTAAAAACATTTGACACAAAATATTTTAATAAGTTACAACTCCCATCATGCAGTCAAGCTGAAATTAAGACGTTACATCATCAAAGGATGTGAAATACTTTTGAAGCAGGTTTAGTGACATTCCATCAATTATTGTACATTGTAATAATCCTGTGAATACCTAATCATTTTTCACGTTTTGACACATCAGGACCAACAAATATTATGTGTATCTGATAATTGATTCATAACACAACAATGCCCATTGTGCATCATATCTGTCAATCTACTTTTAATTACCCTAACGGTATCGATGATGATTCATGGTGCATCTGACAGACAAGACATTGTGGATGAGCGTGTACGTGAAGCGCTATCGTGACAATTGGCACTGCGGTAAAATCTTCTGATCCACACTATTCCATGGATTGATTCACAGAAAAATCCCCAAATTATAATTGTTTGATGAAATGTTATGAAACATACTACACTCAAATATCATATCCTATGACTTTCCACTTGATTCGAGGTGTAACTTATTTGTGATTATTTGTCAAAAGTGTTGTGTTTTTATCCCCTAGATTTGCATGCATTGGCTGATATAGATCATAGTCAAACATGTCTAAAAAGACTACTCTCTAAAAACACCAAAACGTTTGTGGAGACTACTCCACGTGCATCCTGTCAGAACAGTTTTGCATGTTATGACACCAGTCCCAAAGACCACTTTTCCATAAAGACCATTGTGGGGGTGGTCTTTATATACAGGTTTGACCGTGTGTACATAAAAACATAATGCACGAGATTGCATATGTGAATTATTGGCATGCATATTTAGTATTTTTAGTATTTATTAATGTAGATTAGGACTGTCTTTATAGACATGTTTGGCCGTACGTACATTTACGTCGTGTATGGAATCGCCTCTATTTATAACGACCAGGTGTCAATTAAGACCGTTTTCCTCTCCCTTGACACTGCTTGAAGTGGTCTTTATAGACAGGTTTTACAGTATGTATCTATATCATTCTCATACTCATGCATTGTATTCACACAAACCATACATCACAAGATACTTCTGTCCTATTGCATTATCTACATTCAGAAAAAAAAAACAGTTTAACCATTGTAATTATCATGAGCCCTCCTGTGTGTTATACGGCAATGGTCTCTTCACGCCTTTGGAACCGAGCTGGTTAAGAGTTTTTCCTGCACACAGTACAGTGTTGCATAATATAGTACGGCAGGGCAGTCAATATGCGACATATATGTAGCGAAGGCAGTCAATATGCGACATAAAGAGAACCCTAGGACTAGCCAGCTATGATCAGTATGACTAATAGGGGCCGACAATGAGAGTACGGACGATGTATGATGAATTGCTCGATTACGGCCAGATATTTGCTGTGTGTAACATGTGGCTTGGTCGTAATAGAATCCTTAATTGCCAAATCAATCATAGTGGCCCATATAACACTTACGAGGAGGAAATATCTAAAGGAGAGATGACTTACACCACCCTCTTGGTTTAGTTCTTAATTACCCGTCGAGAGAGAGAGAGAGAGAGAGAGAGAGAGAGAGAGAGAGAGAGAGAGAGAGGGGAGGGAGGGGGATACCTTTTTTTTTGTATCACGACGATGTGAAGGAGATGTCTGACTGGTGGATGGATGGGAATGGTGGGGGGGGGGGGGGGGGGCGGACGGGAGTCGAGGAAAATGATGGCTTCCGCAAGACACACCCGGAGAGTGTGATTAAACGGTTTAATTAAAAGATCTCTGAGACAAAATGGATCGTGAGGAGGTTGGGGTTCATGAAATATGAGGTACCCAGTCCCCTTGAGTCCCTCTCTCTCCTCTTTTTATCACCTTCTTTCGTGTTCTTCGAGCCCTCCCCTGTAATATTATTCTCTGTTTTTGTGCTCTATTAATGTTATGCATTCCACTATCCTCTCCTCTCTCTCTTCTCTTCTCTTTTCTCTTACCTTTCTGGCCCCCTGTCTTTCATCTCCCCTTTCATGCCTATCGCCCGCCCCTCACATCTCCCATCCTCTCTCCATTATCATCATCATCTCCCCTCCCCCTCTGTCTCTATCACACACACACACACACACACACACACACACACACACACACACACACACACACACACACACACACATTGTAATTGTATACATAAAAATCACATTCAAATTTCGACCAAACGTTTGAATTAAGTCCACACATTCAAACGTCGATTCAGATTCAGCTCCCAAAATTAAAAACGATACACAATTTCTTCGATATTATTATCAGATATCACAACAAATCTGAGAGTATAATATGAGTCTTTAGATGAATTTAAAAAAAAAGGAAAAACAAGAATATTTGAGACATATACTTGCAAAGGCAAGTTAGCACTTCTGTGGAATTCCCTTTTTACAAGGCGGTAGTAGAAAGCATAGTATATGAGTACAAAGCGTGAACTATTTATGAGTGCAAAGTATAAAGCATGGTATCATGATATCAAGTATATTGAGGATTACAATATGCATATGAGTGTATAGGCCTATTATGACTCATACCATTCATTCTGCAGATATATTGTTAGGCATATATTGTTACCCAGACCTTGTGAAATGCCCATGCTATGTGATCGCATCGAAACACATTAATGCCACTTCCCTAATCATCATCATTATGAATTTGATATGTTAATGGGCTATCATATCGCTTAATGACTCTCTTTTATCTCTTGTCATTCCACAGGACTGTCTATCATACCATTCGATTAGTAATATCAGTATTAACTATATTGGCGGCAGGTGAACAAGTATAACATTCATGCTTTAGTTTGTATTAATAGTGCATGGTTCATATCATTGTCGGGAAAACTATACAGCTGTTCTTGCTTACGAAATATACAGTATGACCATTAAAATCCGTAACCTAATCCTGTGTGTTCAATATCTGCATAACATGTCATGGATAGCTTTTCCGATAATCACTTTCACTGTTCGCGCTCATTACAAACATTATCTCCAAGTCCCTTGGGGCCTTTCTATCCATGCTGTTGCTAAGGCCGTGCTAAGGATGGCCTGACTTCAAGGCTGTTAGGCATTTTAAATTCAAACTCCATTATTCAATAAACAGGTCTGGCTGTAGTAGACTAATAATTCTCAATTCCTGAAACGATATGAGAAAAAAGAACTAAGAATGATACACTGACTAGTCTTTGAGTACTAGACTCTATTTGTCACTTGGGATCAGAAATGTCCAAAAAGCCTGAAAGCCAGGCTATTTATGAGGAGAGGATCCTTTGTCCACACGTCTGGAAGTAGACCAGTTAACTCCTTCTCTGCCATGCAACGCTGTCCCGTAGAAAGAAAGTGCGTGTATTAACCAATACCAAATCTTGAAAAGCACATGAGTTATTTCGTTTGATATCCCCTACTGATATATTCCAATTAGTTGATTGGCTAAAAGTGTGTCACATGACCACAAATAGTTTAACTATTTGCGAGGAAGCGGGCGAAAGAAGCTCAGATGGGGAAAAGACTATTTCATGACTTCATAGGGGGAAAAACTCTCTCTCACTCTGCCAAACCTGGAGGAGCATTTTTAAAGTTATTACACATTGCGCTCCGTGGGATTGAGAGGATTAATATTGGTGCCATCACACATCTGCAACGCGTAAAGAGTTCAAATAGCACGGACTAAGAAATACCACCGAAAGTGAAAACATTCGTTGGGGATATCTTTGTCCATAGAGTAATGAACGTTGGGGTCGTTTTAATAGCATTTAACAAGGAACTGTACATGAGAGATACAAAGCTCGGGAATATTAAACACTTGTTATTATCATCGTTATAGGAAAGACAAGACAGAGAAGCGGGTAACTATAACATAAAAATATGCATTAAGATTTCATAACTTAACTACTCGAGACAGCTTCCTTCTTAAAGGTGAAGATTCTCGAGTGTTCATATCCATATTTAGTATCTCCTTGACCCTTTTGCTCTTCTCTATGTTATCGTTTTGTCTTGTCAATTTCCTATGGCGCGTAATAACATGTTTGGGATAGCTACTAATAGAGAAGAGAGAGGGGAGAGAGAAAGGGAGAGAGAGATAGAGATAGATAGATAGAGAGAGAGAGAGAGAGAGAGAGAGAGAGAGAGAGAGAGAGAGAAAGGGAGAGAGAGAGAGAGAGAGAGAGAGAAATAGGGGGAGGGAGAGAGAGAGAAAGAGAGAGAGAAATAGGGGGAGGGAGAGAGAGAGAAATAGGGGGAGGGAGAGAGAGAGAAAGAGAGAGAGACCAGGTGAATAAAGTGAGCCTAGAGAGAGAGAGAGAGAGAGAGAGAGAGAGAGAGAGGGGGGGGGGGCTGGGGATGGGGGTGGGGGAGGGTAGTGAGGAAGAGGGGAAGTAGGGGAGAGAGAAAGATCGAGAGTGGGGGTATGAGAATGAGAGACAGAGAGAGAGAGAGAGAGAGAGAGAGAGAGAGAGAGAGAGAGATACACAATCAGCCGGATCTAAATTTTGAAGGGGAAATGATAAAAATGATCACATATCGATTTTACATTTGTATCGTTTCTCTTTAAACTAGGGTAGCATGCGTCCTAGGCCAATGTAATAAAATGGCAATGCCACTGTCATGGTGGTAAAACATGCACTTAAAGTTTAAAACCATAGGTGATCATCGATTTATGGTAACGACTCTAGTGGTTGTCTCTGAAATAAACTTAATGGTGATAAGTTATCAGCTTGTGTTATGAACATGATTTATTTGCATACACATGCAATATACCATTTTCGTCATGTATACAAATGTTATGCACGTCGTTCAAACAATGCGTTACTAATGGTAACTCCACAGCTTATCCGTGAAAAACGTGCCCAGCCGCGCCCAAGCTAGTATTTCCATCTCAAAAAATATCACATTTCGTATTCGCTTGTCCTTACTAACTACATAACAAGCACTTAGTGACAAAAGTAAAAGTTCAGCATCGAAAGTTGAATGCATGTATAGAAATGCGTATGACCTATTATAAAATTCAGGTGAACGTGACGCAATCGCATATGCATCACATTGTTGAGAGCAGCTGCTAGTAAAATATTAAGTGGCGGAATCAAACCCTGTTCAAAGCGATGTGTATACATGTGCTTAAACATACTTGGTCAAATTGGGATTGAAATATTTGTGTGTATCAGATGAATTATTCAGAACACAAAATTGCCCATTGTGCATTACATACCCGCAACTTCTTTTCTGCCGGAAGCACCATGAATTTTTAATCAAACTGTGATGCCCATTGTGAGATCTGGCATAGAATGAGTTAAAAGCTATTAGCGATTCAAACACAGAGACTTTCACCATGCTTTCACCGTTCATCGCTTAGCCTGGTTTAAGGGCTGTTTGACATTTTAAAGCCGAACTTTAAATCATGGTCCTGTACACCCAAGACTGGTATTTTTGTCATTCGCTCATTTATACAGTCTTTTCAGCCTAGGCGGATGAGAACTAAATATCAATTAGTCTTATGCAGCCAGGCATGATCATATAGGAGAGTTAGGATTATAATAATAGCCGATCAGCCTGACAGTCAGGCTATTAATCCCTACATGCTTCTGTGTACATGATGTGTGAAGCGAAGGATGAAGAGATACTGATGAAGCGCGGTTACACTGTTGTTCAAAGGAAATAGAATATAAATAAGTCTGATGAGGCACGTTCCCATGGACGCACGGTCTGCCGTTACCGCGTACCATCATGGGTTTATTCACATAGTTTTACCGCTCCAGTGAAGCGGCGGACCTGTCTTGGCGCATGAGTAGTCATTATCCCGCAGAATTGTATTTCTTTGCCGCGACGGCAAAAACAGTTGCATGAAACTATGAGCAGCGGCAAACTGAGGCAGTGGGGACGTACTTAGGAAGTCCAAGCGCCTTCCTACGCGGTGGAGTGATGCAGCTATCATGACTATATATTTGAGATAAGAAGCCGTAATACGCCACCTGTTTGTCCACACGAATGAGCGGTAATCTATGGATGGAAGAAAAACAAGATTGCCCTCAAACTATGAGAGAACAGAAAGATAGGCCACCGTGGGCGTGTGTATGTTTTGCGGAAATAAGTTAAACAATGATATAGATTTAAGTTGATGCATTGGTCAAGTGAGATAATTCAATTAAAGAGGCAAAATTCGGCGCCAGCAAGAAAAAAGTTTCGTATGCCTTACAAATAATGTAGGATTAAATAAATCATATTTGTTTTAAATCGGAGATAGTAAAATTGATTTGTTACTTGCAAATATTACGATTATAATATTCGTGATGTTGTTTGATTGAAGATATTTAATGTAGAGATCAAAATTGATAATCAAGAATTACGATTGGGTTCTAGCGTAAGTTACATACTATTTTGATTTCGCTGTGAGCATTTTCATAACCATGATCTATTCTCATTATCTTTATTTTGGTATTAAAACATTATCATATTATCATACACATCATCCATGATACCACTTAAGATATGACAATAGTAACACTACTGCTGCAGCTACTCTAACAATTATAAATACTTTTTCCACTAGTAGTAGTAATGGTAGCAGTACCAGCAGCAGTAGCAGTAGTAGTAGTAGAAGTAATAGTAGTATTTGTAGTAGTAGAAGTTGTAGTAGTAGTAGTAGTAGTAGTCGTAGTAGTAGTAGTAGTAGTAGTAGTAGTAGAAGTAGTAGTAGCAGTAGTAGTAGTAGTAGTAGTAGTAGTAGTAGTAGTAGAAGTAGTAGTAGTAGTAGCAGTAGTAGTAGTAGTACTAGTAGTAGTAGTCGTAATAGTAGTAATAGTAGTAGTAGTAGTAGTAGTAGTAGTAGTAGTAGTAGTAGTAGTAGTAGTAATAGTAGTAGTAGTAGTAGTAGTAGTAGTAGTAGTAGTAGTAGTAGTAGTAGAAGTAGTAGTAATATCTTTTATATCGAAGTAATAGTCGCAGCTCGCTCTAAGTGATAGCTCAAATAAAACTAATAGAAATACACTTTAATAGTAGCAAAAGAAGTGGAAATATTAGTTGTAAGTGTAGTAACAACAGAAGGTAGCAAAATTATAGTAGTAGCAGTCTTGTTACATCCTCTCGCATCATGCTTCCTTCTCGTTTTTGCTGTTACTTTGCTCATGTATTTGAAGCAGATCTTTCTTACAAAGAAAAAAAGAAGTCAATGACTTTGGTAAAAGTACACCATGAAGATCAGCCATTGAACTCATTAACATTTATTGTACACGCAGACTTTCACAAAAGTGCTATATCCTCTTTTAATTGCTTTTTTTTTTTTAGCAATATCTCATATTAATGACCTATTGTCAATGTGAAAGATTATATCAAACACTACATTAAAAACTATTGACACGTGACAACGTTCTGTTGGTAAAAGGGCAGGGGAGAGGTCAAATAGCATATACATTTGTTGCCCCTTCCCACCATAGGGAGGGCATCAAGATTTATTTAAAACAATAAATGGGGAAAATGATCAGTAATTGTCTGTCACTAACAGTGAGAATGATGATTTGATAAAAGCTATGTCTCCAGAAATATCTATACGTCTATTGTTAATCTAGTCTAATAGGCTTTCTCTAAGGCGCAGATAACATATAGTCCACCCTCAGAAAGGTAATTATTGTTATAAATATATACTGTATGTAGAATGATGTCTCTGTAAAGTAGATTCTTCATTTATTGTACATTTAACCAAATGTATAGGTACAATAATGTTCCTTTAAAGTACATTTTTCATACATTAAACTCGGCGAGATTTGCGTCAGAGACCCCTTTGTATCATGTTCTACATCGAATTTATTTTGTGGTGTCTCGTTCATCTCATGTGCTGAATATGTTTTACATAATCAATACTGAATATTTCCTTTATCAATATCGAAACAATTATTCCAAAGCCAAGAATTTATGTATCATTCCATGCCTTGCCTAACCAGTAAGTGTTATGTACTAGTAGTTTGCAGCCGGTGTGTCACGGTCCACCCTGTATTGCTAGGCACCCACATAATTCTGTGCGCGTGGGACTGGTGAAAAGAAAACTGCAAACAAATGTACACTACAAGCCGCGCTCCGAGCACATCGCTGATCGATTGCCGGTACATCAGTCAGTCGAGTTGAGAAATTAAATCAATCTCATGAGAAGTAGCCAAGACTGGTCGCCTTTCCTGCACCTCGTACAATGTCTTCGACCGAAGGAAATGTATGTGCATCAGGGGTGTGTATGCCTTTCTTTCGTTTGATCCTTTTTTGTCTCCTTTCCTTTCCGCGTTGCTTGATTTCTCTCTTTCATTCTTCCCATCTTCCTGTCATTAATTGTCCTTTCCTTGCCCTTTCCCCTTTGTTCACGCTTGATTCCTTAAATTCCTTGACTCTCTATCTAAAATCTGTTTTCATCCCTTCCATTTGCTCATGTTTGATTCCCTGATTCATTCCTCCCTTCTTTCCTTGTGTTCATAATTTGTCTCTCCTTTCTTCGCTCTTGCGTGACTCCATAACTCCCTTTCTTTCCTTTTCTCTCTCTTTCCTTCGCTTTTGCTTGATTCATTTTGTGTTTCTGTGTTTGATTGTCTTCATCTTTTTTCTCCATTTCATCTGTCCAACCTCATTTCCTCTGTTGTTCCTCATTCCGCTTTCATTCACAAAGTTCTTATGTTGCTACCCCCCCCCCCCCACTCCATTTTTCAATGTTATTTTTTATATTATGTCTTCCTGTGTATTGATTTGCTTCGTTTCTAATCCACTATTTTCCCTCGACTTTCATCCAATCGAAAATGACCGGTAATTTTATCTGAAGAAGATATTAATACATCGTAACCATGCACAGTCTTGTTGATTTTATCTGTTTGTTTACGAATATTTTGCTCTTGCGTTTCTTTTAGTACCCCGAACTATCACAATTTATATTGTCCAAAGTGATTATGATGCATTATGATTACAAACTTTTTTCACTATTCAAATGCATTGTTATGTATATACATTTGACTGTACTCGAGCTAGATATCAAACGATGTTAACTAAATTATAGACATGCCTGGGATGGAGGCCAGAGTCATGTGTTCTAAACGCTCTCCCATTGGCTCTCTAAGCGCCCATGTTAACCGACCTTCAAACTCTTGAATCCTGTTAGCGTAATAATATGTAGGCCTGGGCGTACATTGGGCAGATTTCTCTCTGTGTTTGCCGCCTATCGACCCGGTACAGGGTGTCTGGGAGAAAATCAGCCGAGGGAAAATCGGTCTCATGTACTTATATGGATGTACAGTCTTTCACAGTTGCATGCCAGGAAATACGTGCTCTGTCTCATTGCTAATTGATATCTTCTCCCACTTTTCGGCGTTGCCCTCTTCCTCTCGTTTTACTCGTACTTCTCGCTGTTGGTGTTGTTGTTGTTGCTTTTCTTCTCCCTCTTCATATCTACCTTCGTCTTCTTCATCTTCTCCTGTACATGGAGAATGCCGCGACTTTTCTCTTCAAATGATATTTGTCTGCTACACTTTCATTGGACCTTGCGCTCCTACAGTATCAGCATACTCAGAGGATTAAGTAGTTGTGTGTCATGTGTACACTTCGGCAAGTGTATACACATAGAGCACCAGTTCCTTGGCGCATACGGGATTGAAAATGAATTCCCCCCCCCCCATCCCCCGCCTTAACAGTACTTGAAGATCAATCACACTTTCCGCAACCACCACACAAAACCAGATGAACGGTATATCTTAACTGCAAACAATGAACATAAATCAATGCAGATGTTTTCTTTTATTATTAATACCATGATTATACACTTTGAACTTAGTAACAGGTGTGGGGAAATATTTTTGAAGACCTGTTAGGAATATGTAAAATCATACACACACGATATTCTAATGTCTCCTCCTCTACGACATTCTACATACAGCTAGCGTATGTTGAGTTTTACTGAGGTACCGTGTAGAATAGAAAGCACTATTTTCTTCCTGCCTCATGATCGATTCCACCGCTGTCTGCTCTAATTAAAAATCGATTAGAACAATTTGGTCACAACGCTCTAATTGGACCTCTGGCATAATATTTACGCTGTCAGGTGAGAGCGGACCAGAAACAGCGCCGTAGGATTGGTTTTGGCGGGAAAGAAGGAAGAGAAATAAGTGCAGAGGAACAAGTTATCAGGGTTTTTACGCCGGGGAGAAAGTGGAAAAAGAGAAGGAAAAGATATCGACACGAGGAAAGGTTTTCATTGAAGCGAGGAGGTAGAGGGATGAAAGAGCCAGTGAATGGGAGTAAAAGATGGAGGAGTGGATGGGTTGGGAAGGGGCGGGAAGGGTGTGGTAGGAGGGAACGAGGGACGGGGAGGGGTATGAGTAAATGTTTAAGGGATACATGCGTATCCATGGTGACGGTATACTTCCGCTATGACTGATACAGTAATTTGTGGCCAAGGAAAAGATGGATAAGAAAAATTGCTGGGTAAAGTAGATTTTGTTTATATCGCGAAATCAAATATGGTCTTGACAGTATCAGCATACTCAGAGGATTAAGTAGTACCTATGCTATTGAACCTGATGAACCTGAACCTGATGAACGAAATGTGATTATGAGATTACAATTATAATTTGTGGTCCATAGGAGAGAATTCATTTTTTAAATTTAATCACACGTTTGTGCCACCTTAAAACTTCAACAAAGTAATCAGATTTACATGAACACACATTACATGTTATTACTGATGAACGGAATTCACAGAAGACGAACAACCGTAGGAGGCTTGGGCGGGTGGGGAGGGGGAGGGGGTGAATAAAAGTCAAGGAGTATAGGTACATGGTGATGGTGAGCCTCTGGCGTAGGCTCATTAACCCTTTCGGTGCCATTGGCGCATGTTTACACAAGACAGTACTGCGCATAAATGCTATCAAACAGTAGTTTACATAATCTATACAATAGGTAAGCGGGTGAGGGGCACGTTGGCGACCGACCCCCTCCTCTCGTAATACCCCGGGCTTCACCGGGTAATGTCGGGTAATGTCGGATCAAACATTGTGAAACGATAACGAACGACGATGACGCAAATAAGAAAGTCTCTCCATGCGAAACAAAGTGCTGGGGCCCGTAACATAAAGGTGTGCGATCAATCGCAAAATGGCAATGTCCAATCAATACCATTTTTGCATGCGCTTTTGTTCAAAAGACTGACCAGTAACCAATCAGAATTCTTCTTTCAAATTTGCGATTGATCGCAAACCTTTATGTTACGGGGCCCTGGTGTACGGAAATTATGTGTGTTATAGTGAAAATACATCAATTCCTCGTAAACATGGTAAAGGGTTAAATAAGAAGATGATAATGATATGAGCGGTAAAATAGAGGAGGGGGTGGGGTGGGGGTGCGTCTAGAAAGGATTCTAAAATGCGGCCAAACGAAGAGCCTGGTTGAACGGCAAGGAACAAAGACCGGTATGACCATATACCAGGCCTAGCTAGCTCTCCAAGACGTGTGTGATAGATCGAGAAGCAGTGTGCCTTCGAACTCTGCGTCAAGCCAGGAGGAAAGCGGCATCCGTCTTTTCGCGCGCTTTTTTTATTTGGTTGCCGTCGAGATGATAGTCTGCTAATGAGACTCGGAAATAAAGAAACCGTGATAAATAGAAACTGCTGAAAAATTATTCAGATCCGATGAAATTAAACTTCTCCGTCATTAGGACGCATCTGCGGCCCCGTATTGTGCGTGTGTATTGTGTAAACTTGTGTGTGGATATGAGTTGCGGTGAGGTGGTGATGTAAGAAATAGACTGCAGACAGAGACTAAATAAGCACCCGAGGCTGACGGAGTGCTATGCCAGCAGCACAGTACATTGCGTGCATGCAAGTTTGCGCGGGTGCGGGGCTCTACCGTTGGATAGTCTATGTTTCTAGACTTCTTTACTAACCACAACCTTACCAATCTTCTCATTAACACCTTCCAAATAGACGGGGTAGGTTATCTCCAAGTGGTGCTAACGTATGCATCCCCTGCTGACTATCTAAATCGTATCTAACTTGCATCGAGGAAATTTTTTAACGCGTAATATTTTCTGCTGTGAAAGTTTATATGGCCAAGATGCCTAATACGAAATGGCACGATGCCCATATTATACATAGGAGATTTCCTTCAGACAAAATAAAATAGATCTGTAGTCATGCAGATAACACATTCATTGCCTGCATGACTGCGCAGATACAGCCAGTGCATTTTACAATAACTCTCTTTATTTCACTCTGTCATATTTACACACAGGTTACACATAAAAAAAAAATACATAAGGCAGCATTTTGCTTGGCACCGAATAAGTTAACACTACGTGTATAAACGTCAAGCTTAGCTTACTACAGCATACACTAATGAGTGTGCTTATTTTCATTACATTTGTCATCGCTCGTTAAGTGCGTCAACACATTGTATGCCAAATACAATGCTTCTCTACTCTATTTATGTGTACTACTGTCTCGTGAAAGAAATTATTCTCCAATGCTTATTACAAAAAAAAAAAGATGCACTATGCAGCCAAATACAGATTTTCTTTACAGTCATGTCTGTCTCCGATCTAACACACAAGCGTATGAAACCGGAAGTGGGTATGACCGCAAGAAAAATCCGTATGCCACTGCACTATCATGGTGCATACTTTTCCATGTATGCGACATGGAGTGTCAAATGCACATTAAGCGCTTAGCTGTGAGATGAAATATGAGAGAGGAATGAGGAGTTAAATAACTCGTTATTGCTTCGGTATGGAGAAAAGGCTAGCTAGCCCGGTGTATGATGGAGGGCGATGTGTCGAAAGTTTGAAGACCGATTTGTTCTGGCCGAATGTGTTAATGGCTCTGTTAACAGCTGTCCAGGCCGCCAGTCGCTGCGTGGAAAGCCCAGATGTATCAAACACCCTTCTCACTGTCGCCCAAACCCATTACGGCCCGCTAATTAGTTATGATCGGCACCCGTTGTTTAGTTCACATCGCACCAAGACGACTGAATGGTAAATATTTCATATCGATCAAATACGATCAGACATTAATTTTCTTGAATCGCCCCTTCAAATCAGAATGGATGTAAACCAAGGCTTCGTCGTATAGAGAGTTGCGATCGATCTGCATCAATCGCAAATCCATTCCCATATCACGAATGTACATAGTTACGATTGATATCAATTGCACCTTAAGTTACGATCAATCGTAGTTCTTTATAAGACAGGGCCCTGTGCTTTGTATTATAAAGAATACCGATAATACAATACTCTCAAAAGAAAGTTTTAGCTGAAATTCAATAAATTATCTTATGTTTGTTAACCATTTATGTGTGATATAATGGACTCAGATATAGTTGAACTTACATACCGAATGAAATCAGTGGGCTATATGTGTATATGAATGAATAGGAAGATTGTGTTAACTCTCTTGGTGCCATGTGTGTATTTTTTCACCAGTAATGCTAACAAATCCCATACAACATAATTTCATCTGACACATGGAACCTTGATAGAGTTAACATTGCCACAAATTAGCACCCACACTGGTTCACGTTTTAACTATTTGATCACCGGTCAAACTGCTGCCCTGTGCGTGCGTTTTGTGTAAATGATTTTTGCCTCATGGTACAGCAACAGTTAGCTCCTTCTCTGCTAAACTCCGTATTTCCCTTTGGGAATCGTTTCTTTAACAAATGCAAATATACCTCATAAATGGCATATAAAGAGTTAAAAATGTATCCGACGGAGAATGGTAAACATGCGATGTCTATGCATATCGAATAATCTGTAGTTTGTGCTGGGTTAGAGTTTGGCGTTGGTGACGGGTAAGGTGATATCTATCTTGCAGAACATCACACAATGGTGATTATGCAATAATTTACCCCCTCCTTAACCCCTCCTTCGCCGAATAGTACTGATCTATGGAATATGTGCGTGTTACTCTAGCCAGAATGCCTTAACCATTCATGTGCCAGATACAATGCTGCTCATTGGTTTGTACGTGTATAAATGGTGAAAACTGCACGCATGGCGCTATACGAGTTAACGGCACATACAGGGCTAATTCTACGGTGTTGAGTAGCACCGTTCGCGTTTGCAAAATCATCCGAAGAAACTCCCACAACACGTCAACACATCCCGGATTTATGGCGCCTTTTGTTTCATGTCGCGTTTGTAAGAGTTGTATCGGCGTCTCCCAACATGCTCGAGATATCCGTCCGTCTCTGTCTCATAAATATGGATCCCAGTCAATGTGTTCTTGTTAAAAATGATATCTACTGCTATACCCTACGTGAAGGGGTGAGCAAATGTGTGTTAAAGCAGGACACAGAATCATTTACTGACATAAACGAGTAGATGTAGGGAAGAGGGCCATAGCCCTGAGTGGGTGGCAGGTGTTTTTTGAGCGGGGTCCTTACTCGCGATCCAGCCGACTCCAGCCCGCCAGCCCGTCTGCAGACTCGACTCCTAGGCATCGCTCTAGCTGGGGGGCCAACGTAGTCAGCATAATTGTCAGGTTGTCGGTAGCCGTCGCATTTCGGCCGTATTTTCGCCCGTTATAAGTGATGGATCACCGCCATGACTATAGTAAAATATCGCTCCATTATATCCACACTAATGTTTAATAGCCTGAAAGCGGCACGCTTATTCTCCATCTCCTGCTCCCCCCCCCCCCCCTCCCTTCTCTCTCTCTCTTTCGTGGCTCTTTGCTTCTCCGTGTTAGAAGAATTAGTCTGTATCCAAGACCTTATTACTTTTACTTAATATTATCTTCTCCGATACACCCGTAATCATGGATTCTAGTGTTGAACGAACTGAAAGCACTCTGAGAGAAACAAACTTTCACAGACCTTAGCTGTAGCCATGAAAGAAGAATAACGAGAATGAATGAAATAAGATGAGATAAGAAAAGAAGAAGAAGACGGACGAGAAGAAGAAATAGAGAGAAAGGGAGAGGGGGAAATAAGAATGAGAAAAAGATAAGAATTCGTGGTGAAAGGGAAGAAGAAGAGGAAGAAGAAGAAGAAGAAGAAGAAGAAGAAGAAGAAGAAGAAGAAGAAGAAGAAGAAGAAGAAGAAGAAGAAGAGAAAGAAAAGAAAAAGGAGAGAAATAGAAGACAGAATAGAGAGAGGGAGGGAGAGAGAGAGAGAGAGAGAGAGAGAGAGAGAGAGAGAGTGGTAGT
Source organism: Arbacia lixula (assembly GCA_963669155.1). Classification (NCBI taxonomy): domain Eukaryota; kingdom Metazoa; phylum Echinodermata; class Echinoidea; order Arbacioida; family Arbaciidae; genus Arbacia; species Arbacia lixula. The sequence continues at coordinate 14,308,212 of OZ022593.1, forward strand.
GATTCAGGCTTTTTAAAACCCCGTCGTGGCGGCAGCGGGACTCGAAGATCGATGTAACCACGCCGATTCACCAATATCCATGTATTATGCTCTATTTGAATATCATCGCTCAACGCCACGGCGCGGAAACACTGATGGAAATACAAAGACAATGCCGCCCTGCCGAGAAAATCTGAGAGAGATAGAGTATGAACTCTAATAAAAGAGAGAGAGAGAGAGAGAGAGAGAGAGAGAGAGAGAGAGAGAGAGGGAGAGAGAGAGAGAGAGAGAGGGAGAGAGAGAGAGAGAGAGAGAGAGAGAGAGAGATGCATGTAGTTATGATACAGCTACAGACAGAGGGGGAAGGGAAGGGATATCATAGAGGGAGATAGAGTTATGAAAAAGTGGGAGGTTTAGAGGAGAGAGAGAAAAAAAAAGAGAGAGAGCTAGAGAGATAGGGAGAGAAAGGGAAAGAGGGGGGGGGGGGGGGGAGAAAACAAAGAGAGTTATCATAATTTTATAGAGAGGGGGTGGGGGTGGGGAGAGAAAATGAGTGTGGGGGAGATAGATAGGTGGCATTCGGGTGGGTGGGGTGGGCTTCTGTTTTCCCATTAATCATGTCATTTTACACTACTGCAAAATGTTTTCCATATACAGGCATTTAACACTGACTGTATATTATATGTGAGAATACTGTTTTTAAGTCAAACATCAAAACGTAATGCAAGTATATCTTTATTTTGCCCTTCATCTTTATTCATGTTATTACCCGTTGGAATATCAAACGGCCACGCGTTGGTACCTTGGTCTGTGCCAATACCCGCATTATTCGGTAGAAAGAAAATCCAAACTAATACATGGATAATTATATTTGTTATGTTATCATGTTGGATAAGTTCGAGCTTGGACCATGTACTATATTATTTCTGTATGTGTGTATGTGTGTGAGCATAGTGAGAGAGAGAGAAAGAGAAAGAGAGAGAGAGAGGAGAGAAGATAGATAAAAAATATGGACAATTCGTCAATTGATAGTCCATTGTGATAAAAAAAAAAGCTGATGGGAGATATAAACAACCAAATTGATAAGGGGATCAATTGAAGTTTAAGAATAAAAATAATAAGTGGTTATAGAAGCCAAATTTGCTGCCACGCATTACATGTCCGAAATCAGCATTACATTTATGACGTAATGCCATTTTTTTTTACGAGGAATATACATCTTAATAGAATACTAATACTACTGTCATCTTAATGACAGGTTAGACCTCATTATGGATTCTTAAAATTGAAGAGATGTCAATGACGTACACTTCATTCTAAAAGCATATCCGCAATGATCTAATGGTACTGTCGATTATCAAACACTTCTTCCAGGAAAAGTGTGGAAGTGGATGTATGGGTTTCAAGCATTTGCGCGCCATACAAATGCATTTTCAATGGGATTTGCGTGTACTAATTGTTAAAAAAAAATACACACTTGGCACAGTTAACGGACATTTGTGTGATCAGATATGCAAATGTGAACCTCCACGAACCATCTAAATAACAACATATTTCATAACGACATATTTCTATAGCTTCCAAATGCTCATTCCTTTCGTGTAATTGGGTTGAGTTTATCAGAGCTTTACGGTTCAAGTGATTGGATCACTATCCTATATTTTGTAGGATTCAGGTCGACTACGAAATGCACCTTAAGTTTTATTCCCACGCTTGGACATACCTATCTCATGGTTTTTTCTTCATTTTACTTCTGTATTATCTGTATGCGCTTGTAAGCTGCTTAAGCTTTTCAATTAACCCACGATTTAATAAATGAATATCCTTCAGTGATGTATTCTCCAACGTGATCCGAGTCAAAATACTCTCAAAAGATTCCAACGGATGAAAAAGAATATGAAATTCTCTCTTCGTCTTTTTCGTGCAAATGGTGTCCGCCTTAGACATCTCAGTTTTCAATACAGAGAATGTGAATTGAGTATGCGGGAAAGACGTATTATTATCTTTTTGATCAAACGCGAAGTGTATTGACAAAAATACTGCTGACTCCGGATGATTGATAGATCTACCAACAAATCTATTTCAATAATCTGAATTACCATTCTTATCAGCCATTTATCTGAAGGCTAAATACGAATGCCGCCGCTTTCCGTCTCTCTCTCTCTCTCTCTCTCTCTCTCTCTCTCTCTCTCCCCTCTATCTTTCGCCCTCCCTCCCTGCGTTTGCCTCTGTCCGTCTCTCTATCTCTCTCCCCCCCTCTCTCTCTCTGTCTTCATCTCCAACTTCTCTTTACCCTCCCTCACCCCTCCCTCACCGTTTCTCCTCCTTCATCTTGCTCCCCACCCCCCCTCTCTCTCTCCCTCTTTCTCTCCCCCCCCCCCTCTCTCTCCCTCTCTCTCTCTCTCTCTCTCTCTCTCTCTCTCTCTCTCTCTCTCTCTTTCCCTGTTGTTGTCTTTTTCTCTTGTTCAATCATTATGTTCGTAGTAGTAGTCTCCATTTCCTATTCGCCGCCACGAGTGTTTTTTTTTTATCCCCCCTTCATCAGCTGCGAAGAATATTTAAGTACATCACAAAGGAATTTTTTGATGGAAAGATTTATTTTGCGGCGTGGCGGGGCCGTTTGATCCTGCTCGGGTATTTTGATGGGAATTGATAGGGTATAATGGAGTCGGTATGAAGGAGTTATGGGCATTGACGGTAAGCCGCTACCGGACGGACCCACAATGCACCACGTTGCCACCGAAAGCCTATAAACACTTCGCGAGTCGTAGTTACGGATGTTTTGAAGGTAATAACTAATAACTTCGCCTCAGGATTGATGTGTATTTATGAGAAAAGGCGACTGCGGACTGATTGCGTGGTATTTGGTAAACAACTTGTCAATGACACATTTGTGAGGGTTTTTTATTTCAAAAGAAAGAGCCAGAAAAATACGCAGTGTTCCATGACAAATGTAGCAGTGTGATTGCAATTGATCAAAGTGTGTCGAAAATATGTTTTTAGAGCGAACAAAAACGGAAATGCCAGAAAAATACCCATTTTTCCATTACAACAATCAGTGGTCAGAAATTCTCCATGAGCACACCCAGGTGAATTGATGTTTTCTTACGAGGAACTCACGGTAGCTTGCATCTTTTCTAGCTGACTCCAACCTTCTCTCTCCTTCATTCTTTCCTTCTCTTTCCCTTCTTGCATTCCCTCTCTCTTTCTCCTCCCCAAACATCTTTAATCTTCATGTTTCTTGATCTTGCTAAATATTGATATCGTCGCTAAATAATAGATCTGTTCTGTACGCATTGCTATACCTCGCTTGTTTCATACGATAACAAATTCTCTACTGCTCTAAAGTTGTATGGGGCCACATAAGAATCATACGAATCAATGTTCAAGTTGATTTACACAGTCACTTCTATACATGTTTGTTGTTAATCGTGTTTTCTCCAGTCTATGCTAAAATCCAATGACCGTCCTTATTTCGTCTATATTGTGTCTCTCAATGTTACCGCAGTTCACCTCTTTCCTCCCCTCGGTGTCAGCAACCAATTTGCAATCGTAAAAACGACAGAAAAGAGGTAAATGACAAACTTTGTTATCGCGGACCACTTTGCCTCATCGGAAAATTGAACCATAAATCATCATCGCACACGATTCAGACTTTGCGCCCGATCCTCACGCCGATCAATCAAGCCGCTGGCGGCGGTTTTATCGCTGAAATCTGTAATCAGAAATGGCGGGGAAATATGGACAAAATAAACTAGCTGAACAATATTATAATAATCCGCCCGGCTTAGACTACTATACTTAGAGTTATTCATTGCACTTCGATATGCTTACTTGCAGAATGACGACGTGCCAGTAATTTCTGATACCGTTGAATATATAAAAAAAACACTGTTTGGATACAGATTTAACATAATTAAAAGTTACCATCTGGAGTTACTACAGTACCATTTACTTTGCTATTCCACGGCTTAATAATGTAATTTGATAATTTGATATAAGCATGTTTCATCATTTACACACGCTGTTTGCATATGTAATCAACATTTTCGAACTACCATGTGTTA
>OZ022593.1:14322257-14354757 GCA_963669155.1 Arbacia lixula
GCCCCCACCCCGTGCCCTCCTGTGACTGAAGCGTGGTGATACCATCTCTACCATTTTGCGTTAATGCCTCATCTCTTAAGTGACCACATGAGATAGGATCACCACTCTCAGACTGATGTAACAAGGAGGAGGGGGTACACCCGCTAGATGCAATGCCTCAAGACAAGCCATGTCGTATGCTATACCTCCTCCCTACAGACGTACACACCGGGTCAAATGCACTTTTACCGTTTTCTTCAGACAAGAAAGAATGACATTCTAGATTGATGTCAGTCGCTCAAGCCATCACTTTCGTTCATGTTCCAGTCTAGCACTCCTAGAATATATATACACACATATATATATATATACACTTCCATGTACTACTTCGACGTTGTCTAAATCAGACACGAAAATCATTGCAACAGTATCTTATCCCGCCACTCAGGGACAACCGCGGCCGTGCGTGGTGAAACGTTTTGACACGGTTTGAAAAAGGTATTAAATTCCCTGGACATAAACTACAACACCATCCCATGGAATGATAACATGTTTTACTGGAACATTATTGACTATAATGAGTGTTTAATTTGTAACAAGAGAGTAACAACTATCCATTTCATATTGGAATGTAAAGCTATCTGTATCTATTGAAAAATGATTCAAAATCGTGTCTTTAATGTACGTAGGTTAAATTTCGACAAGAGGGAAAAAGATATTTTAATCGGCTCTTATAGTAAACATAACAAGTATATGTACGTTAATTCAATAATTCGTTTAGCACAATTCTTAATATATACATGTTGTATTAAGAACAATTTTTAAGTTGTTAATTCAAAATCATAGTTACCTGAGTTCAAATATCATATACATTTATTTATATTTCTGAAACTCTATTGAGAATAAAAATGATTGAAAAGACAGACATTATCATCAAACTATTATCATTTGGTCAAATTATGCTTATAATATACACATTTTGAAAGTTGGAGAGATAAAGTACCTCAATGAGGAAAAGGGAACAAAAACTTGGAAAGAAATTACAATATGTGATTAAATGTCTTATTATATATGCAATTGCCTACAGACAGCGAAGTTGCTTATTTTACTCTACTGATCCATAAATTATGGTATGATGTAAAAGTAAAACATCTGATCAAATAAGAACTTAAAGAGTGTGTCAACTCTGTACCCTTCCTCCTTCCAAAACTCCCAGCCTATGTTGACCTTTATTTGAGTCATTTATATCGATGGTATGTGTATGTAATGATGTACCCCCCCCCCCCCTCTCTCTATCTCCGTATGTCTCTTTCTCTCTTTCTGTATCTTTTTGTCTCTGTCTGTCTGTCTGTCCCTTTCTCTCTCTCTCTGTCTGTCTCTTTGTCCCTCTCTGTCTCACTGTCTCTCTCTCACACACAATACATGCATACACACATACAGACGCATACACACATACAGACGCATATACACACACACACACAATTGTCTCCCTCTGCCCTCTACTCCTCCCCCTCCCCCCCCCCCCCTCTTCCCCTCCCCCTTTGTCTCTCTATGTCTCCCTGTCTCTGTGGTACTCTCTTTCTCTTTCTCTTTCTCTTTCTCCCTCCCGCTCTCCCTCTGTCTTGTCTTCCTCTCCCTCTCCCTCTTATATCCCCCTTTTTCCCTCTTACCCCCCCCCCCTCTTTCTTCTTCTCTCGTATCCATTCCGTTATTAATGATTGACATCAATATTAACATATCGATAAGTGAACATACCGTGTACTAGCTGAACATGCGGAATCGTTGCCCATCATTTTCTCAATTAGTGTCGGAGTGTTATTTTCTTTTCATTTCCGATCTTTTCTTATTTCATGCATAGTCAATATTTCTATTCGCAGCAATATGCTTCAAGCCTGCGGGGCATATCGATGATCTAAGATAGAAGACAGACGCTGTCTCTACGACTCAATCCTCTTGCATCAACAACTGATTTTCAAATCAAAATTTAATTAGAAAGAAACGGGCAAAATATCAAAAATTCAGAATAACACGTCAGAATTTCATAACGAACATGGTTTCATATTTTCTTCATTTTAAAAACATACATTCATGTCTCCTTCCTTTTTAGTAGAAAGTAAACTATGATCTCTGAGACAATGTTTTTTTGTGATGTTGTATAGTCTTACTTTTCATAGAGTCACTGATGAAATATTGCGAAGATCAATCTTGTGGTTCCTCTTCTTTGGTGGTTTCTCGAAGAGGAACATGTGTCTCGAAGAACATGATTTCTTAAGAAGCACCTCAAATGTTTATGAAACATCTTCAAGGTGAATCAAGTCTGTGGTAGCAGTGTGGTTTCCATCACGTCAGATAACATTAAAACTGTCTTCCATTAATGTTCTTTTCTTTTGATGATCGAGGAAGTAAATCGGATTACTTTTATTAAGGTATCCTTGGCATCACTACTCTCATGTCACTTTTAATTTAACGACATTACAGTCATAAACATGTCTTGAACGGTCGACTACTCGTTTGGCAAATGTTTTCCACTCCCTTAAAATATATCATTCTAACAATTCCATTTCAATATATCTCATTATACACCTGTCATCATTATATTCCCCCACCTCTCTCTCTCTTTATCTCTCTCTCTCTCTCTCCCTCTCTCTCTCTCTCTCACTCTCTGTCTCTCTCTGTCTCTCTGTCTCACTCTCTCTCTCTCTCTCTCTCTCTCTCTGTCCCTCTCCCTCGATCTCTCTACCTTACATTTTATCGTCCTTCTCTCCCTCCCTTCTGTTTTTGTATTAATGAATCGCATTTACATGAAATCATTCTAATTCCAATTAATTGAAATCAACGACATAAGAATTCATTTAGAATACATGAATTTTCCATGATAATATTTATTGAAACTTATCTCTATCAATGTCATGTACATGTATTAATACACCTCTCTCTCTCTCTCTCTCTCTCCCCCTCTCTCTCTCTATCTCTCTCTCTCTTTCTCTCTCTCTCTCTCTCTCTTTCTCTCTCTCTCTCTCTCTCTCTCTCTCTCTCTCTCTTTATAGTATTTGTATTATATCCCCTCTCTCTCTCCCTCTTACTTTACTGTCCCTTTTACACCACTTTCTCTCTTTCTCTTTCACCCTCTCTACCTCTCTTGCCCCTATTTCGCTAAACCTGCTAAGTAAATGACTGTCTCCTAATTAGTTCCGATGATTTAGCAGAAAACAAGAGAAAAGGGGCCTTTACGAACGCGGATTAATCAAGGGCTGTCAGTTAGTATGGACGGTGATGCATCGTCAGGTCGATAAAAACAACCTTTGGGGAATAAATATTGTGATGCATGGAATTCAGAAAACAACGGAGTGGGGATAGGGGGAGCCTCTTCGCACGAAGTTCACATGGGAAATATCATCCAATCTTCAAGCGATGCTGATTTCCTCTCTGTACACTCATCCTAAGACAAGGGAGGAATAGCCTAGCATCCAGGCTGTTGGGCTTTTCTAAACCAAACTATTCAGTAAGGGGGTCTGGCTGCAGTAGACTAATCATTCTCGATTTTTTTTTCTCCAACTCCCCAAACATGTGGGATGGACTATGAAAAGACTAGCATGATATAGTTATTAGTCTTAGATTACTAGACTCTATTTGTCAGCCTGGAATCCAGGCCAGGTTAGGGATAATATATCTTCCTATATGTTGATAAAGCATGCTACCTTAGACGCCTCCACATCACTGTAATGATGATGCACTCGAGTGAGTTCATGTGTCTGTTCTTGCATTATCATGCTGATTTTTATTTTCAAGTTTGTCTTAACAATGTTCCTTGATATACTGTAATGAGTTGCGGAAATATCATATGCAGTCTTGGCACACGGCAAACTACATTATCATAATAATGTACGATATTGGATATATGGTTACATCTGAATATATTCCCTTTAATTGTACAAACACAACAATAGTACAGGATAATAACACGAATATAACTTTACAAACAAACATATAAATATAAAGTATATACTGTAGTTCCTAAATTGCCTTACTTGGGAACAGAATGAAACTGCTACTATCCCGGGTAGTCAAGTATGTTCTTAAAATTACAAGGAGTATACCAAGACAATTTGTTCAGTTAGCGTTTAAACACGGCAATGTTTACTGGGTTATAATCACGTAACGTGATATGGACTATATTGAAGAAAACAGATTGTCTTTGCAGTAATGAATAACCTGCCATGATGATCATTTTGCCATTTTAATGCACAGTGATCTTATGTGCTTAAGAGCTGAATCAAATAATGTACTAGGAAGATTACTGGTCAGAAATGAATATCTATAATTCAATTTATGCGTAGACTGCCGTACAACATTTCATTGGCAGTCTCCCATTCAATTGAACAGATATGACATGAAAAAAAAAAGACATGATAGTGTTTAGCAATAATGTTTATAAAACGTGCGTGTACACACTGGACTATTCATCTTAACTCTTACATTACCAGCCCTTGAAAAACCCATTGGCTTACTTCGCATATGTATCATCATAGTAATGAGTGAGTTAATGGGGGAGGGGGTTGCATTTGATTACACCAACAAGGAGCATGAATTAGGTTCGCTACGTTCAATCCGATAGTCACGGTCTTACGTCTCAAATGAGAAATGGGCTAGCGGGTAGGTCCTAGGGTGTTTTACACACGGATTCTCATGTTAGATATTAACGAGCCCTAGATGAACGTGTCTTCCCATCACTGCCAAAAGATGATGGATGGACGATCACCGCAATAATTATCGCTAATTTCTTATTCACATCTTCAGAGAAAATCCCAAACCTCTCTCTCTATATACATCTCTCTCTCTCTCTCTCTCTCTCTCTTTCATTCTCTTTCCCAACACCTTTCCCCTCTCTCTATCATTCTCTTGATCGCCTTGATTAAGTGATGAATTTTACATCAGCCGCTCATCAATATGAACCTGCGTTATTTCAAATTTCTGACAACTTTGACATCCTCAAAGATTGGCTCCGTAATCATGTGAAACTAACTGGCTCCGCGTGTGGGTTGTTTCGTATATGTTCGGCTGTTGGTCTGTGGAGTGTTTTTATTATGAATGTATCCGCCTAATGTATATTAGTTTGGCTTCCAGGCTGTTGCGCATTTAAAAAAAAAACTATTTAAGAAAGGGGTCTGACTTTCGCCTGCAGTATACTAATCTCTCTCAATTCTTTCTCCAGCAGTTGGCACGGCTTAGGATAGAGGAGAATGGTAAAGATACTAGTCTTAAAATATGATACTTTGTTTTTTTTAGTTTGGATCAGAAATATCCAACAGCCTGGAAGCCAGGCTAAATGTATATGGGAAAACGTGTTCAGAAAATTGCCTCTGTGATTCGTTAGACTGTTCCAGAATTAATATAGTATGTGTATATGTGTGCGTGTGTGTGTGTGTGTGTGTATGTGTGTGTGTATGTGTGTGTGTGTATGCGTGTGTGTGTGTGTGTGTGTGTGTGTGTGTGTGTGTCTGTATGTCTGTGTGTGTGTGTGTGTGTGTGTGTGTGTGTGTGTGTGAGGGTGCATGTGTAAATGGAGGGGGCGTAATCCGGGGTTTCGCCCCCTTTCCCCGTCCACCTCTCATTCTCGCATGGTGGTCTCCATGCAGTTTCCGTTGATATTAGTGAAAACGTGGTGGGCACATTATGGTTAAGAGAGGGGAGGGGGGGGGGGGGGGGGGGGGGGGTAAGAAATGGATAAGAAATGGATAGGCCTGAGAACCCCAGACCGGTACCGAGGGACATGTTGTATTTTGTCAAAAACGATTGTATCTGATCAACAACTAAATATAGGCTACATTAGAATAGATTTTAAAATTAATCTTCTTCTTAACAAAAAGCACGACAGTTATTGCCTAAGTTACAATTCACATCGATCATGACCATATATTTACATATACATCATTTAACAGCATTAAAATGAAGAAAAATTTTCGCGCCAATTTACTTATTGCATGGTTTCCAGGCATTTCTAATTCAAACTTTTAATATTATAGTCTAGTACTCACAAGAGACTAGTCACTGTGTAATGTTCCTATTGTCTCCTCCCGTCCAGAAAATTAATTGAAAATAAGCAGCCTACTGCAGCCAGACTCCATTATTGAATATTGTGGTTTGGTTTGAAATACCCAACAGTCTTGAAACCAGACTACGAGCACAATGCTTATAGTCACGTACACATTGGGTGGTGTATATCATACTAGTCATAAACAAAGTTATTTTATTTAAGATCGTTAATGTTAATGTAGTATATAATTCGCTCCGTCCACATTGTTCACCCTATATATTACATAATAAGAAATGATGGATCATGGTTCTATAAACAGTCATTAGTGTCACGGGACGCTGTTATTATGTAATGCATGTACCATCAAGTAACGTGGACGATATAGAGAGAAGGATGTAAACATAAGTCATTCTAGTCGAGTTTTTAAATTTAGATTTCTAAGCCAGCATCATGACGCTTTTATACAGTTGTCCTTGTTTTGATATGTCACGTTTGATATCACGAACCGTTGATAAACGCTGACTCCTCTTGTGCGATCTATGTGAAGACACATCTCCGGTGAAATCTCCGCTAAACATGAAGGCTTTTGCTTTCATTTCTCTCTCCTTTCCGCTGTAGATAAATCATCTTAAACTGCACCGAAGGCACATTAGACGAGACCGCTTACAATGAATCTATAAAATGTGTAGTCATCGGGGACAGGCGGACGGACGGACGGACAAACATACAGATTAGCAAGCACTTTTGATTGTTCTTGACGCGTGTTTTATGTTTTGTTTATCCGTGCTCTCCTTTAATGTTTGGCGGTTTACGGCCGCGGTAAATTGCACGTGACAGATGATGTCATGTTAGTTACTGCTTCATGCCAGTTATCGTTACTGCAACATCGGCTGCCCATTCGCTGCGCATTTTGAATATGACAGATAGCATTACTGCCGTGATGAGAGACGGGGGATGGTGAGGGACAGCGAAATCTGAACGCGCATTCTTTGGATAGCGCGCGGCAGGCAGGGATGGTGCAATTCGGGTTGACAGGAAAAGTGCAGCTAGAACGGTCAAATGAAAGAGAGGGAGGGGAAGGGCGGTGAAAGGGGGAGGGAAGAGATGGATGGATAGATAGGAGGAGGATGAAACACGTGTAGAGAGAGGAAGAGATATGGAGAGGAAATGGGAGGGGACACATGTCGCGACACGGGACAGGGGCTTTAAATAACACAGAACCGTGAACGGTGACATGCTTGCTCGCTTGAGAGGAATAAAGAGATAGATTAAAGATAGACGATGAGAGAGATGAATAAAGATACCTAGATATGCGGATATATGACTGATGGAGTAGAGAGAATGTGGTAATGGAGAGTGAGTGAGAGAGATAGAGTGAGAGAGAGGGGATGAAGAGAGGGGGATGAAGAGAGAGAGAGAGAGAGAGAGAGAGAGAGAGAGAGAGAGAGAGAGTGATGGATAGAAAGTGAGAGAGAGAGGGGGGGGGGAGGGAGGGAGAGAGAGAGAGAGAGAGAAATGGATAGAGAGAAAGAGAGAGAGGGGGGTGGAGAGAGAGAGGGGGGTAGGGGAGAGAAAAACATACATATAGACAGACAGAGAGAGGCGGAGAAAGACAGACAGATAGACAGGCAGAGGAGACGAAGCCGAAAGAGAGAACGGGCGTGAGAGAGGGAAAGAGGAAGATTTTGAGAGTGAGAAGAAGATTTATTTATTGAAAGAGACAGAGATAAACAAAAACAAAGAGAGAGAGAGAACAACGTTAAAGACAGTGCGCAATAAAGGCGAATGGGAAGAGCCGTCTGTAATCTGTTATTTTGATTATCAGTCAAAGATCGGATTGATTTTGTCGTTTTCTGAAACTTGCAAGCGGCTAATGGAAATGTCTGTCTGAATGAATGGCGAGTCTGTCGATGCACATTCAGCCAAATGAAATGTTTAATGCTCGTTCATGTCTGTTTCTGTCTCCTGATAAAGCCAAATCACAGGGAGTGACAGCCCAAAATGTGCAACATGTACTCGGATAAATAGCCATCATACCCTTGGTTTTAAATCAGATAAGCCATGTGGAGTGAAGGCAGATACGAGACCAATATAGAAAGCGGGTATGCATGTTTGAATTGTTATGTCGTGCTACTGTATGGGGTAGAGAAATGAAAGAGGAATGGCGGAGGACAGAAAACGGGAATGCGCGAGGGGGACAGAAAGAGAAAGGGGAGTGGGGGAGGGGCAGACAGATACAGACAAAAATTAATAGAGAATGATAGAAGGGAGAGATAAAACAGGAAATTGTGTACTTTTGTTTGAGGCTTGGAATGTGTGTGTTCGTATGTGTCTGTTTGTTTGTGTGTAGGGGTGTGTGTGTGTATGTATGTGTGTGTGTGTGTGTGTGAAAGAGAGAGAGAGAGAGAGAGAGAGAGAGAGAGAGAGAGAGAGAGAAAGAGACAGACAGAGAGAATGAGAATGGGAAAGAGACAGAGAAAATGATAAAGGCATTTCATTTTCGTTGTATTTATTGTCATAGTGTTGTTAAAAGTGTTGAAAAATAGTGTTAAAATGTTCATTGTATTGTTTGTTTCATTGTATGCAGGGCCCCTTGGTAGATCAGTTGTTTAACTGGAAGGGCAATCCTGTTGAAATAAAACATTAATAAATAAAGGAAGGAAGATACAACATCGTATATTATGTGGTATGACCTTGAAACCCTTCACTTCCAATTAACTCTTTGTTCGCCATTGAGGCATTTTTTGCACAAGCAATACCTAAACATTCCATGCATAGGCCAACAGCTTATCTCGTACACAAAGGGTTAATGATTCTATATCTACGTTAGATAGTCCAAGATGAAGGCAATTTGAATATTCATGTCGTCCTTGCGTTTCTATGTAATAAATCGAACAAAAAAAAGCCGAACCGAAAATGTTGTGTTCACAATGCCCTTCCTGAATTCCTTCAGCAATGTCGCTCGAATAGTCGAAGACGATGGAGCAGAACGCAAAATAACTCTTGTAACTTGAACGAATCGTGGATATAATTTCGAAGGCTATCCAACTTATTCCGCTTGTTCCATATTTTTAATCTTTGTCCTAAAAAAAACTGCTGTCGAAGCGGGATACCTAGCTTAAGAGTGATGAATGCGTTGGCAAGAAAGCTGAGATTTCTCACTCGATCAAAATTTGCTCTTATTTCTGCTTTTCTTTTCGCAAATCAGTATTTAGGATTTGATTGCTTATGCAAGTAGCGTCGCCTACTGACGTACATGCCAGTACAATACGTAATGCCATGCGTTTTTGTTTTATCACAAACCAGAAAATTATCTCCTTACGCCCTCATTGATTCATTTCCGCACAAGTAATGCAAATAATAATTTGTTACTCCTCGTATTCTTCATTCTTAAGTTATTATGCTTTCAAAAATTTACATGCTAATGTTCCGTCCTCATACTAATTAAGTATGTTAACGAGATTAACTTGAAATGTATACTTATATTTATCTTGTATTTCGAAATAAACGATCATGATGATAGAAAATGAAAATAAAAATCATTTGTATATCTTTACATACAGTGACATGGTCCTTCTGGTTTGAAAAGTGACGCCACGTGGGGGAAAAAGGGCACCCTGCTATCGTTGACATGAATGTTGCTCCCCATGTTCAGCATTCTCCGATCATTCTATCATTCATATACCTCTATACCGTGAATGTTACTGAAAATATTCATCATGATTCGTTCATGTTATCAGAATAGCTCTACATACGGTGACATGATGTCTGATATCTTTTTGAAGTGACGTCGCATGGTGAAAAAGATTGATAATCCCAAATACATTTTCCGTCCCCTTTCTAGTCTTCCTCCCACCATCATTTTTGAACGATATAGGATCCTCTCATTACTCAGTCGAGATCTATAAAAATCTGATACATGTAATCCAATCATCCATCATCCCAATCATCCTTCCCGTAATCCCTACACTTATCATATTCATTTCTTCACCAGTACATTTGGAGGTAGACTATACAAACAAATATGAATTCATACTTATCAGAAATACATGACGGGCGATCAAGAATGTACTCAAGTATTGAAGATTGATGGAAATATTATACATTAAACAGCTCAATAAAATCGTTTGCTGAAGTGCAATTATAGAGGAGTATTATTTTGACAAAAGAAATTGCAATGATTAAGCATATTGCAGTTTATCTGGAACACGAAGAATTAAACATGTCTTCACGGTGTCTCTTGATATGAAAACAAAATTGTTGTCATGTTTTTTTTTTTCATGAAATGAAAGGGAACATAGCCTCATCAATGTTTGTGTGCAAGTGTGTATAATTGTGCATTACCAATGATGCTAAGAATGCATTATAAAGATATACTATTTAACATCATTAATCCTTAGAGTGCTGAATATCAATGCTCTTTGGGTTTCGTATGTTTTGCGTGGGCCAGAATGCAGCAATGACATGCAAGAAGTTAAGTTTGCGAAGCATTCAGTGACCTCTATGTTCCCTTCAGTACTTATATCATAATATGAACCTACATGTATCCATCCCCCCCCCCCCCCCACGCTTAATCTCAGACGTAGCGCAGGTACCTTACTACAGGTCGTTTTACTCTTGATAAAAGGTTATGCCTTATAAATGGTCATGAAGGTAATGGGAACCACGATTCCGAACAGGAAAAATATTAGAAAAAAATATTTAAAAATGCATCTGAAATGGCTTGAAATCATCCCCCTGATGACGAAATTACCGTGTCATTAGAAGTTGAAGGTCTATTGACGTTTGTTATTACAAGACTCACGGCAGAGCAAGGGCTCGATTTGCAGATGACAATTAGTTGGCAGGAGTCGTGTTGGATGCGATCTTCCGCCTGTCTGCCGGTCTGAGACCAGCCAAATTAGGCGTCTTGAGTATACAGTAATTATTTCTCCTCCAAACAGCGCGGGCCTTTCATGCCCGCTGCGCTCGCTGACAGGCGGTTTGTGGTAGCGAATTACCGCCGCTACGCTGCGCCTCGCAAGCCGACATGAACCGAGCTCCCTCTAGAACTGACGATGTGTTGCTAGGTGGTGGCGTGGTGCTGTATACGTACGTCAATCATCAATGATTAAGTTTTTGTCTTACTGGTATTCATCAAGACCCCGCAAAGAACACGATCAAACATTTATGATGAAGAAATGATGGATATGCTTCATAATTCAACGCGTTGACACTTCGGAACACGCGACAAATTTGATTTGAAGAAAGTAAACTGCTAGCAAAGTGCAATTACATCAATGCAACTTGTCATGTACGCAGGGACTAATCAATGCTTGACAATAGCTGATTACATGCAATATTTGTATATGCACAACAGGAGCTCATATAATTCATATTGACCGGGAGGGCAATCCTGGAATTTGCAGCGCAACTCAAATATGCGTAATGCTCTCTCATCCTGGGCATATATTGTGGTATATGTATGTGACCCAGCATTAGTGATTACAGAGTTATTCCTTATCATACATACTCAATTTGCCTTTGATATCTGTGAAAGATGTGTCTTGTATTGAGTTGTTGATTGTACTTATAAGTTTTGCATAATGTAATGTAATACAAGACTTGAAAAAATAAACTTCCGTGTTTTGAAACAAAACGTTACAAAAAAGAAATAAAACTATGAGCCCTTTTAAGGTGTTTTCTTCAACCCATCAAAATGGCTTACCGTCTCGATATCTCGTTACATTGAGTACTTGTCACGCATCACCGCGGTGGGAAACCGCTCGCTACAGACTATAGTGTCAGTGGGCGGCAGCGAAAAAAAAACTGCTTCTAGTGTGAACGTACCTTTTCTTACCCTTTTTACGCGTCAACGCTAACCCATCAAGACTTTATCACGGTTTTCTTCCAGCGGTAATCAGTTGGTAAAACATTATGGACACTTGTCAGTCACGTGACCTGACAGGAGAATCGATATACCAATCACGTGAACTTTGGCTTGACTTTTAATCGATACTCGGCGAGTGGCATGGACAAAGAACTTTACACGCGACAATGTTTGGTGGCTAATGTAGATTTAGCCACATGGGTTATATTTGTATGTATATAGATATATTGAGCACATATATAGACATATGTCTGTAGATGAATGATATATATAAATATATCTATTTACAACAGTTAACCATATTGGTAATATGATAAAAAGGCAACCATCGTTTGTGAGAAATGAATGCGGCTAATGTTCAAATTTCTATCTGCTGGTTTGCAGTATATTGAAGTACATAAAAAAAAATGATGGAAAGACAAAATTGTTACATTTTCATCATCTATATTCCTCAAAATGAGAAAATAAAGAGGTTGTTTATTGAAATAATGTTTTTAGACAATTTACTATTGTATTGTGCACATTATCATTGTAAATTATAATAAAGTGTATCAATATACGTTTGTTTCGTTATTATGTAAAACATGTGTTTGAAGAAAATATATGTTTCATATTGAATTGAAATTGAACGGGACGTAATAAACACTTGCATTCCGACATTCGTGGTGTAAATATTCGTTTATATATAGAGATCACGTTTTTAAAGCATATGACTGATTAAAATTGAATTAAAACTGAATGGGAACGTAATGAACATTTGCACTCAAAACAACCGTAGTTAACGCATATGTGTTCCTGACTCCATCTCCTCACACACAAAACCTGGCATTCTAAAGGTTAACGGACTACCACACACTCCCAAACATCCATTTCCGCTCTTCACCGTACTACGCGAGTTGGTTGATCACTTCACACTTGCTTAAATCCGAACAATCTCCTATTTTAATCTGCCCGCTCGCTCAGTCGCGCGCCCATCTTCATTATTCCGAAAGGTTGTCAAACTCGTGAACTCGCTCCGAGGCAAGTAATCGATTATGATTTTCTTGATGATAATATTTTCTGCCTGGGAACGTTAGTCTAACACCAAGACTGCGACTTATGTTCCCCCTGTTTTTCTGGATCTTTCTTTTAATTTGTCTTGTTATCTTTGTAAGCCCTGATGCTTTTTGTTTTCTTCTTTGTACTGTTTGCGTTTAAGGCACATCCACCACATGTTTTGTTTTTAGGATTCCTTTTACCTTTGTTATGTCCTTTTGTAATGTAAACTTTAAACATAATTCTTCAACATTCATGTAATTGTAGTTTTATCATTATCTGAAATCTCGTTATAGTGTTTCACTGTTTAATAGTATGAGTACAATTTTGTTTGATTTTAATGGATATACAATGAAATAAGGAAATATGTTTCAATTGAATTAAACTCACAGTTGATACGCTAAAACGTGTGCTATAAAATACAGCCATTTCGCTTGTGAATAAAACAACCCCATAACATTCATAGCAGCTCTTAGTGATTTCAGCGAATCCGCCACAAGCATGACAAGTGCAAGAATAACAACTCTTTATTACATCATGTAGAAGAAACACATAATGCAGAAATGGTCTGATACCAAGACTATGATCCGTGAACACCTGAAAGAGAAGAATCGGTAACATGAGCTATATAGAGACACTGATCACGTGACTACACTCCGGCGAGCAGGCTGATAACGAGACGTATGTTACCTGGTGATGAAGCCAGACAAGAAAGCTTTTAGTGATTCTCTCTCTCTCTCTCTCTCCCTCTCTCTCTCTCTCTCTCTCTCTCTCTCTCTCTCTCTCTCTCTCTTTCTCTCCATGCTCTCTGAAAGCCGAAACACATCGGGCTGGGTATATCCTGGATTCCAGAATGTTAGGCTTTTCTAAAGCAAACTATTCCAATAAACAGGTCTGACTGCAGTAGACTAATCAGTCTCGATTTCCTCTCCAGCTTCTCCGAGGAGAATGATATGGTGACTAGTCTTTGACTATCAGACTTCTTTTTTTCAATTTGGATCAGAAATATCCAACCGTCTGGAAGCCAGGCTACGTGCTGAGCAGAGGGTATGATCTGACTTCTCTCTCTCTCTCTCTCTCTCTCTCTCTCTCTCTCTCTCTCTCTCTCTTTCTCTTTATCTCTCTCCGTTTCTCTGTTTATCCCCTCCCCCATTCTCTCTCTCTCTCTTTCTCTCTCCTCTCATCACAAATCCTTTTCCCCAAGTTGAATGATCTACGCCGGCATCCATTTTGCCGCCGTCTGTCAGGCGACGTGAGCCGGGCGTCCATCAGAGCCCACACTAATTTCCCGCCCTTTTCGGTTGGACGGAAGGTAATCGGCGGGAAGCTCAAGTGGCCAAATACGCGCGTCGTTTTCACAAGGTTGGTTTGTGAAAGAAAAGGGATAAGGTAGTTGGGATGTTTGCAGTGAAAGGCGTCGTGGAGGTGTCGTAAGGTAGTGGTTGTGAACTATGAATGAAGATCTCGAGGTCCCAGGTTCCCGTCTTCCCATGACACTCGTGTCCTTCAGCCAGATACTTTATCATCAACGCTGCTCTCCACCCAGGAGTATAGATGTGCATCTGGTAGGAGGTGGACGATTATGTGAAAGATCTTGACCCGGCACAGGCACCGTGCAATGGGCAAGGAATACTCCTCAAGGAGTGTAAGTGGTGCACATATGTGTGCATGATACGTTCTTTTAACTAATGACCGTTGCTTATGATTTGTCACATCCTTCTAAATACAGTCTAGAGACTGCGAAGAGGGAACAAACCCTCTAGGTCATTACAAAAATGTAGTAGACAAGGTTTCAGTAGCGTCGTATTAATCAACATAGTATCATAAACATGTACCTACACGACATACTAAATGACCATTATATAAACTCTGGACATTGAAGATACATCGTTACGATTTATTGACATTTAAGATAACCCTTTTTTTTGTTTATCAACCCTTCACTTCCAACATCAAATTGTATAGGTCAAAAAGGTTTCGCACGTTAATTACCACTCATTTTTCTTATTTTGTCTAATCATTCAACGTCATCGCTGACATACATTAATAAGAAAGCATTTCGTGGATAGCTGGGAGCGCCACCATTACTGATTTCCTTAGAGCTCGTTAAGCGCCCAGGATTAATGGTCTTCGAGTGGTTTTCTACCCACTAGTTCCCGAAGACAGAGCCGATGGTAGCTGATGATTTTGACTTTGTCCTCAATATACATGTTCATATACATGTGCACTCCTATCAAAGACAGGATGGGACAAGTCGGGCATCAAGTACCTGATGATTCGTCCGAGTGACATTTTCGTCCAAAGAGACATGTCTCTCCTCTTGAGCAGGTCCAATCTGCCGGGACTGGAGGGAAGGAAGAGGTTGACGGTTTGGGTTTAAAAAGAAAGGGGTGACGGCTGATGTTTTTGTTTATCTGACCGCCTTCCTTATTTTCTTTGAATGTTTCTTCCCCTACCAAGGTATGAGATGGGCGAGCCTTGCGGCACGTGGAATGTCTCTTCCTGTGTGTGGTTTCCCTGGGATAGTGCCCCTATTATCTCTTCAGAGACCATCCTCAGATCATGCTCAGTGCATCATTTCAGCAGGGATCGTGCCTAATTGCTCCTCAGCTGAGGGCCTGTTCCCACGGAGCGGGTTTACCTCCACCGCTTGGCAAAACGACAACCCCATACAGTCATCCACGTGGTATCTGCACCCCGACGTTGCCGTTGACTGTCTCAGATTACAGACACAACTTCGCGTGACAGATGCTTGCCTTACCGCGACGGGAGAACGCAAGCGGCAGTGTGTCGGTAGCGGGATACCGCAAGAGGAAACGTATCGGCGACGAGCGGCGACAGCAAATCGCTCCAGTGTGAACGTTCCTTAAGAGGTGTGGGGGAGTTAAGGCGTCGTGTAAGCGTGGTAAGGGTCGGCGGCTGAGGATCAAACGCGGCATGACGAAGATGGTTTAAGGCGCTATGTGCCGCTAATTGTGCACAGGCCCTGTTTTTACACCAACAAGCCTTTTAGATCCTGTGGCAAATAACACTCTATGTCTCTCTGCGCTATCACACTCTCCTTTCCAAACTACTATCTCTCTCGCTGTCAGTATCTCTCTCTCTCTCTCTCTCACATTCTCTCTCCTCATTGTCAATCTCTACATCTCTCTCTCTCTCTTTCTCTCTCTCTCTTTCCCACTCTCTCTCAAGTTTTTTCGTCTCTCCTCCTCTCTCCATTATCGATCTATCTCTTTCTCTCCCTCTCTAATATTCTCTCATTCCCTTTCTCTCTTTCTCTTAATCCCTCTTTCTTTTTCTCTTTTTATCTCTCTCTCCATCCCCTTTCTTTTCGCCCACTGTCCTACCTCTCTCTTGCCCCCTGCACACACACACACACACGCGCTCACACGCACACACGCACACACACACACACACACACACACATACACACATACACACACACACACACACACACACACATACACTCTTGATTCTCCTTTCTCATTTTAGTTGCCAGCCTTTTTCACAAATATAATGTGCACGGTTCACCGGCCTGAATACTATACCTACTCTGTTTCTATAAAAAGAAAGAAACAAAACTTTCTTTCTCCATCATGCTTGTGATATCAAATTTCAATTTTTTGTACATAGGGGAAAGGTGGATGATCAAATCAATAAATGAAAATCGGATGCACGCATTGGTGGACTCAAACAATAAGTCTAAAACCCACTGCAAATTTTATCTCCCGGCACAGTAATCTCAATGCCGAAACCGAATCGTCATGACTTTGCAGTGACATTCATTCGAGTACATTAAATATCGAATTTAGCCTCCAGATGATGATTTTTGAGTCTTGCAACAGAAATAATTTATGAATTCCTTTATTTTCGAGCAATGTGACTCACCTCGCCTGATTGCTTTTATTTATTTTGTAAGAACAGCCGAGAAGGCATGCTTTAGGAAGCAATTGAATAATATTGATCAGATTTATTTTCATCAAATAGCTTTATTAGAGGTGTGTGTATGTGCGTTTGTATGTGTATGTGTGTGTGTGTGTGTGTGTGTGTGTGTGTGTGTGTGTGTGTGTGTGTGTGTGTGTGTGAGTGAGAGTGAGAGAGAGACCAAGGTGTGGCCCATAGGGCGATCAAAGGTGGGATAGAATTACTAAAGATGATAAACGAGAACATGGAGAAGGGGGGTAGGCAAGCATGGATGGGGGTGGCAATGGGAGGAACCATCCCGCCCGTAGCGGCGGGGGCGGGAAGCCATTGATGTCCGGTGCATCCTCCTGAAACCAGCGGCTTCCTCTGATGTTCGATTTCCTGAGCTCAAACGAAAACGCCGAGGAACAACTTCCCGATTATATTTCCCCCCTCCCCTCCCATGTGTGCCATTCCGGTGGACGACTTTTGCTCCAAATTGTCATGATTGTTGTGGTAAGGCATGGGAAGAGGAGCACGTTCTTGAGGTGTTTAGACACCACAGCGCCGCAAGACGCCGGGAAGCGACTTTCTGGGAAGTCTTGATGGGCCGTGCCGGGCTGTTGCCTCAGGACCAAAGGCTTCTTTAAAACATTTTCGTGGTTTTAGTCAGAAAGCTTGCAAGCGTGCCGAACCCGAGATTATTTCATTGCTCCCTGCTAATCCCCCCCCCCCAAGTGGCCATACTACCAAAAGGTTTAACCCTCCCATTACCAAGCTTTACAAACTCCATTAGTTTATTACTCATCTGAATGCCCATGGACTGAGAAGGATGGTTAAAACTCGTGATGATTCAGAAGGAAATCGTGTTCTAAATTCATCACACTCATAGTTTTAGGCCTCCATAATTCTGATCGGAAAAACCGACAACCAACTAGTTTAACTCTTGATGCGCCAATAATGCATTTTTGTGTGTTAGTGATGCATACACATTACATAGACCGTCATTTTCTCCAGCATAATGTTCTCTTCTCTAATATTGTGTTCTTATCCTTCTCTTAACGCTTAGCATACCACTTACGCATTTTGACACCATTAAAACACACATATCGCATATAGGAGCATTCTGTCTGGTCAAGAAGGAGTTAATGCTTGAACGACAAAGTTCGTGTGTTTGAACCACCTTCTGGGTTGCACCCCGACACGTCGACATCACTCTCCCATCTTCTAGTGTAGGCTACCAGTCCCCGCCTCATCTTGACGATAACACTGTTCTTTAACTCTCTGTTAACCAGGCAGAACGCTCCGTAATGCAACTCAATGTTCTTCAAATTCGTGAAAAGATGCATCACTTGGCGCGTTAAGAGTTAAACAGAATGTGCCTGCCAACAATCTCTCCATTCAGAAATACGTGCTCTTTCTCTTCTTAACTCTTTGTGTGCCACGTTTGTTTTTTTTCCACAAGTAAAACACACAAGCCCGTAGAGCAGCAATTCATCAGGCACACAAAGTGTTAATGCAAATGTCTGCGGTGGTTTTGAATTTGATGTTGTTATAGTGGATGACGACGCTATTGAGAAAACATTGAATGATGCGCTGTACACTATACCCAGTGACTCAGTTAAGATCTACCGGAGATTGTGGGCCGGCGTCAAAAGGTGGTGCTGATATGAAAGCGAAGAACCTCACGATGCGATTGACATGACTGAACGGGCCCATTTTGTTCTCCCTTTTCCATCTTCCAATTCCCCTTTCGATCATTTTTTTTTTGTAATAAATTTGAGCTTGCTTGTTGAATCTATCCGTTCATGTCTCCGTGGATGGTGAATGTTTCTTTCTTTATGAACATTAACTTTCATTTTTTGATCAATTTCACCCCCTCTTAATTCCCTTACCCCTTATCCCTCTCCCCCCTCCCCCTCCATATTTCCTCATATCTTCTCCAGCCCCTACACCTCCCTCTTCACCCCCTCCCCCTCTCTCTCCTGAACCGGGGTATTTTCTACCCCCCCCCCCCTCCATAAATCATATCTATCTATACCCCACCATCCCCTCTCCCCCTTTTCATCTCACCACCCCTTCTTTGTTTTCACTTAAACTTCTCAGTCTTGAGTGCCATAGCTGACATCTATGCTCCCCCCTCTACAGCTCATTATTCTCTCCTCACCCCTCCTCTCCCTCTTCACCCCCTTCTTTGTTTTAACAGCCCCTCTGTCTCGCCTTAAGTGCCGAAGCTGCGCCACATTGATAGTATGTATATCATCTATTTCGCCCTCCCTCTTCTCCCCCTCCCCTTCTTTGTTTTAACACTCTTCCGTCTTAGGTGCCGTATGTGAGCAGCATTGATAGTTGGTATCCGTCTTGGGTGCTATTGCTGCGCCGCATTGATAGTTGGTATCCCCCCCCCCCCTTCCTTCTTTGTTTTGACTTACACTCCCACCGTCTTGGGTGCTTTAGCTGCGCCGCATTGATAGTTGGTATCTCCCCCTCTCCCCTCCTTCTTTGTTTTGACTTACACTCCCACCGTCTTGGGTGCTATAGCTGCGCCGCATTGATAACCGGTGTAGGAGAGGGAGAGATCCCAGCCTGGAGAGGCTTGTTGAAGTAAGACGAAGAATAATGGAGCGGGATATGTTTCGACAGACCGTTAATAACGGCTATCAGCGGCGGCAGCAAAGCCATGGATCACCGCTGACAGCTCCGGCGCACTATTGCCGCCTCTTATATTAGCGCCACATTAGTCCCCGTTTGATGAACGAGGACAGATGGATGACTAGCCTTCCGAAACAGTCGCTTCAAGGGTCTTGAATAAGAAGGGCAGCATCTTACTGTACTCGCATCGCTATGAATCTAGCCTGGCTTCTAAGCTGTTGGACATTAATAATCCAAACTGACAAATAGGGTCTAGCAAGCATAAGACTAGTCACTAATCAGTGTTCTCTTTTCTCAGTGTTGAGGTTAGGGTTAGGGTTGAATGACGAGTCTACAACCGCCAGACCCCTTTATCAAATAGTTTAGTTTACACACGCCCAACACTCTGGTTGTCAGTCTACACACATTTTGGACGCCACGCATCGAAGGAAGTTCTATTATGGAAAAGGAGAGAACTACAGGGCATTCCGTATTTTTTTTTTTATTGATCATGAATGTTATTTTTGATTGAACGACTGTCATGTGAGTCTACGAATTCAGATGGAAGAGTAGCTACACACTGGTAGGTGAAGTTAGCTTATTGTTGATATAGGGTATTACGCTTGTTATTTTTTCTTTAGTTATGATGCAACGTTTGTGTTCCAGACTCACTCTCGCTCTATGGGAATTGTGTGAAGTTCTTGTGTCACGTGATACTCATAGAGTTAAAGGAAACAACACGGCTTTGACTTTTAGCAGAAAACGCTTAACACATCTCAAAATTGGTTACTAAATAATGACGTCCTTGTATTATGCCATGCACTGAAGTGGCCATATATGTGATAATGCATGCCCAAAGATGAAAGTTTAAAAAAGGTTTTGCTTTTCACCGAAATGCAATGAACAGTGTTTTCAGATAATTCATCTACTTTGTTGTGAAAAATAAAATACTGCGTACTCGTTTTTCCGTCTGTTGCATGATTGTAATGACTGGCCGGGCAGGTGTTTCAGTTATATTTTCTAAACACATAATACATTTCCCTCAGCACTAGATACAGTAGTTGTCCGATATTACCCATTTGTATGATATCTTGAAATTACTTACATCCAGCAAAATGCTACGAAATTGTTTTGCAAAGAAAATCAAATCGTGTAATATATTGCTTTTCCGCTTCGTTTACCTCTACAGGTAGCTTTTGTACTGATCTTGTGTTTGATATAATGACATGTATTTATATAATCGTGATGATCGAGATAACAAATTAAAGGAAAGTGCCAGTAGTATAGCACTTGTAGTGTTAGGAGTGTAACTAAAGCAGATGTTGCTTTCGCAAGATATATGGTTGTCTCTCTGGAAATGAGCTGGATGAAATACAAGTTATATACGCGGGTATAACTTTCACTTATTGGCGCGGTTTATCTGCCCCGAATCATCTGGTAGTTTCACTCAACTTTCTCCCACTGTTTGGTTGTATCTCGAGCCGTAGCGATACCGTCGCCTCTTGATCGAACGACAGTCTCGCGTGTCATCCCCGTAGCAAAAGGACTCAAGTCGCAAGATACGTTTCCGCGCTAATAGCACGGTCACATCTTAACCAGATTGTGAATGCGAATGCTAAACGAACAACAAAAAACAGTCTGTCCGTATATGTTTCTCGTCTTTTTCTTGATCGGCGAATACGTTCCTTGTTTGATTTGTTTACATATATCTTCGTAGGACACCTCCAGCAGCAACGGAGATGACGTTCGGCGAAGGTTTTTGCAATCCGGTCAGATGTGACTGGACCTCAATAATGATACGTGTAATGATGTCAGGCAATAGCATGTCTACTTAAGCGTATAATCATGGCAGTGTATCGATAGCAGATTTGGATAGGATGACAAGTTTGTTCTGCCGCTGTTCTCCCGCCCACATATTCTCTCTCTCTCCAGTTCTCTCTATCTCGTTCTCCCTTTTCGTTCGCTTTCTTTCTTCCCCAACCTCTCTCTCTCTCTCTCTCTCTCTCTCTCTCTCTCTCTATCTCTCTTTTCCTCTTTCTCTCTCCAACTCTCTCTATATATCTCACCCCTTCTCTCTCTCTATCCCTCTCAAACTATCTTTCTCTCTGGTTGGGCTGGGAGATTGGGTACACAACCTTATGAAAACAAGTACTTTTACCATTCGAAACCAACATGTCTCTTTACCACTTGAGCAAAGTGGTTGCCTTGAAAGTAAAAGTACAACACACCCCAATCATCGTCAAAATCAATTGGTCTGAAGGCCTTGATGTGTCTTTTTCGCATGTTGGCATTTTTGCCATGAAACATAAAGGTTTTAATGACCACCTTTATAGAAAGGCCACATCATTATTGAGACCATACTTGTTCATAAGTTTTGTACAATAAAAGCTGCTCTAACAACCACATGTCCATAAAGAGCACATGTTCGTTAAGACGTGTTCGTTTCCCTTGCCCAATATTTCTCCACGAAACCTCTATAGAAGAAACCTGTACACAAAGACCACTTTCTCACGAAGACCGCATATATCGTCTTACTTGAGCGGTCGTTATCAACCGGTTTCACTCTACTCACAAATCCTATACAGTCACAGTTCTCGTTACAGGAGAGGTTAAATAATGGTAAATACACATAGATTAGTGTATAGTTAAACTACCAGGTGATTGACCTCTATGTTTTGCCCAATGTGTGTGGCATATGCCATGTAAACTCTGTAAACTACATTTCGATATTGATTAGACCGCGACTTGAGACCATTTAGCCTCTCAGCAGTGCCGTCTAGTCTCGGCATCAGCTGTTTGTTTGCCGTGCCATTTCACTCGTCGGGACGGCATTAGCGGCCACAATGACTGACGCACCCACTTAGCCGCGCGCGGTGCGGGCATAGAGGTATACGAGTGGGATTGGACGGACGGACGGACGGACGGACGGACAGACAGAGCTGGTGTGTGTATCGGCTCGAAAACAGGGGTGAATGATGCTTGATCATGTTTCTATTGAAAGGAGCAGGATATATGCAAATGAATAATGTATGGCGGCTTGGAAATTTATTTTGTCGTGGTATTTGAAGAAGTGAAATTTACTTCTGGCATGCCTAGATGCTTGAAAAATATAGTGCGCACTTCTTGTAGATAGAATGTGTACATGTGTGTGTGTGTGTGTGTGTGTGTGTGTGTGTGTGTGTGTGTGTGTGTGTGTGTGTGTGTGTGTGCGTGCGTGTGTGTGTGTGTGTGTGTGTTTGTGCGTGCGTGTGTGTGCGTATGTGTATGTTTGTGCTTTATTAAATCAAAGAATCACGGTAGTTGTGTATGTGGGACTATGAAGTGTACGTGTGACAATATGGTGGTGTAGATGGTGTAGAGGGTCTTTCCCATCGCAGTCCAGAGACTACAATAAGTGGGATGTTACTAGAGCCGTGGTCACTGGATACTAGAACACATCGTGCACACATATGTGCACTATCTCCACTCGCCGGGGAGTATTCCTTGCCCGCTGCTCGATATCCGCGCTGGGTCAAGACCATTCACATAATCCTACCAGGTACCCATTTATACTCCTGGGTGGAGAGCAGCAAAGTGGAATAAATAATGGGGAGGGGCATTATGAATTAAGATAGCGGAATGGTTGCGGTGTGAGAAGGAACGAGTGTTATGGTCTCTGACGGTGACAAATTTGTGAAAAACAACATCAATAAAAGGAGATAATTAAATCAAGAAAATGACAAAGATAAATAAACAAATGAGGAAGTTACACTGTAATATGTTAAAAACTATATCACCATAGCCCTGAAGAAACAAAACATGCGTTTCAATTATAACAAACCAAACAAGGATTAGCTGTTTGGAAAATAGATATTCATGTTGATATGCATTTTACCGGAGCAGAATGAAGCGCAATATTGACTTCAATGACAATTTATGATACATGAAAATATAATATTCTTAAGTGCAGGGTTCCACTGAAAACACACATGCTTGATCTGTGCACCGCATAATCATCTATAATGATCATGATCGTTAAAACTCCCGAAGCAATCACCATCTATTTACATGATTTATGAGTCTAAACCTCTGCGCCTCCATTATCCTCCTCCCTCCAATCGTAAAAAGAGGTATTTGATAATTTTTTATCCAAGCATTCTGAGTAATATGATTGATGAGGACATGCGGAGAACAGACATAATTGACAAGCTCGTCACGGTAAGTCGCGCAGCTTCATTAAAACCAAATACATCCTAACTTGAACACATCAGTCCATGACGACGGATAATAGCGATAATAAATCATTAGATAACACCGAAGCTGGTTGTGATTCTGCGCAAGTACAACTTCTGTTATTATGATTACACTACACGTCAATGCCCGATGAGCACACTTTAAAGGGAAGGGAGGGTATTAGTAATGGCACGGGTTGGCATGACGACGGCACCTATTGATTGAGAGCCGTTCTACTAGTATGACCGTGTGTCCCATTCCTCCTTCATTTGCAGGGTACCAGGTAGAAATCATGTCAAAATTATAAAATCGTTGGAATTAAATAAAATCCCGATCCGGTGGTGACGAGAGAACGATTCTGCAATGATTATAGTCCGTAATCTTGACCACCACTACCATTACCTTTAAGGATAAGTTTCCCTGTTTACAAAGAAATTTTAGGCATACACCCAGTACTAGTAGTAAAGACAGCGTCCTGTAAATGAATGAAAAACAAGTCAGACAAAAATCTTGGAACCAAACGGGATTTGAACCTGCAATCTACTGCTTACCGGGCAGCGACTTACCCACGCAAGCTACATGTATTTCTAGTTCACGGGTCAAAGCACGACAACATGGAAACGAATACCGAAAGAGTCTAATTTTCCCTGTTTTCTTAAGTTTCCCTGTTGTTGGGAAAATGTGCACGTTCGTTTTCTTATCGATGAATGGTCGCTTTACGATACGGTAAGGTAACTTATAACAAAATATGAGTTGAGAACTTAATAATAATTCACATTTTTGTGAAATCATTTCCAGCACATCACATTAACTTTAGCAAAAAGTCATGCTCTTTTGAGCGAATATTTGTACGTTTGTTTTGTGTATCGATGAATGATCGTTCTTGATACAGGGGTAATTTGAAACACGAGACATCGACCGATAAACATTTGTCTTTCTTTATCGACGAATGGGCGCTTTATGATACGGGCGTTAATTTGAAACACAACCTGATGTGAAAATGAACAATAATTCACGTTTTTAGTGTGTCCATTTGTTTTCCTTTCTTTCCTCAACCGAGACATCAACCGACAAACATTTGTTGTTTTGATCGATGAATGGTTGCGTAATGAAAGGGGCTGTAATGAAATACAACCTGATGGGATAAATGAACAATAATTCATATTTTTGCCGAACGATTTGTTTTGCTTTCTCTCTTTTTCATCAACCGATACATTGATTTAATGAGTGGTCGCTTATGATGCAGGCAGTAATTTGAAACACAAACCTGATGTGAGAGACGAATAATAACTCATATTTTTGCGGGGGGGGGGGGTGATTCATCTCTCTTTTTTTCTTTCATTAACCGATACATTAATCCGGTGAATGGCTCGGCGTTGTCTCTGGTTTGTGGAGCGAGCGAGGTCCCACGCTCACGCAACATTAGGCCCATGGGCTGCATGGCTGCAGAAACGGCCTGCCCATCCCTTCATCCTTATGATTTATTCATCTCCCGCCGACAGTTTCCGTTTCCATAAAAACTGATGAGAATCCATGAAGTGCGAAATCGCAGTCTATATAGCAGGCGATCGCGCACTGCGAGCATAGCCTGAGTTCAAGGCTGCTCGGTGTTTCTAAACCACACTTTTCAGTAAAACGGTCTGGCTGCAGAAGACTAATCCTTTCACATTTGTTTATCTCCAACTCTCCCCCTGTGAAGGAAAGGGAAATGATACCATGGATGCAGTGACTACTCTTAGAATGCTAGACTATATTTTTTAGTTTCGATCAAATATGTCCGTAAGACTGGAAGCCAGGTTAGGCGAGCAAGCCGAGTTTATGTGATGCGATTGCTGTGTTTTTAAGGCGCATTCATCGAGAGAACCATGATATATCACTTCCTATGAATTGCAGCTCGTTAGCTATTCAAAAGGTAGAATAAGTTAACCTACACAAATTATATATATCAATCTTATTTGTGTTGATGTGATATTATCGTGAGGTGGAAGCACATTTCATCGAGGGAAACGTGATATATCTGTCGCAATGATTTACAGCTCGTTAGCTTTACAAAAGGTAAAATAAATGAACCTATAAAAATGATATATATCATTCATATCCCGATCGCCACTATTATAATTGATACCATGGTTACAGGAAGCTATTAGCAACATTAAGCCGTTATCACTGGCTTGTTCCTATCCCATGTATAAAGTACCGCATTGTAGTAATATTTTATCATTTTCATATAACAATCTTCTTTGATTATTCATAGCTCATTATAATTATTCACAATATTGTATATAATCAATAGTATTAATAGTACTTGTAGGAATAGAATGAAAAGTACTATAATCATTATCAAAAATCTCTTTGATCATCATTTATATAATTAAAACTAATATTGCTCTAAATTCAATTGAATATATTAAAAATCATGAACTTTCTATATCTATACTGATGATAAAATGCATCCAACACTTCAAACATCACATTGATAGTAACGCAATTAGTGAATTGAAAAAAAAATCAAATGTTGATGTATCTCTCGGCCAACCATTATAAGTCAGAATCAAACAGAGCGAGTGAATTAGATTGGAATCTAATCATTCCTTACAATTACACGTACTTTTCTCCTCTATGTGTTTGCTCTTGTGTCACCTTACGACGTGTAAGTTCTTTTATTTTTTTTTTTTTTTTTGGGGGGGGGGACGCGCGCGAAATATTGGGTAATCATACGCGTTAAGAAAACACTCGCTTTGCAATTATTGCCTGTCCTGACATTCAAACGCGCCAAAAAGGGAGTGAAACATTTCTGTCAGTTTCGTCAAAATCCTGAAGAGCCCATTCGTCTTGCTGTCTTGTTTTGGTTTCATTAAGCCGCTCTTGAACACGGCTGGAACAAAGACGGAGCTTTTTATGATCCCATTATCGGGGCGACCCCCCCTCAAGTGCAACAATCACTGATCGGACCGCTAATTTGGACATCCTCCAAACTCCTATTAAAGTGTCAATCACAGCCCCCGTCTCGCTCTTTCCCACTGAAGGAAACAGCCAGCAATAATTCATATCATGTTTCAAGTACTCGTGTCTTCCCAATCATCTCTCTCTCTCTCTCTCTCTCCCTGACTGTCTGTCCTCTCTCGCGAGTCTTGTCTGTCTGTCTGTCTGTCTGTCGCTGATTCTTCATGCTTCTTTCTATCTATCACGCCTCAGACTTCTCCCGCGCCTTGTATTTTTTACGTGTTGGTTGTATTCTTTCTCTAAATACCCACAGTAATCGTATATGTGTGTAGCTTCCCTCTGCTCCTTAAATCATTTCTCGTTCTTTCTCGTTCTTTCTCTCTTTTTCTATCTCCCTCTTTCTTTTTCTCCTCTCGTCCCTTAATCTTTTCTTTCTTTATATCTCCGTCTCCTCCTCGAATATTCTTCTCCTTCCTCTTTTTCTTTCTCTCCGATCCACCATGTCCACCTCTCTACCTTTCATTGGTATTTATTTTGGTCACCCCTCTCCCTTCCCTCTCCCTCTCTCTCCTCCTCTCCTTCCCCCTCCCCCTCTCTCTCTCTCCTCCTCTCCCTCCCCCTCTCTCCCTTTCTCTCCTCTCCATTCTATCAGTCACTATCTGTGTTCAAACACAAGGCTAATTGTCTCTTTGTTTCAAGTGATAAGTCATTACCTGCCGCTGCAGCTTCCGCCAACTAATAGGGTCATAACTCACAGCATCATTTGAGATTTTCATTGGTCTTTCGCAGTATATTGTCATTTCATGTTTAAAGAAAGACAACTCTCATGAATCACGGTTCTCACACGTGGTAAATCAAGCTGATTGAGCTCGATGTCAAACGAAATCTGCCTTATCAGTTTAATCGAACCTCTGTCATCCTACTTTGGAGAGACAACGCATTAGGGGGACATTATTAGCATTGCTATCTCGGGATTGCAATCTATAGAGGGGCGTGAGCTCATAGGGGCGGGCTGCTTTAAGATCGTTTCGAGTGAAATAAAGCGCTCCGTGATCAAAATATCGAAGTGGACTGACAAATAATTATATTACAGATATATCCCAAGACTTATTTTGTCATGGTTAAATAATTTTTCTTTTGAAATAATGATGGGTAGTTATTTGAACTGAGATCACGTTGTGGTTGCTAGTACCGTGGTTGTTGATGTTGGTGGTGGTGGCTTATTTTGATTGTCGATATTGTTTCATAATCCCCATCGCAGCCGTCGTCTTCGTCTTTATCAATATTGTTTAATATGATAACTTTTACTGAGATTTCTGTACACTACTCCTACTCCTACTACTCCTACTCCTACTACTACTACTACTACTACTACTACTACTACTACTACTACTACTACTACTACTACTACAACTACTACTACAACTTCTACTACTACTACTACTACTACTACTACTACTACTACTACTACTACTACTACTTCTACTACCACTACTACTACTACTACTACTACTACTACTACTACATGTATTTCTACTATTGATTTTACTATGCACTTCTACTTTTATTGCCCCTTCTTGTACAGACAGAAAGATGCAGAGAGACAGAGAGAGAGAGGGGAGAGAGAGAAAGAGAGAGAGAGGGGAGAGAGAGAAAGAGAGAGAGAGAGAGAGAGAGAGAGAGAGAGAGAGAGAGAGAGAGAGAGATGGGAACAATATGAATAGCGAGCGAGAGAGAGGGGGAGAGAGGCGAAGGGGAGACCGACAAACATACATTGCAAGATGGAGAGGGATAGGGGGAATCTGAAGAAAGAGGGGTGGAGTGATAAGGAAGGAGCGAGAGGGAGTAAATAGAAGAAAGTGAGAATGAGAGAGAGAGAGAGAGAGAGAGAGAGAGAGAGAGTGTGTGTGTGTGTGTGGGGGGGGGGGGGGAGTACAGAGAGATGGGATAAACTTCCGAACAGACGGTCAAGAGTTGGGCCGCGCACCGTGCGTATCTAAGCACTCATCGAAAATGACAAAATACACGAGGAAAATGCACTCGAATGGTTTAGTAAACA
This sequence comes from Arbacia lixula, assembly GCA_963669155.1. Classification (NCBI taxonomy): domain Eukaryota; kingdom Metazoa; phylum Echinodermata; class Echinoidea; order Arbacioida; family Arbaciidae; genus Arbacia; species Arbacia lixula. The sequence goes on from OZ022593.1 coordinate 14,350,923, forward strand.
CATTTGAAGCGTCGTCAACAAGAGTCCCTCACCGTATCTCCCCTTCCCCTGACGACGAGTTTGAAGTGGTCCGCCAGGCAGCTGGCGTGCGTGGTTACGAGTGAAGCGTGCGATATGAAGGACTCAACCACCACTAGAAATAGGGGTAGGATGGGAGAAACTTTGAGCGAGGGGATAGGGTGGGGGTAAATTTTGCTCCAAGCTTAAACTACACGGATAGGGTTGAGGGAATTATTTGAGGGCTCCAAAATAGAAAGTCAGGAATTGATTGATTCATGCCCTACCAAAACTCAAGAACTTGTAACATATCAACGGGTAACATAATAGTTCTCATGTTTCTTTTGAAAAAGTCGTAGATGTTGTTATCACCTTTGCGTTTATGCTCAAAGATATATCTCTTATATTTTCTGCAAATATTGAATTTAACTTTAAAAAGGACTGTATATTACCGAGGCTATACATGAGACATTTCACGATGTTTGTACAGCTGTGTTCATGCAATGCCGAACAGAAAAATAAATAAACAAAATAATCAATCGCTGCTCGTTCAGTTAAGTGTCTCTTTAACAATATCGTCTTTGATTATAAAATGGTATTCTATGGATGAACATAGTACAAAATTAGGTTATTTAGGTTTCAACGTGCGAATCAACTTTTACGGATTATTTTATGTTACCTCGTTCTCCTTTCCTTTTCTCCCTGAAAGTGAAGGGGAAGAGGGGAAGAAAGATAACGCAAAGAGAGCGGGAGAGACAGAGGGAGACAGACAGACAGACAGACAGAGTTATATAGATAGAGAACAGACAGAGAGAAAAAGGGGCGGTGAACGTGGAGAGAGAGATAGAGACAGACACGGATAGGAAGACAGAGAGAGAAAAAAAGAAAGAGAATGAAAGAAAGAAAGATAAATCGAGAGATACAGAGGGAGAGAGACAGAGAGAAATACAGAGAAAGGAAAAGAAAAAGAGAAAGAGACAGACAGAAGTAAATAAATAAATAAAGAGAGAGAGAGAGAGAGAGAGGGGAGATAGATAGATTAAGAGAGAAAGAGAGAGAGAAAGAGAGAGAGAGATTCAGACAACCACGTGCGCCCGCTTAATGATTTACATCAATAAAACGCGCGCCTTCTCCCAGAAATATCCGCCATTAAATAAAATGTGATAAATGATTACTCTCGGGGAGTGGATGTCATGTGGCATACGATCCTCGTAGTCTCTCTCGTCTGGTCTCCCATGATAGATTACCACACAAGGGCTGCGATCAATGGGAGCTAATAAAACGGGAGAGATTTATATCCGGGTTCTCTGGTTTCACGAAATATCTCGATTGATAGTGAAGGAGATGGATGGTTACGTGTAAGTGATTAGAAATCGCGCTTCTCAGTCGAAGGTTTGAATCTATCATATTCAGCGGGGATACAAGCGAAAGCTGCAATGCGCAATGCGGTTAATTGAAATCATCTTTTGAAAAATTGAAGCTTAGATGAATGCTGTGTGTATTTTTTATTTCATTTTTAAACGAACCTTTACGCGCACACGCATACATTTAAACTTTCAATTCGAAACTCATTCAACACAATATGGCGGCCACCTCCAATGATACGTCCCATGTCAGTACATCCTTGATCGGATAGTTTGGGGTAAGAGTAACGTTTATAACATGTATGATGAACAAAGCAACTAAAACTACAGTTTTAGAAGCATTGTGTAAGCCAAAATCAATCTACAAGTATGCAAAACTAAGAAAAGCACTAATAAGTGTTAATAGTTGTAAAGGATTTTATCAAACTTTAAAATTAAAATTTACAATAAAAAAATCTTAATTTGGTTTTTAAAGTAAACTTTGAAATCAAACTTTCTTAGATTGAACTTGTTTCACACGTGTAGCCCAGCAAACATTACGTCACATCCGAACTCAATTGTCAAAACTCAAACGGTGTGCGGTCGGTCACTTCCGTTGAGAGCAAATAGAAATATGCACATAGAGGGGAATTTGAATTGTCTGTCGAACAGCAAGAAGGAGGAAAAGAAATGTACGCCTCCATCTCGTCCAAGATTGAAGATTGGTTGAAATCTTAGACCTACTCGACAACTCCGTACCGCCATAACCGTCCAGGCGTGACTACATTTGAATTGTAAATTAATGATGAGATGCCATTGAGTCTGAAATGCGATACTGTCCTCCCCCCCTCCCCCCCCCCCCTTCGCGATTATCGTCAGTTTCATGACTAAATGATATCGTAGGTGCATTGCAAAACGATTAAACCATCGCTGTAAACGCGATTTGATGGACTTTCGCACCTTGCGAAATAAATGACATTCTGTTACATTGAAAGTTGCTGTAGCGACCACAAGAATAGTAAAAAAACACCTGCCTGTAAAGACTATTTTGCTGTTTTTCTTGAACAGTGTTTCTCATTAAAACCTGTGTATAGAGAAAGTCTGCTTATGGAGATCGCATTTTTGTCTCCCTTGAGCAGGTTGAGCACTCTTTACATACATGTTTAACTGTTTAGTAGTTGTTTTAGGATTATATGTTAAGTTTAGGCATGCCAAGTTTGTCTTAGTGCCTGAAATGTTACCTTGAATTTATACAAATCTCATCATACACACTATGCTTTGCCATGCGTGGCAAATTGATAACTTTTATTGTGCTGTTACGTTATTTTAAAGTTATCATGCCATTGTATTGAATTATGTGATTGAGTAATACTTTGCAGCTTTTGTTTGAAAACCAAGCTATGTTCTTAAAAATGAATAAACTTGAATCGTGACACTTATAAGAATGGCCTCTTCCCCCAAGGGGCATAGATAGCAACCTGTCAGAACTGATCATTGGGGGAAGGAATATGAGAGAAGACGTTCTGGACATCGTGTCTCTCTATCTGCGATGAGTAACGACCTATCTCACTGCGAACAAAGGACATTCTGTTTCCTAACATTTTATCACTCTACTTTCAGGACTCGCGCGATATTGATCTCCTTAAAGGCACGATGGCTCTTTTACAGGTCGAAATAATTGTGTAAATACCTCGGACAATGCATGACACTACTATCTAAGAATTCCCCTCACAATATATGAACTAGAAAATACCTTAAAGCTGATTTATGCTGGAATCAGATTTTGAGTTGGGTTTTGGACGGGCCGATCAAACCTCAACGGTTCCTCAAGACAAGAGACCCTGCACCGCTAGAAAGCGCACATCACAGCTCTCCGCACTGCAGCGATGCGTTTAAAGGGCATATACTGTACTGGGAAGGCCAAAAAACCTTCAAAAGGTGATCGTGAGCATTCATCTTGCCAATGGTCTTAAATTCATGTATTGTCCATTTTAGAAACTTGCTGATGATGCAAATGATGCACATTTGGAGTAATTAATGATTAAATCAAAACGTTCGGCCCGAACATTTCGAGGATTTGTGATTTAATCACTCATTTCTCCAAATGTGGGTCATTTGAGGGCAAGTAACTTTCAGCAAGTTTTTATCATGGACAATACATGGATTTAAGACCATTGGCAAGAAGATTGCTCATGATCACCTTTTGAAGGCTTTTTGTCTTCCCAGTACAGTATATTCCCTTCAAGCGAGTAGCGCATCACTGACCGAGGCATTACAGGGTATGAATATAGACTGCAGTCATTACGAAACAGGATCATTTCTTATTTCTCCTGAAAATTAATGTCCGTGATGCTATGACGGTGAAATGTCGTATAATCTTATCGTTAGGGTATACTTCTGATCCTAGCCGAGTTTCATATCGTTTATAAAAGTGATATACATTTCCTTCAAATTCAGACACCTTTAAAGTCAACTTCATGATCAGCTGTCCTTCA
>OZ022593.1:14359757-14412257 GCA_963669155.1 Arbacia lixula
GTATTTTGCATCGTAGGTTCAGCCTCTCTTTTAGCTGCAGAGAACGTTGGAGTTATCAAATACATCATACTTGCCTACAAAGATAAAGTTACAAACACTTGAACCGCTTATGAGTCGTTTAGATTGTTCAGAATATGGTTACAGGGTGACTATGTTGGTATTACAACGCTGGGACGACCCGACAATAATTGTAAAAGTCAATATCATTATACTAAAAGTCATTTATCACTTCCTTACTTCTGAGGGAAGTTCGTAATGGACATTTTCTTCTGTTTGCGTCAATATATTTTTACATTGACCAATTACGTCCTTCATCTTATTCATAAATGAATCAAAGTAATATTCACTTGAGAGAGATCCTTGATAAGTTGATCATCTTTACCCTTGTTCTAGTTTGTGCGCAGAAGAGTATGTGTCTATAGATATTGTTCATACTGCTGCATGCTGCCAACTATCCATGCTATCTATTCGTATTTTTTAAATGAACATTAGTTTGTCGTTTTATCATGTGTAACGTATAAAGCAGGGTCTCCTGGTAGAACAATGTTTAATCACTGCAGGGGCTACCCTGGGTAAATAAGAATATGTAATGGAATATATATGAATATTATGCCCGTAAATGGGACAGATTCCTTTAAGACGCTCCTTTTTCCATCATGCCGATAATTGTTAGAAGACATTATGAGTGATGGCTTACTCCTTATGTAATTTGTAGCTCCAAATGATGTCGTCCGGTGGCCGTAACTAGGTTACCATGGAAGGGAGCTCGACAGGGAGATGACATTATGAAGAAGGAGACAAAAATCAACACAGAGTTTGTGGAAATATCACTTTACGTGTGTGTCATTGACATTCAGCATCAGGTAAAAATCAGTCCCATATAGCCCCCCCCCCTCCCCACTATCCCGCGCCCTGTTGTTCGCTTTCAAGGATACATCGTTTTAAATCGACTCGACGGGAACGTGTTCTTTTTAAGTTCGGAAGCCTTGTCCAACCCAAAATCGTACACGCTGTCCACGTCTACGTCGCGTCGATTTAAAACTTTCTTCTTTGTTAGTACATCAACATGCATAGCGTATGAATAAAAAGCCTCAAATATATATGAAGTTTTCCTGATATCGATTTTAATGATTAAGACCAATACCAGCTTAATATAATACAACTACCAATATTAATGGCAATGTGTGAATATATCAGCGCCAATAAGCAATGCCACTACTAACTCACGTTAGCATAATTCGAAACACAGATGACCTACTTTTGAATGATTATGGAGACAATACAGGGCCCCATAAACTCAATAATTACAGCAATTCTTGAGACCACATGTACACTGTATCTATAATATCCTTCTTTTTAATGAGCAGTCATTATCTATTTAACACACGATGTTCTACATAGATCAGTCTTCATTGTTTTTAATCCCTGTTTGATGATGTCGGCACCGGGACTAGAAGCTTTTTCAAAATGAGGCCAGCCGCACTCCTCATGGGCGTTCCAAACACTCTTCAACGACATAGAAGCAATTATCGTCACTTCCTCGTATTGTCTCTTGTATTTTTCTGTGTCGCCGTTTACAGCTGACCTCTAAACTTGAACCACTTGGAAGAAGCAAAAGTGCATAGTGTTTTGACCCCTTTCCTATTTGTCACCACGTCGGTTGAACCTTGGGCGTGAGGAGACGTCTTACTCAGAAGAAAAACAAATTACAAGACGCTCGCTTCAATCGTCATCGCCCAATTACACTCCTCCTCTGATTCAGTTGATAGTCTGTCAGATCATCTAAAGTACGGAACAATCTTTAAGTCGGACCTGTCTTGCATAAAGCCCTCCCAGTCCCATAGGTGATAAGCTGTGGTGTAATTAACTCTCTCATTACCATTGGCAGAAAGGTGTGTTGTACGCCAATGGGGCCTTCAAGGACTGGTAATGCAAGGGTTAATGTAGTGCTGTGATTGTTTGGTACTGAGAGGGGAGAAGTTAGACCTCTCAGTCCCATAGATCATAAACTGTGTTGGACTTGACATGGCACTATGAATGTTTGGTACTGAGAGGATTAAGGCCATTACCACTGATTATTTGTGTACAATATAAATTATTGAGGTTGTAAATGGGACGAGACACAATCGCACTACGTCAAAAATGAGATATATAATCTCACCAGATTCTTGTTTTTTTAAGGAATGCACTAGAATATCGAATGTTGTTGCTTCATGTAGAAAATGAAAATTTCATTCAAAAATATCATGTTGTTTTGGTGTTTTTTACATTGCGAAAGTAATCTGAACTGAATGTGCAAATAGAGAGATGTAAATTGAATCGTAACTATGTATTCCATATCTGAAATATTAAAGCCTTTAAAACTACGTATGCTCCCAGCCTATGACTAGGAGGGTAATAATTTTTTGCAGTCAATCATATGACAATGATTAAGCATTGTCGTGTTATGGGCGGAACCCAAATCAACAAAAACAACATCCACAACCCTTAGCTGTCCCGGAAATACAATCACGCAATTCGTGTTAACCTCAGATGCGAATAGGGATAGAGTAAGCGCTATTGACGTGCCGTACTTCTTCCTCACATCTTGACAAGCAAGTGTAAGAGTGGAACATTGATTGCGATTGGTGAGAAACTGTTTCCGGCAATGGATGGAGGGGAAGGAGGGTGGAGAGGGGAGGGGTTGGAGAGGGGGAGGGGGGAAATGTGCAGAACTGGAGTGGTGACACTTTCGTAACTCAGCGCCTGTCATCTCTGACTGGATATCCGCGCACAAGTGGAAATAATGTCACACAATTTTCATAGCGCTCGACAATTTGGATCCGTAATCCTCGAATTAAAAAAAAAGAAGAAGAAGAAAAGACGAAAGCTTCTACAAACAGCCCATCAATCAAAATTACTTTGTTTGCTCTTTGCGATCGAGGAAGCCGTGAAAATCACAAGCAGGTTGGCAGGAGCGTCTTGAAGACGGCCCGAGTCTTCTTGGCGAGGGAAACAATCGCAAAACGCTCAGGTTTTGAGTAGCGGGTCATCAGGTTTCAAATACTCAACTCGAAGGCGCTTATATATATCCATACATAATGTTCTCTCCCCCTCTGAATTTAGCCTCTCTCTGTCTCTGTCTCCGTCTCTATACCTCTCCTCCCCCTTCTTTCTCTGTCTGTCTGTCTCTCTCCCTCTGTTTCTCTGTCTCTCTCCGTCTCTCTCTCTCTCTCTCTCTCTGTCTCTCTCTCTGTCTCTCTCTGTATCTGTGTCTCTGTCTATGCCTATGCCTCTATGCCTCTGTCTGTGTTTGTCTCTCTCTTTCTCTGCCTATATGTCTCTTTGTCTCCCAGTCTCTCTGCCCCCCCCCCCCCTCTCTGTCTGTCTGTCTCTGTCTCTGTCTCTGTCTATGTCTCTGTCTCTCTCCCTCAATATGCGTTTCTGAGTCTCTCCCGCAATCTAGCACCCTCTCCCCCACCCCTGCCCCTCCTCCTCCTCATCTTCCCTATGTTCGCCTCCTCGCTCTTTCTTTCTTGTTATCACGTCAATCCACTGTAATGACTCTGTTTTTAATGTCAGTAGTTCTTTTCATTCGTGGTGGAATATCCTGCCTTGTCAAATGAATGGATTGGTCTGAAATTACTACCTATTTGCTTGAGCTCGATTATCAGGTTTATTATGTTCATGGGCATGATAAAGCACACATCGCTTTTTATCCAAGTCTTGACTATTTCCTTTCAGGATTAGACTTATAGACTGGTAGATTTAGAATATGCCAACATACAGCTCATCCTTGTCAGAAATGTTAAGAAATGATCATTTAATCTCATGAGTCTTCGTTCGTCGTCACTATTCATAGCCACACAGAGTCTGATTGACTCAATAACATTCTGTTTCATTTCCGCTGTAATCCCGACATCATTACCTCCCGCCTTATTGGATTTCCACATTAATGCTACCGTAGACATTAAAATCGTCATCAATTTCATGTATGTTTTGTTTTTCTTTCTTTATAGTTATGTTTTCACGTTACACATTCGATATGATATAAGTTTGTATCACAACATTTACAAGGTAAGGATAATACAATGATTCATTAACGTATAAAATACACACTCAATATGTAAGAGGATAATTATTCATTAAGTTATTAAGTTACAGGTTACCAAGAGCTACTACAGCTATATTTTCCATTTCCTTTATACCTAGGCTACTTATTTGATTATCATATTTATTTATATATTTTTTTTCTTTCTGTACAGATTCATTTTTCTTGCCAGAGTCCACAGTGTTCAGTCGGTGAACACAATCATTTGGTCGCACCCAATGCAGCGGCAGATGAAATGTTGCCATATAGGATGCGTATGCATCATTGGTGAATAAATCACACGTGACACATAGAGAGTGAAAAGTGAGCATTTGAGACATTGGTGTTCTGCAGAATGTGCGTTAAAATCGCGTAAATGCAACCATATTTGGCACAGCACGCCAAAGGCCATCGAACGGGTAGTAGATTCCTAGCTTAAGTCTATTGAAAGCATCCTTAGATTTTGCGATTACACCGTCTGTTTCCAAGTGGATGGTATATATTAGAAACAGATGTAGGAGGTTAAAGATGATCGTGATAATAGTTATAGATCTTCTTCATGATAATTGTGTTTATTATGCGTTTGACTGTGTGAGAGTGATATGAAGGAAACCAACTCAAATGACCCAGGATGAACCGAATATAACGCGATTTGCATTATTTTGTTGTTGTAACTATCTGACTACAGCACGGGAAACGAAAAGGAATCGAATTTTTTTTTGTGTACGTAGCCTTGTGTCCGGGCTTTTGAACATTTCCAATATGAGCTTCCACACGTAAACACATACTCAATGGTTTAATTCAATTTCAATACGTCTTCTCACATGTTATCACAGACCGTAAGCAGAAAAACTAGAATCTGATTAGGTTAATGTAAGCAGACGGGTCAATTCTAGAGAGAGACTGTAAATAATTAATATTCAACTGCCTTGCAACCAGGCTACGTAGAGTAGTGAGTAGATTGGCTTATCACTTCTTCCACGCTTTTTTGAGCTTTCGATTCATGTTGGTTTGACAATCGCTTGCTTTTTAAAGTTGCTTAATGTTAAAAGCAAGCATTTACTGATTGGCTAAAGAACAAATTTGCTAAGATTGGGTGAATATCATTGCATAAACTTTTTGATTTGAGCCAAAATAACCATGCAGCCAAAATGGCATACAAAGTCATGTCCTACATCTTGTCAGTCCGGTGGCATGCCCATACTCACCCCCCCCCCCCCTTCTCTCTCTCTCTCTCTCTCTCTATCCCCCCCCCTCTCTCTCTCTCTCTCTCTCTCTCTCTCTCTCTCTCTCTCTCTCTCTCTCTCTCTCTTTCCCATCTCTATCTTCCTCCTCCTCTCTCCCTACCCTCTCTCCATCTCCCGGATGAAAGAGACTGCAAGCTATCTCCGCGGAGAGCTTTTTACACGATGAACTTTAATTTCACTTTAATTCCCTTTTAATAATTGAATGACCTTGCCGGGACATGCTCTTTGGGTGAAGAGCACCCAGTCTCTGCAAAGCCTCTACGACCAAGGAGCTCAACCGTGAACCAAAATTCCAAAAACTAAAAAGCCTCAAAAAGAAGAGGAAAGCTCGCCAATCGCAGCTTCCACGCGTGTGATGCGATAAGACACTTAGGAAAAGGCTTTCCCGGCAAGAAAGAGACAATATTACATGGAAATGTCTACACTTGCTATGCTTGCCAGGCGATTAAACAGCGCTTTACGGGAGGCTGCTACCTCTTAGGCGCTCCTCGGGGACCTAGCCGCGTGGAGAGGGCGTGAAGTGCCGCTGGCGACATCCGTGCTTTCCCGCCCTTGTCACAAGGCGCAACAAACTTTTTCCCGCGCTTGAAAACATGTCCTTCTTTTATTCGAGGAGGAGACTTTATTCTATCGTCGAGTGTTTGTTGTTCCTGTTGAATATTTATTGATCTTTTGATTTCATTTGGAAGCGGTCTGTATTAAAAATTGAAAAGTATCGTGTTCGTATTCATTACCCCCCCCTCACACACACACACACACACACACACACACACACACACACTTACACACACACGTACACATACGCGCGCACCCTTTTTTGTTTTTCAGTAGTATTTATTCAGTTCTATTGAAATAATACATAAAGCTGCACTTTCATCTGATATAACCATATATAAGAAAAAAAATCCATGCTTAGGCCACATAATTGGAACACAATTAGCAAAAAAAAGACCAAGAAAAGCCAGGACAAAAAACAGGACACACACTCACACATATACACACATACACACATATACACACGCACGTGCACACGCTCGCGCGCTCGTTCATTTCATTCTAGATGCGCGATTGTCTATATTTAGAGCACTTGAATTCGCGTTAAACTGGGTGGGTTCAAGGGTGACTGAGAACATTTCTCCGATTTTGTTAACTCGACTGCATGAAGTAATAATAATAATAATAATAATAATAATAATAATAATAATAATAACAATAATAATAATAATAATGATGATAATAATAATAATAATAATAATGATAATAATAATAATAGTCCATTCTTATAAGGCGCAATTTTGTCAGTTAAGTCTCAATGCGCATAAAAGAGAAAAAAAAGAGAAAGAAGAAAAACCTTATTTAAGCAAGATAAAGTGATTGAAATCTACAATTCACTGACAAACAAAAATGTCTTCAATTCCCTCTACTGCTCCTTTTGTTCTAAAATCTATGCTATTTCAGGGTTAATGCTTTACCTCAATTCTTCTTATTCTGCTGTTTATTGCCAAATAAAACTTGTTGAGTTCACCCAAAATTCCACAATTCTTCATTGTGTTGTTGAAGTCTTTAAGAGTCCCTTCATCACTGCATGTGGAGCAGATTCATTTCTCCGTATTAAAACTATTTTTCAACTCGATGTTATAATAGTCTTTACTTATTTGCACTTTCAAAGCCGATGAATATACTCGAAGGTAGAGCAGAGTCATCCTTCTATCCCAAACAATCGTGAAGGTGTTAGTATTGAAGTCATCATTTGCTACGCTTTTAGAGTCGATACGCCCTTGTAAGTCAAACACATTCGTGCTTCTATCAGGTTTACCTTTAAAGGGCATAATACTGTACTGGGAAGGCAAAAAGCCTTCAAAAGGTGATCGTGAGCAATCTTTTTGCCAATGGTCTTAAATTCATGTATTGACCATTTTAGAAGCTTGCTGAAAGTTATTTACCCTCAAATGATCCACATATGGAGTAATTAATGATTAATTATTAAATCCTCAAAATGTTCGGCCCGAACACTTTGAGGATTTGTGATTTAATCACTCATTACTCCAAATGTAGATCATTTGAGGGCAAATAACTTTCAGCAAGCTTCTATAATAGATAATACATGAATTTAAGACCATTGGCAAGAAGATTGCTAACAATTACATTTTGAAGGCTTTTTTGCCTTCCCAGGACAGTAAATGCCCTTTAACAACTGTAAAGTTTGTTGGTCAATGCTCACGATGTTGGTTATGTACAGTAGTCTTCATAGAGTCGATATACCCTCAAGAATAGAGCAGATTCCTACTTCTATTCAAAACAATTATATACGTTTTGGTCAATGTTCGAGATGTTGGTGATGTAATATTCACTCCTGACGCTTCCAGTGTCGATATACCCCTGTAAGTAAAGCAATTTTTTTTTCTATCCAAAACAATTATAAAGGTTTTGGTCAATGTTCATGATGTCGGTTATGTTCAGTAGTCTTCACTCAAAACGCTTTCAGTGCCGATATTTTTTGCAAGTAGAACGCCTTTGATCTCCTATGCCAACACAATTGTAAAGGTTTTTCGTGATGTAGTCTTCACTTCTGACGCTTTTAAAGCCAGTATCCCCTTGTAAGTAAAGCACTTTCGACCTTCTATCAGATGCATATTGCCCTTAATAATTATTTGAAGAGGGTTTGATGTTTTCTTGCAGAGCTGCCGACGGAAGAGAGGGCGGAGGAACAAACAGATGACGAGTGTGTGGACGGATGAGAAGAACGGAGCATCGAGTGCATATATGAATGATTTATAGCGGAGGAAACCGCGTGGAATTATGCCGAGAAGTCCTCGAGTAAAGACCACTCGGAACTCTCTGCTGCTTGGTTACCGTGCCGTCCCTGCGGCATGTCTCGGGTTCACGACTGGGGTTAGATCACTTCGTGTTCGCGAGTGGAGTTATCAATTATTAAGGTCACGCGATGTTTTAATTCGTAAAACAAGAACGCCGAGAGGAGGAAGGTGGTGTGGACGATGTTTTAATTCGTCAAACAACAACGTCGTGAGGAAGAAAGTAGATTGGAGAGAGTGCACATAAGTGTGCGTGATCTTGTAGGGATAGACTTACCAATCATTAAGGTCATGCGATCTTTAAGTTCGTAAAACAAGATGGAAGTGGAGATAGTACACATAATGTGCATGATAAAAATGTATCATGCTACCAGAGCCATAGTTTTAACATCCCTCCCTATCTATTCTGTGGGTTGCGATGCAAGACACTCAAGAAACGATGAAACATGCGTTTTCCGAAGAGTTACAGGAAATCCCGAATAGTTCCGAGTTAAGCCTAGTTGAGTCAACATTCGGAATACGTCGTTTCCAACTACTCAACCCTTTAAAGTTAAACCCGTACTTTTACTTGGTCGATCACTTATCAGACATTATAGATGTCGGTTCGAATCACTTCTTCATACTTCAAAAGTGAGGGTGTTATATAGTGCTAATGGTGTCGTCATCAGAATACGCGAACATGGTGTTGGGCTGAGCTCCGACAGTGCTTAAATTGATTTCAGGAGTTAACACCGAAGCAAAACGTGGTGAATGCATCGCTCTTATACCAGAAATGGTCTCGAATGTATAATGTTTTATCATATTGTCATCATTAATAGTTTCAGTATTTGATATCATTTAAGATATTATAAGAAGACAATACCTCTTGCGAAACTGAAACATATACATAAAATATATTTCATGTGGGGTTTTTTTTCATAATGTCAACTTGAGCGTAGATGCACTAAGTATTAAGCAACCTATAATACCAAACAATATCAGGATTCCTTTATCATGAATGGCAACTACAGAAAAAAGGAAACAAATAAGGAAAATGTGATGTTTTCACAAGGTCAGCTAAACAGCACGCATGGTACATACGGTTGGTATTCGCACTATATCATTACAGCCTTCGGAAGTCCTGATCGTGATGCGATCGATTGTGATCGATAACCATGCTCTGCAGCCCGTGTCACAATCCGTGTCTAGCTGTCAGCTCGGCCGGGAATGGTAGGCGATGGGTGAAAGAGATATGCATATATCACACACTTAAAGGCTGCCTTAACGAGAACTTAAAGGGTACGTATTCATCTTGCAGACATAGCAATATGTTGTAAAACTTTGAATGAACCACAGAACCAACACATGATGTGAGCTATATTTGACGGCCCGTCCAAAGTTCCATTTGAAATTAGAAATCAAATTAACACTTTAACAGTCACCTTTTTAAACTTATGATTTTAACCAAAACCAGAAAGGGTACGATTAGCATGATTGTAAAACATGTAAAGGTGTATCAACATATGGTAGCAACCAACAAAAGGGTACCAAAGGCAAAGGCATGAATATGACTATGTGAGGCATACAAATGTGTACCCTCCTGTGGTACCAACCATCAGAAGGGTACCATTAATATGAATATAAACAAGATACAAATGTACCAACCTACACACTAAGAAATAAAGGTGCAGTTTAAGGTTCAATTTTGCGTTTAGCACCCCAATCTCTACAAAGGTTGAATAATCCACCTCTGCGAGTTAATTCGTACGAACCAGGGTTCAATTTCCAGGAAGGTTCAATTTTGAACCTTTCTTTATGGATTGTAGTCTTGTACGTAAGCCTACAGAGAAGCGATTATCATATTATTCACATGTTACAGTCAGTATCTCTTGTAAAAGTAAGTTGATTCAAAGATTATGGGAAGAAGATGAAGTTAAATTACCGAATGATCAATATTAATTGATTTACTACGTAAATCCACGCAACCTAAACATACAAGTTATAATTCTCCGTAAAGAGAGTGATCTACATAAACTAAGCGGCTAGCCGGTGTTGATCAACCAATCATGCAAGCCGAGACAAGGCATCAAATAGGTACTTCGTACTCAGATTCTAATGAATATTCATGCATGCATTAGGCTTATTGACTTGTGTCATATTTTTGTACATTTTAATAGATAAACGGTGCAAAAGATATAGGGAATATTTAAACATACATTCCATACATTAGAACAATAAATGCCATCTAATTGAGTGCAGACGACAATAATTACGACAAAATATTTATCTTTAGTTGTACTAAACCAATATTTTTGGAGCACACTTCCGAAGTGCTATATATATATATATATATATATATATATATATATATATATTTGTGTGTGTGTGTGTGTGTGTGTGTGTGTGTGTGTGTGTGTGTGTGTGTGAAAGTGAGCGTGTGAACACGATAGGAGTAGGGTAGGATATGATAGGATATAGGGTTAGGGTTGTGTAGGGTAGGTAGGTAGTGTTAGGGTTGTTTGTGAGTTTATATCCATATATGTTTAATCATGTGAGATATACATCATATCAAATAAATAATATCGAGTTTTCAAAAGGTTTCCGTTTATTTTCCACATTTTGACGTCCATAAAACGTTTTCACAAAACGTCCAAAAAACAACGATTTCAATCGTTTTTTTTTTTGTTTTTTTGTTACCTGGGTATGGGGTTCAGAAATAAACCCTGAAAGGTTCAATTATGCATCCTCTACGGTATTGGTCTAGTGGTAAATGAACCCCCAAATGTGCAAAAATATACATTTAAGGGTGCAAATTTGAACCGTATGGATGTTGAATTTAACCCCGACTTCTTTTAAACTGAACCCCTAGGGGTGCAGTTTTGAACCCGCAAGGTGCAAAGATGAACCCCATTAGAGGGTTCAAAATTGCACCCTTGACTAGGGTGCGAATTTTGAACCCCTTTGTGGTGCTGCTATTGTATACACGCCTAGAGGTTCAATTTTGTACCCTAATTTCTTAGTGTGTATGACACCAACCAATGGCATGGTACCATTAGTTTGCACGTAATACATGTAAAGGTGTAACAACTAGTGGTACCAGCCACAAAATAGCACCGTTAACATGAATGGAAATATTATAATGGTGTCCTAACCCATGGTACCAACAAATAACAGCGTACCATTAGCATGAATGCAAAGCATTGTATAAAGGTGTACCAACCAACAAAATAGTTCAAATATCATCTGTGGTATATACCAACTATCAGAAGGGTACAAAAACATGAATGGGAACCATATAAAAGTGTACCAATCTGTTTTACCGACTATCAAAAGGGTACAATTAATATGAATTTAAACCAGATACAGATGTACCAAAGTACCAACCTATTGTACCAACCGACAATTAAACCATACAAAAGTGCACAAACCGATGGAACCAACCATGCAGCAAAGTGATACGATTACCAGTACTGTAAATATTGACCCTCTCACTACCAAGCCATGAAAAGCCCTATTGACTTATTACACATGTCACGCCCCTATGGTACTGAGAGTGTTAACTGTGCAAGGAGAAGATGACCATGACTAGATAAAGAAAAACTCACGCCGATGATCACTTTGATGAGAATGCTTCCTGTCAGATGGACAAGGAGCTTGTGCTCGGATTTTTTCCCTCGAGTTTTGATGGGTGTCTGAAAGACATTCACCGCCGCCTTCATTAAATAGTGTGGTAGTCTCATATCAAGCCTATACCGTTTTGAAGACACAAAGTCCACGATGCACTCTACCACCAAAAAGACAATCTGACACCGGTTATACCTTGGGAAGGCAAATAATAGACCCATCATGGTGCATAAGGAAATTCCACCCACCTCATACCAACGAGATCATCTCGCTTTTATTTACTTCTAGGACTGCCGTGATCGGGGAAATAAATTGCTAAGGCCCACCTTCTTTCATACGGTCTGTAAATAAAAACTAATAACGTGAAGAGATTGATCAATTTTCGGCGGGAGTAGGGTTGAGAAGCGCCATACGTAGAGCTGGCACGTTAAAGAGCGCACTTTAATGCGCACCGCCCTTTTTATGAAGCGCCGCGACGGCAGATAATTTTCATCTCGGTAAACAGCCATCGATGGGCACTGGCGCCACGGCCGGGAGACAGACGGGCCAGAGATGAGAGGTGTGTCGTCATGACCCCAAGCATGGCCAGACACCGGTTGTGCCTAGTCTTAACGGGCAGGATGATGTTGATGATAACCAACTCTTGTCCAGTGGTTCGATCGGTAACACGGTCCGCGTGGCTTCATTTCATTTACAAAAAATGACATGTTACATTGAATCGGCTGGCTCATTTATGCAACATAATGAATCATTACAGATCTTCTCACCAATTGATGTGTTCTACCTGTACCGCAAGAAAGGGTACACATGTGTAGCGTAATACGTTTGCGAGGATGTACTATCATGATGATACGCGCTAGGATATACACTTTGTAGTTAGATTATAACTCCTGTAAAGTTCGTGAATTTCTCTATGATTTTAACGCTACGATATTGTTCTACTATGTGATTTTAAACGATACGATGTAGTTCTTCTGTATGATTTTAAACGCCACGAAGTAGTTCTACTATGAACTCTAAATGCCGATCGCTATCTTTATTTTATACAAAACAAAATGCGAGAAAGTTCAAAGTAATCATAAACGACTGGAAGGCCCGGCTCAGCTGCAGTTTTACAGTGGTCCAGAGATTGGCAACTATACTCATGATAAATCAATAATACAATAATACATACATAATTAATGACATTACTAGTCAATGTAATGAGAACAATTTATGATAATGGCTTATAATGACAACGGTAATGCTTAAGATGATATCGACGAAACGTATGAATACAGCTCTAACCTAACGGTAACAGTAACAAAAATACCACTGCTTTCAACTGTCACGACGGCTTTTATTATTCGTGCATCGATTTAAAGTCATGAATATCCGTAGACTTTCAATGAGATGAGTGTGATATTTATCATATAATCGGAGCTGACTTATATCGATTCAATTCTCAGTGCGCCAAACAATACGTATGGGATTGTTGTGTATCAATGGTACATTCATGATTAATGGTTATATTCTATCCCCTCATGGCAGTGCAGTGCAATGTTAACGTATTATTTTCAAGTTACGCGGGCTTAATTTCACACCGTACTCTACTATGACTACACTGGGGGACTACGCCATTCCTCCTGTGTATGGGGCAGCATTGGGGATACAGTGTCACATATGAGGACATGCCCGCTGGAGTTTTGACGGCGTCATGGCACCTTCGCCGGAAGAAAGGCAAAGGGAAGATAATCTTTACCAATTGACCCAGATAAATCAGGAAATAAACTGAATTCTGATATTGTACTATGTTTCAAAAGCATGCAGCATCTCCTGTTTCTGAACAACGTGGTTTAAAAAAAATACCCATTTATGCACATTCAATCATATTCTGGTTATAACTAATTTTGTCGTGTATATGGTGCATGTTGAAGTGTGAATCTGCACCCCCACCCCACCCGTGTACCCCTTTTTAGCAGTCAAAGTGTTACAAGTATTATACACATCGACAAATACATGTAACCCGTCGTTCTTTAACATTTTACTTTACCTCATCAACATTAAGAATCGGTTCAGAATCAACATATTAAATGTGAAGTTATTCGCAACGTGGTCATGGTGGTGTATGTGTTGTGGAAGGTTATAACAAACAAATTTTATGTCAAAAATTATCTCGATAATAAATTTCTCGAGAAAACTATTGATCCAATTTTCAATCAACATGATAATCAGATTATCGGGCTTTGTTCATAATTATATATTACATTCATACGTATAGTGTGTTGTTATTGCTGTTGTTGTCTTTGCTTGTTTGAAAGTCATTGAATGAATCGGATTAACACATATTCTACTGGAACCCGTATTAAAGACCAACACAAACTTGCCGTTGGAGCCAAATACGGGCTACCAGCCGTATGCTAACACTTATAACTACGTATAATGCTTCGGGTGGTTAAGACACGCCTATCGGCATGAGACGGGAAAGAGAGATGCGGTGACGACACAGATATTGGAGGCATACATAAAGAAGAAGGCTGAGACGCGTCAAGTTACATGCCATCAAGTTACCACACAGACCGAACACTGCCACGCAGCACCACACGCAAAGTACAGCCACAGAGACAAGATGCGAGATACGAAGTTCAATATTTGCATAAAAATAGACAGAAGGCACAGACTATACGAGATTGATGACTGTGTTTTCTTTATGCTGATGACATGTTATTATTTTTATCTTAAAATTATTTCGCGAAAAGAATTCGGCAAAATATTGACCCTAACGTCTTAAGGGTTTTCAACCAGAAGGTAAGTTCAGAAATATGAAAATATGATAATCGGATTACTCGGGGAACCAGGAATGTCGGAAAAAATAGCAACAGACAATCAACACTACCGTAAAAGACACGATAGATAATGAAAAGCTTCATTTGTGGAGAAAGAGGTAGAGATGAAAAAAAAAATTATTTTCGGATTTCCGTTCTGTGACAATATTCTTTAAGTTTGTATAGAAGCGCATTAAAAATGACGATACTTATTTTTGTCGATCAGAGACATTACAAGAGCAAGACAGACAGAGAGAAATGGAGAGAGAGAGAGAGAGAGAGAGAGAGAGAGAGGTACACTATATGTACAGAGAAACAAATGGATAGAAAGACAAGGCCAAGAGAGTTATGTCAATACAGACGAAAATAGGGGGGAGGAGGTAGGGGGGCAGAGAGGGATAGAAAGACAGTGAGAGACAGTGGTTAAGACAGAGAGAGTGAGAGACGATATTTGAGATATAGATCACAATGTGATGTGCAGGTGTGTTTGTGTGTTGGTGTGTGTGCGCATGTGTGTGAGAGAGAGAGGGACAGACAGATGGAGGCAGAAGGAGATGCAAGCATAAAGAAAGACAGATAGACAGAAGGACGGACAAACAGACATAGTGACAGGGACAGAGAGAGGTAGACAGAGAAAGAGGGGAATAAAAAAGCGAAAACGAATTACAGAGAAAAGGTGAGGGAGCATAGACAGAGACAGAGGGAGAGAGCAATGTTGAAAGGCACGGACAAGGAAAAGAGAGGAAAACGAAAAAAGAGAAGAAGTTTAGTTAAAACAGAGCGATTCGGATACAGAGAGACAAAGAAAATAACAATATAGTAGCAGATGTTGAGAGTCAGAGAGTTAGATACATAAACGAGTGCTAAAATGGAAGCAGATATTGAGAGACAGAAAGAGAGATAGACAGACAGACAGACAGACAGACAGACAGACAGACGGACAGGCAGACGGGGAGAGAGAGGGGAATACATAGAGAGAGAGGGAGAGAGAGAGGGAGAAAGAGAGAGAGAGAGAGAGAGATGGAGAGAGAGATGGGAGAGAGAGAGAGAGAGAGAAAGAGAGAGATGGAGAGAGATGGAGAGAGAGGGCGGAGAGAGAGAGAGAGAGAGAGAGAGGGAGAAGGGGGAGGGGAGAGAGAGAGAGAGAGAGAGAGAGAGAGAGAGAGGGGGGGGGGAGAGGGGGAGGGAGAGAGAGAGAGAGAGAGCATCACCCTCCTCCTCATCCTTCTCGCATTGCGATGAACCCGCTCACGGGCCATCATCCTGATCACCATGATCAGCACGCCGATACCTTCTCGTCTCGGCGTCGAGTCGCGTCTCGGAGGAGGAGATCTTAGCCGGAGATTATCCCGGGGTATATAGATTCACCTGAATCCGCCTCGAAAGTCTTAGCAAAACAGTCGGAGGGGGAGGATTAAGGAGGATTAAGGGGTAGGCGGACGATACCTCTGCCACACAAGGTACCGGTATCTCGTCGCGTTATCCCAGCTTATCTTCTCATGAATATGGAACAGGGCCTTGGCGGCACGAGAAAGGAGAGAGGGATAACATTTTTGCTGCGTTTTTATCCTCTTTCGTTCATCAACGTGGTAATACTCGCTGACATGCTTTCATCTCGATAATCGGCTGGAGTCGGGGCAGATCATACATGAAATATTTGCAGATGACGATACGCGTTTATGGTGGGCCGTTAATGCCATAATATTCATGTACAACCAGAGAGGTGGGACAGCGATTTCTGGTACAACAATACAACTCTACGCCTTACAATTAGATGCATAGTGTTGTATACTGTTGTGTACACCGATAAGAACACGGAAAATCGCCTAGTTGTTTAGCTGTATAGTATGTATAGCTGCATAAATTTACTGTGTAGTTGTATAGTTTCCTATGTTCTGATTGGTTAAAACTATACTACTTTACAAGTGTACATGCACTCGAGAAGCGAACCTAAACAGTTTTGTAAATATACAACTGTACAGCTCAGCAACTTTGAATCTTCTAGGTAGGCGATATAGTTTTAACCAATCAGAACACAGAAAGCTCTACAACTATTCATTAGGCGAGTTGTTGTATAGTTGTACATGAAATAATGGGATCAACAGCCCGCCATGCTCGTCTCATGTGTGTTGCAATCGTCATTATCTTGCGAGTCAGCCACTCTACGTCATGGTAAATATTCTTGAGCTGTGTGTCTTGTGATTGCATGTATAACCATAGCTGACGCAATTTAAGCGATAGTACTGACATTTCGGTATACGTTTCTTGCAAATGAGCAGAAGCCTAATAACATTTCTGTATTTTTATACAAAAAAAAAGTTGTTACTATTTGTCTGCAAATGTATTTATAGGCTACGTGTAGGTACACTGACAATCATGAGTTGGAATATTAGCTGATTTGGTTGAAACGACTTTGCTGTCTATTCAAGTACTAAATCAAGAGGAAGGCTTAAGTTCCGGTCATGATTTAGTATTTTCCTTTGTAATGCAAATAAAAGACTTCATGTCCCGTTCACGACTTGATCTTGGCATGAGATTCGTTAAATACAGTGGAAAGAACTATATCTTAGTGCTGGATTTGGATTTTTAATAATGATTTTCTCGTTGGCCCGGTATGCAAGTAGCCAATGATGATACTCTCGTTGACAATATGTATTTTGGCCGCAGCGGGAAAAATGATCATTGACAATATACATTTTTGGCTACAGCGGGAAAAATACACCGGCGTCAAACCGCAAACGGCAAGCTGGAAATCACTTCTATCATAAATGTACATGTTTACAGTGACAGACTGCGCTGGTCCTTAGACATGGTAGAATAAATCAGACGGCATTTTCTTCGTTCTGATATTCATACATTCATCCCACTGTGTACGAAGCCCACTCCACCTCTCTCCAACACCATCTCCATTTCACCCTGTCTGGCATATCATATGCGGGAGGGGGCGGGGAAGGGGCGGAGAGCGGACGGAGAGCGGGCGGAAAGTGGGCGGGGGAGGGGCACATATATCACGGACGGCTATGCACTACAGATAAACACACACACACACACACACACACGCACGCGCGCGCACGCACACACACACACATGTATAAATATACACAGAAAACGCATATCATGAATGCATGTGTGTTTGTGGTATATAAAGTGAGTGAGACAAGAGAAAGAGACAGAGAAAAGGAGAATGAAAGAGAGATAGAAAAGGAAAGAGACAGAGATATGTTTATATTTCCTCATCTTAATCCCTCCCTCGTCATGATAGAAATTCTTCCATCTCGTACATTGTAGAAGGCAAGAGCTCTGTAAGCCTCACATTACCAAACCTTGAACTAACCGTCGATAAACTATACATGATCATGTCGGTGGTAATGAGATAATTAATCAAAAAGGGCATGGTCATCAAAACACTGTGGAGACGGATTCTTACTGTCAAACCGGAATTATGCGCTTTGGTTTGAGATGATGAGGATACCAGCTGCTACCAAGGCGACAATGATACCGTGGGTGACAGCGTCAACGAGCTACGCTATGTCTTCACGATAATGGTGGTGGTGATGATGATGATGGTGACGGTGATAGGCGGGGAGGCAGGATGCGATGAAAGAGGAGAACTGAGAACTGAGAAGATTTGAGAAGCTTAACCCTCCTCATCTCATCTGTCATACCAAGGCTGCCGAACGGTCGATCACGTTTTGATTGTTCTTGAAGAAAGTGAGAAAGGGCGAGGGGGGAGGTAATAGAAGGGGTAATAGAAAGAGAGTATCACAGAGAGAGAGAGAGGGGGGGGAGAAAGAGAGAGAGCAGAGGATGTAAAGAGAAAGAAGGAGATGTGCGAGAGAACGTAATATGGTGGAAAAGAGGAAGAAAAGAAAAAATGATGAGTACAAGACCTGAAAGGATCGTAGCAAGCAGAGAGAAGAAAGAGATAAAACGGAGCAATAGCAATACAACGATGAAGGTGAAAAGTAGAAGAAAAGAAAAGAAAGAAAAGAAAAAGACGACGATGAAGAGGAAGACTGGACGGAAAAGGAAAGTTTCGGGTGGCCCTCCGATCCAGGCGGAGCGATCTTTCCGGGCGGGCGCGCCGGCGACACATCGGCGCCCTCATCGCCTCTCAAGAAATAACGCGGTGATATTAATTTTGGATCTCTATGCTGGAGAGGAGGCGATAAATGCGCGCGCGGCCAGCCAAGCGCAACGTCATAAGGACATCCGACGAAAGCGCGTTCTCACTTGACGCAGTAGTAGAAGGTATCGACTGACAGTGGCGCGCGCAATATATATAAACGGTTTTTAGTTTAATGTAGCGATGCTGATGAGTCCAGACTGTTCCTGCTCCCACACATAATTGTATTTATTGGAGCAGTGTTAAGTTGCAATACCCCTATGGTATGAGCCACGCGTAGGTGAGATTACGCTCGCACTTGGCTGGCTCACAGCGATTTTAAGACAGCGATAATTTGTTAGTGTGTTAAGGAGTATCGAAAGGTAAAATGGTTGAATTCAAGGACGCGCCGAAGGTTAACACGCATGATAAGGTCTGTTATAATGTCATGTACCTATTCGACATGAGCTGTTCTCAAAGGTTAGAGAAACAAGGAGAAACGTGCATCCCTTTTCTAGCTTTTGTAACTTTACATCACAGCATTTTAAATCAGATAAGGCTCTCGAAGTTAACCCTTCATCGCACCATACACAACATATACATGACAAGTGTCAACGCCTCCCGTATATATCTGGAATGGTTTACACGGTTTATAATCTCAGTTTATCACCGACCACCCCTCTCCCTTCTCTCTTCTCTCTTTCCATCTACTTAATTCCTCCCCCTCCTCTACCACCACCAGCAGCATAAGCACCACCTCCACCCCCATGACCACCCTAATATCTCCTCCTCCTCCTCTTCCTTCTCCTCTTCCTCCTCCTCCTCCTCCTCCTCCTCCTCCTCCTCCTCCTCCTCCTCCTTCTCCCCACCCCTTCTCCTCCTCCTCCTCCTCCTCCTCCTCCTCCTCCTCCTCCTCCTCCTTCTCCTCCTCCTCTCCTCCCCCTCCTCCTCCTCCTCCTCCTCCTTCTCCTCCTCCTCCTTCCTCCTCCTCCTTCCTCCTCCTTCTGATCTGATCCTCCTCCTCCTCCTCCTCCTCCTCCTCCTCCTCCTCCTCCTCCTCCTCTACCTCCTCCCCCTCCTCTTTCGACACTCTCGTTATCCCCTCTTGCTCTTCTGCCTGCTTTTCTATCCTTCCCATTCCCCGTTCTCCTTCATTATCACTCGTCATCGCCCTTCTTCCTCTCTCTGTCATACGTCACCCATCAAACTACAACGCAAACACGCCCGTCTGATGCATGCAAATCTCATCCTCAATTCTTTCTCTTTTTTGTCTTCTCCCATCTCTTTTTCCATCCCTTTCTCATTTCTCCTCCATGCTTCTTCATTCTCTCCCACTTCGATTCTCCTTTTATTCTACTATCATTCCACCTTTTCTATCCATTAACTTATTTTTTTCATCCTCCTTCTTCTTCTACCCTTCTCCTTTCTTTCATCCTTCCCTCTCCCTTCTCATTCTCTTTACCTTTCTTTCTTTTCCCGTTCTTCTCCTTATGTTTTTCTTCTCTTTCATTCCTCCTTCCCTTCACTGTTCCTCCAATCCCACGTCACCTCCTCTCATTCCCCGGTCCCCTTCCCTTCTCACTCCCCTCTCCTTCCTTTCTCCTTCCCTTCTTCTTCCCCTTCCCTATCCCCGCTCCTCAAATCCAATGTCACCTCCCCCTTCCTATCCTTCACACCTCACTTTCCCATCCTTAGTGTGAACACGCTGGTCAGCCGAGCCGGTCTGAAGCGTGTCGGGCTAAGCGGGCCGCGTCTGTCGTTTTAACCGATTATTCTCTCTCCTCCCTGTCATCCCGCCATCGATCCATCCATTCACTCTGCCTCTCTCCTGTCACTCTTATCAATTCATCACTCATGATCGGCCGAGTTGTCTCTTTTCATGCTTCACCCATTTCACTCCACCCTCTTTTTTCAAATTCCTAACACCTCGCCGCCTCCATTACTCCCACGCCCCCTTCCCTTCTCTCTCTCTCTCTCTCTCTCTCTCTCTCTCTCTCTCTCTCTCTCTCTCTCTCTCCTTCTGTGTGTCTCTCTACATTCTTGTACTTACTCGAAAGACGATGTCGTTGGAATCCGCAGCTATGTACGAATATTTCCACATTGCTCCTTTCTCCCCTCCCCCCCCCCCCCCCCTCAATATCGAAAGACAATGTCGTTACATTCTGCATCTATATATGAATATTTGTCACAATACATGTACAGCTCTACCCCCCCCCCCCGCTTTCTTACTTTCTCTCTCTTTCCTCTCCCTCACCCCTCTGCTCTGCCCCTACTTTTTCGCCATCTCCTTTTACCACCCGTATTTTTCTCTCTCTCCCCTCTCTTTGTCTACCTTCCCCTTTATTTTAACACATACAAACGCACACCCACTACGTACACACCCTTTATGCACATTCTCTTACACCCGCACGCACACGTATGTACGTACACATACACTCGCATACACACTCACCCATACAATACACAAACACACACACACACACTTACACACACACACACACACACACACACACACACACACACACACACTACACACACACCACAAACCGTCATCCTATTAGCAACAACGTTATCTTTCTAACTATCAGTCCGTTTCCATCTTTTTTGTCACCCATGTAGTCTTTATGTCTCGCCCTGTTCAGATCTACATCTTGATTATATGATACATTGTATGACTGTGCATTGTACGTACGCTGATAACTCTCTTTTCCATCTATGATTACATCTCAGTTGTCACCATATCTTTGTCAATATTCAATATTTTGACAAAGTGTGGGAACCAAGTTCAGTCAATTTTGAATCAAGTGTATATCGGACAAAACTACTAGTAACTATTATCTTTCACATGAATAATAGAACGCTCTTAACGTCCGACTCATTTCTATTCCTGTTTAATGAAATCTACGATTCCGTTGATGTTGTCCGACCCATCAATATTCCTGGTATTAATCTACGGGTGCGTTAATGTTAGCCCGACGTATTAACATTCCTGTTAGGAATCTACAATTCCGCTGCTATAGTCCGAGGCATTCATTTCGGCGTTACACCCGGTCTAAGATATTCCTGTAATCATCGGCCGCGCGGCTCTTAACAGCCCACACATCACACTAGTGGCCGGGTTAAGACGGCGCCAAGGCGGATTATAAGATCTATATAAGATGTGGAACTAGTGGCGGAGAATAATCATCATTCCTGGACACACATCCTTCTCTTCTTGAACTATTTTCTTTTTTCGGGCACAGCCGAGGAAAACAGTGTCTCTGCATAAAACATAAAGCTTCTGAAATAAACATATTCTTTTCTTTTCTTTCTAATAGTACGGATTGAGCGAAAGAGGATTGTTAGCTCCCGTAGCACACTGATCCCTGGTGTTGGAAACAGTATCGATGGGCGAATACAACCTCTTAGATATTTTCATTTGGATATTAGGAGCTGAGGCTTTTTGCGAAAATCCGATTTAAATCCCATATCACAGCAAGGACACGCGGTATTTAAAGCCTACTTCTTACAAAGCTATATACTGTATCTGCGCTTTAATCCCCGATTTCATTTCCTATGACCCAGAAAATCAGCTTTGGGCGTTTTGAGAACATTAACGAAACTAAACGTCCTGAAGTTTACGAATTCATACTTCATGGTTAGTGTATTTTCTAGAAGGATGATAATACATACAGCCTCTTCCATCTATAGAGCAGTAACAAATCAGCAATCAAATGTCATATCGATGAATCCGCGCAGTACATAAGGGGAGATGCTTAACTGTAATGATAACTGTAAACACAATCAATCAATGTTTGCATAAGTTTTTACACTAAAAAATGAATGTTTCACAACAATACGATCCATCGTTAAACAGACGTAGCGTGGATGGTATGGCCATAACACGCCTTATATAACCCATACGGTAGCCCATACATGTGATCAATGGAGTTAGGATAGATTGTAGCTACGCTCTATGTAGGCACTTTCCTTCTCGGATATTTTGACAACTGTATCATATGCAGACATGGCTGGAAAGCACACACTCACAAAATGACGAGGAGGCATAGTCTACTTTACAGGCTGTTAAGCATTTCTAAGCCAAACTATGAAAAAAGTTCTTGTAACATTAACAAGACTAGTCACTTGTCCATGCTGCCCTCTCCTTAGATTGGTAGGTAAGGTTCTAGGCTGCGGAGTACATGGATACAACTAAATTGGGAAGTCGGTAATAAAGACTTAGTTCTCTTCCCAGTTTTCTCTCTCCTCACGTCTTGGATATCAGTTTAGACGAGCAGGAGATGAAAGAGAGAATAGATAGTACACCGCATCCAGATATGTTAATTGAAAAGTTTGAATAAGAAATGACGAACAGCCTAGAAACCAGGCAAGCGAAGGCACAATAAGAAACAAGTTTAAACGTCTGAAGCAAAAGCTACAAATTTCGTGTTTTCCCCGACGCCTGTTTTTTTTTCGAACGATGCTACCCAAGTATTTCAATCGACCGTGAACTTATCGTGTACAAACAGACGCAAATCATTTCCTGCAACAAGACTTGAAACTTACCACTGGTTGTCAGTTTGAATTAAATATCGGTCTACATATATAGATAACTCAATTCAGCAATCTGATCTGAAAGTAATGAAAAGTTATCAGCACCGACATGACTGACATTTAGCGTTATGTGTTTCTCTTCTCTACGTCTATCTTCATATGTCTCTACTGTCATGTTTGTCTTTCTCATCTCTCCCCCTCTTCTTCATTCTTGCAACAAAAAAAAAAAAAGGGATTTCACTATCTCTCCCTTTCTCTCCCCTACTTTATTTAATCTCCGAACATGTATCGTTTCCCCTTCTCTACCCTTACTTCCTGTTATCCCAAACATTCCCCCCCCCCTCTCTATATATCAACATTCGATCATTCCCCCTTACCCCCCCCCCCTCCCCCCCCCCTCTCTCTCTCTCTCTATCTCTCTCTCTCTCTCCATCTCTCTCTCTCTCTCTCTCTTTGCCCCCGACATACTATATCTATATCCACTTCTCCTTCCCTCTTCCACTCTCTTCTTTTTCCTCCTACCCATTTTCACTTTCACGATGTCCAGCTCTCTTCCATCTCACCCCTCCCTCCCTCCTAATACCTCATGACCCCACCACCAGCAACCCTTTTTCTTCTTCTCTCTCTCCCACTCTCCCTCCCCCTCTCTCTTTATACCTCCTCTTGACTCCCCTTCTATATTTCTCTCTCTACCTCTCTCTCTCTCTCTTTCTCTCTCTCTCTCTCTCTCTCTATCCCTCCCTACCTTCCCTCTCCCCTCTCTCTCTCTCTCTCTCTGTCTCACTCTGTCTGTCTCTCTCTCTCTCTCTCTCTCTCTCTGTCTCTCTCTCTGTCTCTCTCTCTTTCTCTCTCTCTACATCCACGTGATATCTTCTCCCTCTCCCATCTTCACCATCCTCTATCTTCCTCCACGGCCTCCCCCCTCCTACACCACTTGACGCCTTCCCCTTTCCTCTCTTCTTACGAAGATATACGAGCGTCAATCTGCGCGCTGCCATCCCGTGTCTATCATCGACGCCGTAAATAAGGAACTAACAGCACGTACGTCGCCCAAACCAAACACGACTCTCGCTCTCATTCTGCTACTGTCTCATGTCGCCCTCCTCTCCCACTTCCTTGAACACGAAAGAGGGACGGAAATCTTTCTTGAGATGGCGGTTTATCATTCAGGGTAAAACCCTGGAGTTCCTCCTTTCTTGAACTTGATCTAGTGCCATATTTATTCCATGAAATCAGCAGGTATACTATCTAAAATTAACTCTTCATGCGGCATTGAAGCATTGTTGCACTCAATGATACACACGATTATGTATCATGTATAGGGCTGTATGGATTCTGGCAGAGTAGGAGTTAAAGACAAAAACGTTAATATTGATATGCTTCGCAAAAGCCAGCCACAAACATTTTACTTTTATATCTTAAATTAATATCTCTTGTATCTTATTCAAGGCGCTGTCACACCTTGGCGTTTTAGACAGCGTATGCCCGACGTATGAGGAATTTGGCGAATACGCTGGCGTACGTCGAATACGTTACGGGTAAGTTTTGCATACGTTAAGGGTACGCTAAAACACGCTGGTATACGTCGTCATACGGCGAGGTCGTCGAAAAATTTTTCGACGTATGCCAGCGTATGGCTCATACGTCCCGCATACGCGGGCCATAAGTTGTAGGCAAGTTACGCGATCGTTGATACACGTTGACACACGTTACTCGTAAGTTACTCATAAGTCGATGTACGTCGAGATAATGTCCAGCGTACCCTAAAACTTATTTCTAACCTATGAGTCACGTGCTTTGAACGTATGTGTAACTTAACTCCAACGTATATTGACGAATGAAGACGTATGAAGACGTGCCCCGGACGACCACAAAACTTACTGAACGTGTTTTTAACTTACAGCTACCGTATAATGGCGTATTGAAAACGTTTATAGGAATTGGTGTATAAAGGTGGGGTTTCTTCGGCACGGCGGTGGTGTTGATACGGTGATGTATCGTGCGGTTATGATTTGAATAGTTGAGCGGTAGCCTTTTTATAGGCTACGACACGTGTTCGTCAGCGATACGTTGCCGCGCGCTATGCGTAAGTTAGGCTATCGTAGGGCATAAGTTGTGTACGCCAGCAATACGCCGGCTAAGCATTCGTTGGAATACGTTACTTATAAGTTAACGGAGCGTTCGATATAAGTTACTAATACGTTATGTATACGTCCAACTCGTTATGAATACGCTAAGTATACGCCCAGAGTTGAAAAAAACAATCAATGTTCAGCGTATGCCGACGTTTTAGAGAAATTTTGATACGTCGGGCATACGCTGTCTAAAACGCCAAGGTGTGACACCACCATCAGGGGTGTTTGATAGTCTATGACATGAACTATTATCATAAAATAATGATTTGTGTTCACTAATTTATCAATTCATGTTATTACTTCCGGGTTATTGTGCTCCTGGATACTCAATCATGTTATGATATTTGTAATTACTCACCTGCATGCTACATGTGACAGGTATGAAAGGGATATATATCGAGAAAAATCGAAAGAAACTCGATAAAACTGTCCGCTCTAACGCCTTACGTTGCATGCAACTCACTAGGGAAACACAGACACATTTAACGAGGAAATGTAATCGAAGTAACATAGGTGCATACAATGTTGAATGTGCTTTTCCTGGCTTGGTAGTGAGATAGTTAAATCCGTGCAACTAGCTGATGTCATTTGTCCATGATTTATAATACTTTATGAGCTCATATATCTAATTGTGAACTAGAACACCAACGCCGCCATATATCACGTTAATCATCTATAACCGGTGGAGAGATCCGGGATTTTGATTAAACGGTCCGTGGTAAAAGCAAGACGGAGTACTTAGGCATCGGTTTGCGACGAACGCCTTGATAAATGAACGCCGCAAAGTAGAGACTTAGCCACGTCTTCAGATGACGACGATTTCTTTAATTGGCGATCTATCCACTTCACCTTCACCATGCCTCAGAAGCATCGTGGGAAATGATGGTGAAAAAGAACACAAACAATACTGGACTCACTGCAACTCTCGAATCCACACGTTTTATTTTCATTCCTGTAACCACCGAACTAGCACTTGTAAACCACGATTCACCATCAGTTAAATACTGATGGAAAGAAAAAAAAAGCTTTATTTGTATCCGATTAGATGTTTTAATAGATAGACAATCAGATATGCAAGACTATCGATGCAATACACGACAAAGTATTGATATACAGTTTGATTTATACATGATAGTTATATATACATTATATATCATTGTCATACAACATACTACCATACAATACAAAATAATACTAATCATATATATAGATAGATATATGTCACTGTCATATAATATCATACTATACTATACAATACATAACGCACGATGCAAGGAAATACAACACAACACACTACAATACAATGCGAAATATAACACTGATGATCAATTACAGTGACTCAAAACGGGCTCATAATTCCGGTAATATCGAGGGTGTTTCGATCATTACGGTTCCCCGTCATGCATCGCGCCGCTCTAAGCTGAGTTAAAGGGGGTCAGTGTGCCTCGACCTCTCTCCCGCCGGGACGTCAACATTGACACAAGCCAAAAGAAGAAAGATAAATGTAGCCATAGATAACGGAATCTTTCTTCTTCTTTTTGTGTGTGTCTTTTTTGCCCAAACATCGTCTCATCGTTCAGGCAAGCAACGAACGAAGCGAACCCGAACCGGCCCATGTATTTATGATGAAGAGTGATACAATTTATTGATGTTTTTCAGCAGGGATGCAAGGAGACACCCAGGCAGCACTTGGATGCTTGATGCCCCTCCCCGCCAAAAAATAAAGAAATGGTGGAGGCGGGGGATAGGGGTGGCGGCGGGTGAGGAGCCGTGGGAATAATGTTTACGGGGCAGACTTGGGAGTTAATGTTGCGTCGCTAACGGCATTTACGGTGCTAGAAGAAAGCGGTGATCAATCGGAGATTAAGGAAGATATGAATTGCGAGACACCCTTCTTCGTCCTACTCCTCCCCGAAATCCCTCGCCTCCCCTACCCCACCCCGACCGGGGATGAGCCGGCCACCGGATCCACTCCCCGCGCGGTCGGCGGCAAGAAGAAGAAAAAGAAGAAGAAGAGGGGCTTCGTTATAATCGAGCTCCATCGTAACTCCTTGATAGCAGAAATAAAACATTTCCTCGCCTTGGCGCCACCGGCTGGCTCGTAAAAAGTCAGGCGTCATTTCTCCTCTTGTCTACGGATGAAAAATGGCGCTATTAAATCATGCAAACGACGTGGACGTGGACGCAACACGATTTATATTACCCGACTGGAAACGCTCCCATTATACGACGAGTGTATCATCCTAGTCTCCTCGCCAACAATTTGCAGTCCCTTTATAATAGTGGGCTACGTTGCATCATCAACGAATCTTGCCCGTATCGTTTTGCAATTTGCGTAACCATGGTTACCTTGCACTCAACATAACTCCAATAGATACGGCCAATCACGTCCATGTATTTCTCTCGTTGCTATGATACCAACTATGCGTTGCACAAGTTACGACAATAGAAGGCTGGATGCAACGCGTCCCTGGTCTGAATACAAGCTAAGAGAGTAATGTTTGTGGCATTACAATAAATAACTAACGTGATTTAATGTGTCATTAATAAAATACCCTCGGTCTACACGTATTTTTTAATGAACATGTTTTTCACTCTAGTTCATTTGGTTGGCTGCAAGCCTTCGTATAATATTTTATTCCGTATCTACCACATGTCCATTTTCTGACAGTTAACACACACAAATCCCATAGAACTACATTTTGTCTGGCAAGGAAGGGTTAACTACTACGGAAGTCGCGCTAGTATCATATATCTCTTCTTAATACGCTATGCTATATTGAATATTTTCATTTTAAAACGAGTTCTTAATCATACATACATTCACCAGTGACTTTTTAGAGAAGTTAAAGGTAAGGGATATTGCGGTAAAGGCTACAGGCTGGACCCGTGATCAATGCAGAACCATTCGGCGAAAACCATGGGCAGGATAGGTCCCAGACTCCCAATCTTGTTTAATTTCAGGATACCTGGACGAAATCATCTCAAAATTATCAAATTGTTGAAAGTGAATAAACCAAATTTACACCCGACGATAACAGCAGGATGTTCCTACTGTCACTACGGCACATAACTACATAACATACATTTGGCCTTTTGTGTGACGTTTTCACAATTAATACACACAATTCCCATAGGGCAGCAGTTATCTGGTAGAGAAAGGGTTAAAATTAGGTTTTGAAAATCTACAAATAGGCCTCTGCGTGTTATCATTCACATTTTCCCGATTCGATTCCCACTTAAAATGCAGCAGGTGTTTGGGAAACGCGGGCTACAAACAGGCAGATGCTGCAATGGCTTCTCTATAGAAGATGATTGATTTAACCCGATGCCAAAATTGAGATAATAATTTGTCATGTCTGTGACTGAGAGCGCCTAACCCATTTATAACCGTCCGAGCAACTTTTTATAGTCTTCGTTAAAAAGGGTCATGAACAAAACCTGTTTATCAGATCGCGTCGATTGTGATACAATGATATCATTCTGCTCAATCAATGTGCCAACGGAATTATATGGACCGTTTTGCTACAACAATTAACCCATTGTCTGCCATGTGTGCATTTTTTTCACAAGCAATGAATACAAACCCCACAGAACACCAATTTATCTGGCACACAAAGAGTTAAATAGTCGTACGTATACATCACACCAATGACAGTTGTCGTCAGTACTGCCCTACTCTGACAAAAGGAAGCAACCAAAAAAAAAGAGACTTTTCGTGTAAATGAGCAAAATGTGTCTGTCACTTGCATCGGCATCAGTGCAACACACATCGTGTTAGATTGAATATCTTGCAGGAAGATGAATATTTCTTGTCCAGATTTTGGCCGTTTGTAGGGAATGCTGTGTACAATCTACGAATAACAATAATCCAGATTTGAGTGATCTGTCACTTGCTTCCTTTTGTCAGAGTAGGGCAGAGTAATGCTCTACTCTTTGCTAATTTTTCTGCGTTTACACTTTCTTCTCTACTCGTCAAATTTTAGTCTCGTTTTTTCTTCATGACGTAACATGTGGGAAGAAGAGTCGAAGCGTTTATGCTGCTAAAGCTTGCCGTTGACTCCTCTATTGGGTCGCTAGCAGTGCTTCTTTCATTCAGGTAAGCGGTGAACCGCCTTGACATGTACAAATTGGTTAACCCTTACATAACCAGGCAGGGAAAACACATTGACTTACTACACATCTTCATGCCAATGCTAATGAGAGAGTTAATCCTTACATTACCAGGCCTTGAAAATCCCATTGTCATGATTGACATTCTACACATATTCATGCCAATGCTAATGAGAGAGTTGATCCTTACATTACCAGGCCTTGAAAATCCCATTGACTTACTACACAACTTCCTGCCAATGGTAATGAGAGAGTTAACCCTTTGTGTGCCAGGTAGATCGTTCCTCTAAGGGATATAATGTGTTTTACTTGTGCAAAGGGGCACATTTGGATTTAAAAGAGTTTAAAATAGCCTGCTTCTTCCTTTGCCTCGGCGGCAAATCACTGATGCCATAGTGCAAGACAGTGGCGAGTGGAAGCGGTGAATGCATGGTGAATACGTGGTGAATGCCGGGGGTGAATGGAGCTTCTCATCAAATGGGTCTGATTCGTGAGACTAGGTGTCAGCATCTTCGGCTTCGTGTCATGTCTGGTCAGCGCTGGTAGACGAGATGAAGGGGTCGTAACTCAACCGCTCCCCCTCGTCATCCTCGCTCTGTTGTTTCATCTTTCGCCTGGCAGTCGACACATTAAAGAGCCCGGCACATGACAGGTCCCGGCGTCTTGACAGGCAGCCTTTACGTGCGTCCCATCGAGTCACGCTCCCACACTCACTCACTCACTCACTCACTCACTCACTCACTCGCCCACACCCCTTATCCCCTCACCCCACCCCACCCCTCCTTGTCTCTCTCTCTCTCTCCCTCTCTCTCCCTCTCTCTCTCTCTCCCTGTCTGTCTGTCTGTCTATCTCTGTTTCTGTTTCTCTCTCTCTGTCTCTCTCTCTCTGTTTCTCTTTCTCTCTTGCTCTTTCTTTCTTCCCCTTACTCTCTTCGTCTCCCTCCTATCAATTTATATTGCTCCTCCACTGATGTCTCTTTCTTCTTTCTCCATCTACCCTGCGTACTCCCCTCCACTCCCCCCCCCCTCTCTCTCTCTCCCTCTCTCTCTCTCTCCTCTCTCTCTCTCTCTCTCTCTCTCTCTCTCTCTCTATCTCTCTCACATCCTCTCTCTCTCTCTCTCTTGTTCATTCTTTCCTTCTCTTTCTCCTT
This sequence comes from Arbacia lixula, assembly GCA_963669155.1. NCBI lineage: Eukaryota > Metazoa > Echinodermata > Echinoidea > Arbacioida > Arbaciidae > Arbacia > Arbacia lixula. The sequence continues at coordinate 14,390,330 of OZ022593.1, forward strand.
TCGTCTCTCTTCCATCAGTCTTTCAGCCTCGATCTCGTTTCTCTTGCTTCCCCACTGCTGTGTCCACCTTTTCACCCCCAGACCTCCACCTACCCCCCCCCCCCCCCCATTCTCTCTCTCTCTCTCTCTCTCTCTCTCTCTTTTGCTTTTTTCTTTCTTTCTTTCCCTTTCTCTCTCTCTTGCATCATTGCATCAGCCTCTTTCGCTTTTCTGCTTCCTCCCTGTCTCCTTTCACCCCTCTCCTCCATTGTCACTTAGTACACCATCGTTACTATGGTTACCTCCCCTCATCTGCTTATATTTATGATGGGAACGATTAGCCCCTTCCCCTACCCTCTCCCCCCCCCCCCTCGCTCCTCACGCACATACACGCGCACACGTACATGCACACGCACACATACGCACACACAAATATTTATATATACATACATATATATATACGCGCACACTCGCACACTGACACACACACACTTACACACTTACACTTACACAGTAGTCTCGCACGCTTCTTGGCTTTCTTGGAAGATCCAATCATGAAGCTAGTCGTTGTAGCTCCATGATCCAATCATCCTCTTTTGAATAATTCTTCTTGTCATAAATCCTTGTCTTTTTTTCCCTCTCGCTCGGAGCAAGCCTTTGTCATCACAAACACTTTCCAGCTAGCATTCTCAGTCATCACCGCCCACACTGTTTTCTCTATCTCATCCATTAAATTTCTCTGTTTCCTGTTCCCCCTTCTCCCCTCCCCCCCCCCCCTTTCTCTCTCTCTCTCTCTCTCTCTCTCTCTCTCTCTCTCTCTCTCTCTCTCTCTCTCTATATATATATATATATATATATATATATATATATATATATATATATATATCTTTCTCTCACCCTCTCCATTCATTTCAACTGAAGAATAAGACGTATGCATTCATATGAAGATCGTAAAATTTGTGATAAGAATTTATCACTACTGGCACCACATGAATTTGATGGAGCTATAATTATTATGGTTCAATGAGCGTACACTATTACAGTTGAATTAAAAACAAAAAAAATATTAATAGCTTTAGAAATACATGCAGAATTTTCCAACGGACGTTTGTATAATATAAACCCTATTGGCGCCAGCGATATACACGAATGAAGGGGATACTAATGGTTTAAGCGATAATAAACTGGTCAGCCCTCCTTCTTTATGTTACATCGTGTATTGCTCGCAGAATATATCACTCAAACATCGAAGCACGATTTGCTTTGAACGTGCTATTTAAAAAAACCGTGTAATAGAACATACATGTACGTGATAAACCACAAGTAAAAACACAAATAAAAATTAGCGGTTACTGATTTAAAACAGGAAACGCTCGATTAAATACGACACTTGTAACAATAATACTCATGATTATACAAGAACTAAATGATAATGGATAAACGTGCCGATTGTTTCATAGAATGGTTAAACTGATATGAAAGGCGATGTGAAGTTAGCCTTGTTTTCAGGCCGCTTGACATTTCTGATCCAAACAACTGAAAAATAGAGTCTAGAGTTTTAATATTCGTCATTGTACCATTCTGTGGAGCTAGAGAAGAACTCGAGGATGACTAGTCTACTGCAGCCAGACCCAATTATTGAATAGTCTGGTTTAGAAACGACTAACACCCTGGAAGCCAGGTTAAAAGGCATATACTGTACTGGGAAGGCAAAAAACCTTCAAAATGTAATTGTTAGCAATCTTCTTGCCAATGGTCTTAAATTCATGTGTTGCCTATTTTTACAAGCTTGCTGAAAGTCATTTGCCCTCATATGATCTAAATTTGGAGTAATGAGTGATTAAATCACAAATCCTCAAATGTTCGGGCGGAACATTTTGAGGATTTAATCATTAATCATTAATTACTCCATATGTGGATCATTTGAGGGCAAATAACTTTCAGCAAGCTTCTAAATTAGATAATGCATGAATTTAAGACCATTGGCAAGAAGATTGCTAACAATTACATTTTGAAGGGTTTTTTTGCCTTCCCAGTACAGTATATGCCCTTTAAAATAGATATGAAAGGCAGAGTGAGGGCGAAGAAAGAAGGCAGAGACTTGTGTAGGCAATGGTTGAAGTGATTGTAAGAGGATCTTGCGGGAGTTGATATCTGACCTTGAGTAACCCTTTGGCCCTGTCACACAAACACGGCGAAGCCCGCGTACCGTCACGCTCTGTACACTCGTCTATTAGCAATGTGCATGCATTGAGGGGCGTAGACAGGGGGTAATTTGAGGAGGGGGTGTGGAGGGGGCTACACATTTTTCACCCGACGTTTGAGATCGCAATATATCGTTTTGGCAAGGGCTGACTGTATATTAAGCATTGTGATGGGTAATAGGAATTTTGTTCCTCGCCGCCGCTGTAAGCACCCCTCCCCCTTCCAACTCTTATCGTAGAACTCATGCGGGTTGGGAGTTCATGCTTGTACTTTCCCTCTAGACGAATTGATGCTCTGGAAATATTTCCGTGCAGGGCCATCGCCAGGGGGGATGCGGAGGGTGCGAACGCACCCCCCTTCAGAACCAAAAAAAAAAATAAATAAAAAAATAAAATAAATAAATAAATTAAAAATAATAATAATAATACAAAGAAAAAAAACGGAGGGGGGGGGGTAGTGATGACTGCAGGAAATTGAGTTAATACGTTGTTTTTTTGTGTTTTTGTGGGTTTTTTTTTTCATAAAAAGCACCCCCCTAGAAAAAAGCTGGTGACGGCCCTGCCGTGTCAAATCACAAAAGCAATATTATTTCGTCCAATTCAATTATGTATTTTTAATGTATTGTTACAGCGTTTGAAATAATAACATACGCTTATACTCAAGGGGTTATCTCCCCTTTGAAAGTCCCCTTCCTCGTAGACTTATCAGCAAATTCCAAGCGGGTTACTCACTCACTCTCACCGTGTTTCCCGTCAGCACAGGCAAGATAATACCCCCTCCCCAACCTGTAGGAAGCCTCTTACGACGTTCCTGTACCATAGTGACCCCCTCCCCCCTCCCCCCCCCCCACACACACACACACATACTTGTCCGTACATGCGCCCCCTCCCTTTGCACGCGGCTGTCGATAGAGGGGCAGAACTCGATATGTGCGTGCGGAAGGTCGGCTGAAATGGAGCGTAGAAACTGGGGTTGCGCCACGCTCCTGATCGCGCGGGGTTCACCATAGTGCACGACCGCGCGCAGCGGCCGAAAGTGCGAACGCCCTTCAATCAACGATGTTCTGGCGAAGAAAACAGGATCTTTCTTTTAGTTTTACTTCTCTCGGGATATTAATCAAATTTTCTCTCCGAACTAGCAATCTTGTTTATTCTCTTTAGCTTGACAAGCGTGGACGGAACCTGGGCTGATAGTGTATATGAGTGCATATTTTCATCATCTTCGGCAGATCGGTGCACGTTGCTGCTTGGACGTTTGATTGACTGAAGCAGAACATTGCGTTGCCATGGTTACGGACATTGCACTAGTCCAGATTCAAGGCTCTGGAGTTTGCTTCTTTCAGTTACAGCGCTACATCCACAACTACGTCTGGGTACTTAGACTAATACTTTCCCTCAGGTTTTTGTATGTGTCTTTTATGTGAGGGAGAAAGAGAAAACGAAGAAAGATGAGTCTACATGTTTAGACTTGGTTACAGCAGCGCCTTAGAAAGAGGCAGAAATCACATCCTAGCTACGTAGGCTACCACCTTACATCAGTACAATCAAGTTTACGTACTGTCAGAGATTTAAGGCCACCGCATACGGTGCAATCCGATCAGTCGTACGACTCTGCGACTGGTTAAATCACAGGACCGGGTCATGGGTTTTGTGCAAGAAGGTGACGTCACACTTCTAGTCGTAAGCCCTTACGACTGCAGAATCGTGGTAGAGTCGTGTCGCCTGTGATGGCCTTTATGTGTCGTCACCTATCGGAAGTACTTCATTATCATCAATTCTAATCACGTAATAAGACCGTGGAATTAGAGCGTGATCGATATTTGTAATTAGAGTAAGACTGTTTTCTTTCTCATTTTCAAATGCCGGCATCCGTCAGAAAATCAGTGTTTGGATTCCTCTTTCATCTCACCTTCAAGATTTATGCCAATTTTCCAAGAAATGGGCGGATGTATTTTGAAAGGTCTCCGTAAACATGATATATCATATTCATTAAGACCGAGGTATAGACTTAAGGTAGGCACGGCCATTTAATTTAGTGAGTAGTCTTGGTTCTAGACGCATTTTATAAGCCCGAATTCGTGCACAAAGCGCGGGACTCAGCCCAACGATTCTAGTAATTGAGCGATCGCCGAGAAAGGCATTTTGGTCGGATCTCCCTTTAGCGAGACCACGCCCGCGTACGAAATGGCTCTGATTGGACGCAGCCGCCGTCCATCAGTTTTGTTTGAATCGGAAAGGGGCATCCAGTCCGGTATAATCTAGTCTATCTTACAAGACTCAAACGTATGCGTAACTTTATATTGGTCACAATAACAAACATATATCGTGCGAAGTTCATCGAGTCTGTTCTTTTAATTTTTGCTTAAGACTTTGTATTTTAAGACTGTTTTGATTATTTCAAGCAATTCACATCTATCTACACAAAAAAATACTACGTATTCTAAATCTGTCGTTACACGAAATTAATCTAGACGTGCATTCCTATCGTTCAATGTCATAAACAAACCACTTTTCCCGAATCCTTTGTGTGCCAAATGAAATGCGTGTATATTGTGTGCATATTACTTGTGGAAAAAAGGGCACATGTGACAGCAAAGGGTTTACTGACCCTTGTGAGGGTTGGTAGTGCTACATGCACGCCATGACAACGAGGGTTTTCATTGAGGTTGATGAAAACATTGCGTGTCACGTAGCGCATACCTTTACAGACCCAAAAGACCGTTTTCGTAATGTATTCACGACCTTCCCGTTAACTGGGTAGAAACGCGTTATTGCATTCACCTGTATCTAGTCATTTATATTCAATGGATGGAATGCAGTTTAAATCTTATTAGTTGTTGCTACTCGGACAAACGTCGGACAAGCTTTAGGGTTGCTATTAGAAATATAACGACGTAAATAAAATTTGCATATATAACGAAAATGATCGATTGGTAATTTGGAAAGGAGGTTTACTCTAGATTGAATGGAGAACAGTTTAGAGAATTCCGTATGAAGCACCGTAATGAAAGACATAATGATGCAGTAAAAGCTGGTACGGTGACGTGAATATGAAAGGTAGTTGGGTATAAACACATGTCAATACACCATTTTCGACATGTGTGCAAATTTTATTCACGTCGTTCAAACAATACATTATTAATGATTACCATGATATTTGTCCGACGTTTGTCCGAATAGCAACAACTAATATATTCAAAGTGCGTTCCACCCATTGAAACTGAATTACGAAATACAGGTAAATATATAATGACGCGTTACTACACAGGTAGGGGGAATGTTTTGAATACATTACATAAACGGCTTTTTATCTTGATGATGCGGGCTTCTGATGTAGGATTGTTATGCATGATTGTATGGTACGTGTAAGAATCTGAACGTGTTTTTTTTTTTGCTACGCTGACAAAACTCCAAAACTCTAACTCCAATAAAGCTTGAAAAAAATTTGCGGGATATGGCACCGTATGATTGGGATCAGCCTTGGGATCAGCCTTGTAAATGATTAGGGCCCATTGGGGCTAGAATTCCAGGAGAGCAGGAAGGTACATGCTTTGGGCCCGTCGCCATACCAGAAGGGTTCTAATCGATAGTCGCTAACGGTCATTAGCATTAGCTAAGTGTGATGAAGTGGTCCGAAGTCGCGACACCTGAAAATCTGGCAACCATCGCGTAACCTTTTTCTTTTCTTTCCTTCTCTTTCTTTTTAGATGGTCTGTGATAACAGATCACCCCTTAATTCCGTTAGAATTGTCTTTATTATTAATATTATTTTTCCTTTTATCATTAATTAAGTGTTATCAGTTCATTTACTCCTACGTTTTGTGTCACACATAACTCGAAATAGCATTGCTCATTCTGGTTGAATATTTTGTCACTTTTTGATGACGATGATGATGATGTACATGAAATCTTATTTAAATAAATTTTTCAAGGTCATCGCAGTATCGTGACATCATTAACGAGCAATATAATGAAAATCTCTCAAATAGTAATGATATGTGATAATTTTGATATAATTTGGCAACAAATTTCATCACGATAAAAACAGAGTAATTCATTCCTAATTTAAAAAGTGGTAAAAAGGTGTATGTCAAAATAGTGTATGAAATGACAAGTAAACAGTATGTGGAAGCTGGTGAAAACAAAACAAAAATAGAAACAGAAAGTACATGAATAGATAAAAGCATCCCCATTAGGTTAAAACCGGTTAAAGGGCATATGGTGTACTGGGAAGGCAAAAAAGCCTTCAAAATGTAATTGTTAGCAATCTTCTTGCCAATGGTCTTAAATTCATGTATTGCCTATTTTAGAAGCTTGCTGAAAGTTATTTGCCCTCAAATGATCCACATATGGAGTAATAATGACTATTGATTAAATGTTCGGCCCGAACATTTTGAGGATTTGTGATTTAATCACTCATTCCTCCAAATGTAGATCATTTGCGGGCAAATAACTTTCAGCAAGCTTCTCAAATAGACAATACATGAATTTAAGAACACTGGCAAGAAGATTGCTCACAATTACATTTTGAAGGCTTTTTTGCCTTCCCAGGACAGTATATGCCCTTTAAAAGCTTACCGACAGGTTTTTACTTAAAAGTTAAACCTCGAAGATATTTCAGTCGGGGTGCACTACACGAGATAGGCTCCCCATAGAAGCCATTGATAAATGTACATGAATGACTGACATGATTTAGAATTTCAGTTGCTGCTTTAATGGGTTATTCCTCATTTCGATGAATCACGTTAATGAAGTGTGATATGGGTCTGAGAGGAAGACTAGCGCGGGCGAGCTTCGAGTGACATGCGGTTTACATGAAGCGGGAAGATCTGGTTCAAGTTTACTCTGCGCGCTGTTGACGGACGGACAAACCGTGCGTCACTGCCAATGAACGGCTTGTTGAGTGACGGGCGCGGATATGCCTACCGTTTGCGCTGTTCGAGTGGGGCAGTGCCTCCTCCCCCCCCCCCACCCCCCCCCCCCCCCCCCCACTCACACACCCGTAGACTTGATGGACGTGTAAGAGAACGGGAAGGAGAGGTGGGATGGGGGGGGGGGGGGTTAAGATGTAAAGCCAGGGGAACCATGACAGATGAATCAAGCAAGGGAGAGAGTAGGGGTAGTGGTGTATAGAGACACACAAACACACACAAACACATAAACACACATGTCAAAACTTCATCTCTCCTACACTGTTGCATACAACTTACAATTGATAGTAACTTTGCTACCGATGGCAATTTCTATTTCATTGGCTATAGTGGTACCATGGTATTTCCCATTGACGGCAGAGTTGGTAAGTTTTATACTGACAGCATAGCTAAAAAAATAATTATATAAACAAAATATTATCAGGGGGGGGGGCTCGAAACCCTTATCCGCAGAATGAATCCTCAAAGACCTCACAAGCAGAGTCGTTCCAACAAGACAAAGACCTTAAGGTGGTAGCGCCACCACGATGCTTGGCCCCCATGGGTGCATTCTTGGCCCCCTAGGGACATTCCGAATTATCATTAACACTTCCTGTGCCAGATTAACTACTGATCTATGGGATTTGTGTACACTACTGATGACAAAATATGCATATTGGTAATAAAGAGTTAAAACTTACAGTGTGGACTACACATCAACACCTGCTTATTAATCATATTTATGTTATTCTCATATCTTGTTTTCTTAAATTTTTATTCTGGGGTGCAATGTGCATATTTTTGTCTTTTGACTGACTGATGATCACATGAGAATAAAACAGAAGAAATACGACCTTTCGCTTCTCCATACGGTGTGTGAGTGTGCGAGGGTAAACTAAATAGGTGGGTATAAATCATCCGAGTTGAACTTTACTCTGATTATTAGGCGTCATAAATCAAACACCTTATTTTAGTTTCGATTTTTATATGACCGCGCTCTTCCTCTTCTCTCCCCTTACCCGCCCCTCTCCAGCTTTTGTTTTTTCCTCCTCTTTCTCTTTCGATCTTTACTACCCGTCTTTTCTCCCATTTTATGTTTTTTTTTTCTTATTTGCTCTCTTATTTGCACTCACTCCCTCTGTCCTTTTTACTTCTCTCTTTCTCATTTCATTCCTCTCGATTTTTCCTCTTTCTGCCCATGCACATACATACACATACACATAAACATTATATATATTACTAAACACACACACACACACACACACACACACACTCACACACTGCCTCCACCAAAATGTTTACCCCTCTCCATTTTCGTCTCTTTCTCTCCATCCCCCCCCCCCACTCTCTCTCTCTCTCTCTATCTCTCTCCCTCTCTCCCTCTGTCCCTCTCCCTCCCATCCCCCTCCTCTCCCCACCCACACTCCCACCCCGCGTTTCTCGGTAACCACGCAGTGCAGACAGATGCCTTGATTTATGCTCTGCAGGCAGGTGATCTGATCTCCAGATAACAGGTATAAATCACTGATGGTGTGGGTCGATCCAGGACAAATTAATAGGTCGAGCAGCGCGATTATCGATCACCGGTATCATTCGGTCGACAGTAGCTTCGCTTCCAGGCTGTTTGACATTCTAATATTCAATAAAGGCTATTCACTGTATCGTTCTCCTCTTCTCTCAGTATATCGCAGCCAGGAGGGCGTTTCATGAACATTGTTCGACTGACAAGCTGTCTTTTTCCGACAGTTACCATAGTAACAGTCAGAGGCTAGTGCCTCTCAGCCAATCAAAACCGAGGATTTCACTGAAGTTGTCAGCACTGACCATTTGGTCAGTGCTGACAACGTTCATGAAACGCCCTCCAGGTCCCTTTATCTAACATTTTGGTTGACAGTGAACAGCTTAAAGGAGGACGGAGATGTTTTGATATGTACAGGGAACTTTTAACTGACATGAAAATACCACTTACAATGAGGAGAAGGATATTTGACCAGTGTATTTTAACGACATTGACATATGGAGCAGAAACCGTGTCTACAAGTTAAAAAATCGAACATAAATTGAGAACAACACGAAGAGCTATGGAAAGAAGAATGCTCAATTAAACAGTATTTGACAAAGAAAAGCATAATGACATACGACAGAAAACGAAAGTAAAAATTAAAGAGATGAAATGGAGATGGGCAGGACACTCATATAGAACACAAGACAACAGATGGAACAAGAAAGTCACACAATGGCAACTAAGAACAGGAAAGCAAAGAAGGGGTCGACAAAAGAGAAGGTGGAGAGAGGAAACATCAACATACACAAACACAGACACCTGGAACAGAATGACAGCAAAGTGAATGGAAACTGATTGAGGAGGGCTTCATCCAACGATGGCTGAACAATGCCTGATGATGATGATGATGATGATGATGATGATGATGATGATGATGATGATGATGATGATGCAATCACGCAGTCTGGCCTCCAGGGTTTTGAGCATTTCTAATTCAAACTATTCCAAAAAGGGGTCTGGCTACAGCAGACTGATATTTCTCCATTTCTTATCCGGCTCGCTCCAACAAATGACCGAGAAAAAAGGAGAATGACAAAGGAACTATTCTTAGGGGTACGAAACAATATTTTTCCGTTTTGATTATGAAATATTAGAAACAGCCTGGAATTCAGGCGTGTGACAGGTAGCATGAAATAAAAGGGGTTTTCCCTACTATACTGTTATAAAGATAATTGTGTGTGTATGTGTGTGTATGTGTGTGTGCGTGTGTGTTTATGTGTGTGACTTACTGCCTATAGTGACAGGCATGTACGGAAATGATCACGTATCATTTAGTTTTGAGTGGGCAATTTATTTCCGAAAATGAAACAAGATTTCATGTGCTGTACAAGCATAAAAGGGGACATAGAGCAGGGGTAGAAATAAATGAAGAAAACAACGGTGAGCACTATTCAGGATTGAACGTTTCGGGCGGTGTGTTCCGACCGTCGTCATAATAGCTGAATCATTGCCTATGCTAATCGAGTTGCATGCGCTATGGTATAGCTTACAACCTTTCCTGGTCACGTTTACGCGCTGTATATAATTAGTGAATATACGCCATATGCAGTGCTAACGTCAATACCAAACAACAAAATTAATACCGTAGCAATATCTGTGCGGTGTTTGCCTCGCATCTATGACTTCGTAATTATGTCTCGTGTCCATTATGTCGTTAGACGAATGATCATGTTAACGTCAGCGATACAAGGCAAGAAAGCTCAGGGATTTAGAATAATCCACCCATATTCATCCCGAGAAAAACAAAGAAAGGTAGACGCCAGATATGGTATCAGATGGGCAGCATAAACTGGCAATGAAGCAAGATTGAGTGATTACCGTAAAGAAGATATTAAGAGCCGGATAGGGGTAATCTTACCCGTTCGATCAATGTCAGTATTGATGTTATTTCTATGAATTAGATTTGATGGATTGGTTGAATATGAGATGATTCATCTTTCTCCCCGGTTCATCGTTGCTTGTCTTCATCGGTTCCGGCTCTAAATGGATGGGCTGAGTACAAGCTGGTAGGGAGGGAGAGAGGGGGTAGATAGAGGGGTGTTAGATGGTGTGAGTGTGAGTGTGTGTGAGAGAGAGAGAGGGGGGGTGGGAGATAGGGGAGAGAGGGAGGGAGAGAGAGAGAGAGAGAGAGAGAGAGAGAGAGATAGAGAGAGAGAGATGAGATAGAGGGAGAGAGAGGGAGAGAGAGAGAGAGAGAGAGAGAAAGGGAGAGGGGGAGAGATTGAGAGATGTGAAGGAGAAAGCACTAGGAGGGATAGAAAATAAAAAGGGAGAGGGAACAGATATGTAGCGTAAGAAATGGACACATCAAACGAAACAAGAAAGAAAAAAGTAAGAGATATGGAGAGAGTGAGCAACAAACCATAACATGATAAAAAGATACAGAGGGGAAACATACAAACTACATCGAGTGTCAGGGCGGGGGGGGGGGGGGGGTGTAGGGGGAGGAAATAATCATGTGACAATAATGAGACTGTCGATAATCGCTGCGATGGTGGCGACGGTATGCGATTAATGATGCTGCCTATAGCAACGGTAATGCCTAGCAACCATCGCGGATATCACGGTAATGTCACACGCCGGAAAGGTATCGCTTATGAAAATATGGTGCAAGCGATATCCTGTCTCCAAACCGAAATATAATATTTTAACACGGGTTCATATAAACTCCTTCTGCGCCCAAAAATGCATGACTGGCTCGTAAAATCTTAGGTGAAGGACCCAGAGATTAATCCCTTGTCAGTCATCCAGGCGGGCAGGCAGGCAGTCAGTGAGTCGGAATCAAAGCGTCTGAAAATACATAGACTACCTAGCTGTCAGGTTTACATATACGCGCTAGTCTTGTCTTGCAGACGCACGTTGTCAAATGTATGTGCAATCGAGTCTGTGAATGTAGACTACTAGAAAGACGAGCTATCATTGCAGGCGTGATGAAGACAGACGATATGAATGTGATTGATAATCGGTAGCAGGAGCAATCGCTCATCCCTTTTGTGATCGGTTGCCTGTAAAATGAAAAAGCGTGTCTCCACGAAACGCAAACACCCACGGAATTCAGATGAAAATGTATATTGATGGATAAAGGAGTCGGTGAGTGTGTGTGCGTGTGTGGGGGTGCTTCGTTTTCTCCCCACTGTCCCTCTAGAACTGGTTTTGCAGAGAAGCGCCCCCTTTTCCATGAGAAAGTGCCCCAAGATGCGCTCTACATCCTGAAGTCACCAAGTCTTCCATTTCAGTGTAAGCGTTGCTGGTGCTTTGTTTCAAATCGTGTGTTGTCTGGGGGTTCTTAGTAGAGTGATTTACTCCACCTTTTCATTTGGCACTTCTTTATTCTTCCGAAGAGTTTATCAATTTGTTGCGAGAAAGGGATAACAATGCATGAAACATAATGTATCCAAAGTTGATCTTCATGAATTAAGCAAAACCAAAAAGATGCCTAACGTGTAGGGGAGTTTTGGCGTTCAAAATCCCGACAGTCTGACGTGTGTATTCTAATAATGTAACGAGGATGCAACCAAACACTGAGTACTTGTAAGTTGATATCAAAATATGTGCCGTCCAGGATGCTGTAACGTAAGCGTCGGCGTCTGCTTTCATATTGTCTAACCATGGTGAAAGCGGATTTAGAAAAATCATCTAAAAACAAATCCCTTCTGCATGCTGCTCACAATGACTGCTTTATAAAGGCTGGTAATTGTAATTAAATTGGTAATTTAAATTGGTAATCAAATAACGTATTCACGCTTTAGTCTTCATGTGTAAACATGTGTCGGATATGCTTTGCCCGGTGTACTGGAATTCTGAATATCTACCTTTGAAAGGAAATGACATAACATTGCCCATATAATTAGCACGTATATGATTGTGATTAATTGCTGGACTACACACTTATCTCATATTCATATACTCAACATGGGGATTCCGTCCGATTACAATAGCTCTCTGATTAAGCCACCAAAATAGTATAATGAAGCGATAAAGTATGACATATATGCTGACCATCATGACCCGAGGTCATTAGTGAGTGTATGCGTGTGTGTGTGTGTGGGGGGGGGGGGGGGCGTGGGAACTCCTCACTCCCCAACACTTTGTCTACGCCCGTCATGACTTCATGACTTCAAAGCTGACGTGATCGATCGAGGATGATACTGCAGATATATGTAGGGTGGGGGCGGGGGGCGCTCACTCCGAACCATAAAGTCATCTGGATGACGTTTACTACACTTGTCAGTTGCATGCCTCCCCATTATCTGTCATATAAACCGCAGCGGGAGGGAACCTGATCATGAATTAAGACACAGATAAAAGCGAAAGGATATGATGAGCTCTAGTATTTATTCTATCCCCCTCTCGAGCCGAAAGTGTTTCGCCATAATTGTCAGGCTTGGTGTCGTAAAAAAAACATTGGCCGATGACTGATCGCAGCACTGAATCATTTATAAGCATTGTCAAAAAGACGAGGCTGTTTGGCTTGAATCGTTTATCAAAGACACGAGATTTGCAAAGTATTTTGTGTCATTATTGGTTTATTTAGTTGAAACCCAACACTAACAAACCTATGGGAAAGATCTCAATCGAGTTAATCAATACATGACATTATGCGATTTTATCATAATATCATTATTGTTTTTCATCGACATGTTACATAGGAAGATTTGATTTGCATCTTACAGCTATATTCATTTGCAGCATGTTTGTTGAAAATGTAATATAATATCGATTTGTTAGTGAATTCTATACGACTGAGTGGGAAAAAAAGGATATGATTAAATCAAAATGAAACCATCATTTAGGCATGTATCGTTTCTGACTATCAGAAGTAATCTTTATTACTCGTATAACCACTGCGTTTCTTACCGCGGTACAAACTGTTGCAATGTTCAACACTAAATCTAACACAAAATCTATCAAACCCGATTTCATAGGGATGTCATTACGGCAATACCTTCTGGTGTTACTTTTCAGCACCCTCATTTTGTTCAGTGTACTCATAGCTGATGGCACGTCAGCACAACAATCCATGTACACAACTCTTGTACTTTCTTCGACTAATGAATTCTGGGTCACGCGTACTTTATCTTCTTGTTGTAAGACTCGGGAGTTTTAATCGACAGTTTCCAACATGCTCAATGGTCCTTGTCACATTTCATCCTGTCTATTCTGAGGACAAAGTGCATCGCATCTTCACCGTTGAGCACCGTGCTGTCCTTAAATTACCCGTAACCATGGTAACGCAATGAGAACCTAATGAACCATACCTGAATGTTTCGATGTGCGGTCCTTTTACTATGCCGCCACGCCTACGCCTTTGGCTCAGCGGCTGGTTTGGATTCATCAGATTATTTTTGTCCCCTCCCCCCTTTCACCCCCACCCCCTACTTCATTAACATGACTAAACCTGTAAAAGTATGAAGCACAATGACCAATAATATTCATAAATTCATCAGGTATGATTTTTCATGCGCTTTTTCTTGTCATTCATTGTCCAGTGGTGCTCGTCGTTCTAGCATAGTTCTAGCTACGTTAGACCATTTCCGTTTACTTGGACAGTCTTTGTGTAGTCTTCAATTTAGATTATGATGACAATATATGTAATGTACATTTTATATGTACGTATTTGCGGTTGAAAAAATAAGAACGTTTTGCTGTGTCTTAGATCCAAGAGATAGAGAACAACGAACATCTACACACCATCACCCTGACGCACCCCCCCACCCCCCCCCCCCCCCCCCGCCCAGCACACACGCGCATATGTAGGCTACATACACATATTCTCTGTATCATGGATGAACAATAAGAATAAAACATCTGGTGATTTATCTTGAAAGTGGTTCATCTCATTGCTCCCATATTGACATCTTCATATGGGCCATCATCTAAAGATGGTGAAACATAGTCATCACTTTGTTGACAACAAGCAAGGTCTCAAAAGACGCACGCCTGATCCCACGATGGATGACGTCACAATGCGACTGGCGCGCACATCAATCAAGAGGCCGCCGGTTCAAACCGGATAGGGCCGGACCCAGCCCGCCTATACCGCGTCGGTACCTCGGGCCAGCTGCTCTTACTTTAAATACCGTGCGCCCGTGTACGCGCTGCGGACACACAGACAGAGATCTTACATCACAATCACCGCAAGCAAGATGTTGAGAATAGAGACCTGTCAACGGCTTCTAAGGGCTGTTTCCGACACGGACAGGGGAAGTAGCGCCTTGAGAGCGGAGTGGAACACGCTCAGGGGAATTGTACAGGCATGTTTTTATTTTTTGTTATTCCTTACAACGAAAGGCGTAACCGTGTTAAACGTTTAGGGGGCGCTTTGCAGCCATCAAAATGAAATGATTAATGGAAATCACGCGGTCGGTTAAAGATTAGGTGGGGACATGTTCGATACATATTGTGTGTGTGTGGGAGGGGGGAGAACGTTCAATAGTGCTTGCGCCCTATGCAATGACATATTTTAAGGTTTTCAACTTTTCCGTTTCTCCTGCCTTAAAATAAATTTTTCTTCGCAATAATCAGAAGTTTATCGCATCATGTCAATAAACCGATGAGATTGGCATAGAGTTAAAAAAATAGGAGTCATTACTAATACAATAAATCAACAAAAAGAAAGTATTTCAGCAAGAGAAGGCAGTAAATCGAGGGGCGGAATATTGCAGCCATTACGTGATTACGACGAAAATCGTCCATCCATATGCGAGTAGCGATTTCAATACTAATGGATGTTGAAGGGACAGAGTTTTGTTGCAGATTGCCAGTATATCGCTGCGTCGAGAAAATGCTGGGAACAAACTCCAGGTACAGGCAGTGATCTATAACGTCAAGCCTTTGCCGTGTGAACGTTCCCGTCCACGTGCGCTCACACATACACGATTTGGGGGTACAGGTTGCCGCTTGCTGATAAATTATAGCATTTTTTCTGCCGCGGCAAAGAAATACCATCATCACAATTATTTTACCCAAATAAGTCTCCAAAATTGGCAACACGCTGAATATGTTTGGATTACACTTTTGCTAAAATTGTCACAACTCCTGCTTCTAAATCATAAAATGAGATTTCCGTTTTAGGATATCAATGTAATTTGCTTGAAGCGTCGCGAATATGAAAACCAAAATAACCATTATCATTGCTTTTTGCTCTTTGTTAATTTTCCTTACCTTAAATGGCTATGCAAAGGTTATGCTTGTCGACGAAATTGGAGTAAATGACTTGACCACGCCCTTCCCCCACCACACACACAAACACACACACACACGCATACACACACACAGACAAACACACACACACGTCATCTTCACCATATCTGTTGTCTTTCCTTTGTTTTTACGTTTTCGACAGAGAGACACAATTACTACCGAACATGTTCCCATTTGGGCTAGTTTGGGGATCCCGTCATACGTATGCGTGTCCTAAAGAGAAACAGCGAAAGGAACATGGTCGTGACTAATATCAAAAATTAAAAAGAGACGAAAACAGAGGGACTCTGAGGCGATGGAGAGGGCTGAACAAAGGAGCGGGTCTGACAGGGGTGTGCCGCGATGCCTCTGCGAGAGCTCTCGCTAAAAATGGACGGGCTTGTTTGTCACTCGTCACGCTCGTGAGCAGGCGAAACACTGGGACATCAAACTTCATTAGGTGTCAGCTTTCAGTGATGAGCGGTGACAAGCTTGGTCACGTGACACTTCATTGTCTCAGCTGCAACCGTTAAAGAGATACACCGCGCACACCTTTGCGCCAACGCTTGGCGAGAGCTGGAAGCGCTCTGTACGATTGAAGGAGGAGAAGGATTTCAACGGAAACACTTTGATTCAAGGTTATATTTCGGCTCTGTTGTGATACTACGGTATCCCGTGATTTCAACTTAACTCATTGTGCTGTCGTATGGTCCTGCTTTATACTGGCATAACAATGTTTCGATTTCTGTTGCTTTAACATATGCTCATTAGGAGGAAAGAAGAGAACATTTGCATGTTACATTAGATACCATCAATATCGTCACTTGTCATTCATTGAAAGGCTGTAAAACCATAATTCTATTGATGCTGCCTGGAATTACAGGGATCCAGAGAAGTATTGATTTGTTTTTAAAGGGGTGATACAGATATCTAAAGAAGTTGTTTTTATTCAACTAATAACATTGCCACTTTGTTTGAATGAAGTTGTTGACCATGATGTTTTTAATGAAGCCACGTTTATCAAACCAATGGGAAATTGTGAAAGTTCTAAGCGTGAGCTCCTGTCCCCTGCATCTGATAAAATATGTAGAAAGGCAGGTTAAATCAACTCTGTATCGACCCTTCCCTGGATCAAACTTTCCAGAGTCAAGTGTGGTCACATTTCAGTCATAAAACAAGTTCACCCTGTACAGTCTCGTTTAAAAATACGACCAGAGTAAATTCGAGCGAAGAGTGCAAGGGGATTTTCCCCGAACACCAACGTCTTCTATCATATCCTTTGACAACTAAGCTGAAGTGGATTAAAGAGGGGGTAATATTCACATAATCCATTCACTCTCTGGATTATGTGGGGGGAGCAATCTGAGCGTGTAAGGGTTGAGAGTCGTACGAGAAAGAAGAAGCAGTTGTGAGATCAGATGAGGCATGATGGGAGAGGGGCGCGCGGGGCATGCCGGGAAGGGGCTCGGGGTTGTCAACACTAATCGGAAGGGAACATCGCCAAGAATTCTGGCCACGGTATCCCGGATATCATCGCCCTATTGTTCGTGACAGAGGAGTGACAGTAATAGCTGGTAATTATGGCGTGTTTTATGCGCCGATTTGTCAGCATTAATCGAGATTATGGCTACACGCTCTTCCCGGTGACGCTCCCACTACGCGCTATGGAGGGCCACGCGGGACAGAGTTGAGCGATGTCGTTCAACGCTCCTAGTAAAGGTTGTAGAAGAGCGATAAATTCGGACGGGGCGCATGTAACCAGAGTGATGAAATAGATTTCAAAGTTATGTTGACCTTGTCACGGGTCTTGAGAGTATTAGAGAGGGGCAGTATTTTACAGCTTTATTTCAACAAAATCAGAAATAGGGATTCACACAACCACATTCATGCCATTAAGAAGTCTTATTTGGTTTGTCAAAGAAGGGCCTTACCGGTCAAAGCTGGTCAGATCATTTTCATTTCTTTCCATGGGGTTGAACACAAGCCCAAAGACCGATTATGCCCTACATAGCCCAAATTATGACTCTAATTGCCTAAATTATAAAACCAGGGCTAAATGCATGCCAGTACTGCGCGTACATGCTGGCATATTTTTCAAGTGAAGAGGTTAAGTTTTATAAGGTTATGGCCTCAGTCAATCTCCCCCCCCCAAAAAAAAAAAAAAAAAAAAACAGCAACAACAACAACAACAACAACAAACAAACAAAAAAAAAAAACAAGAACAAAAACAAAACAAAACAAACAACGAAAAATTTTCTGGTTTTGCACACGGTTTTATAAAGCATGTTATAGATACTAGTAAATGGATTTTTGCTTGCTCACACTGATGTAATGTATAGCAAAGCAACCAAATGCGAATTACATAGATTTTAAACTAAGTTCTGGGATCATAGCTCTCCATAGCAAGGCATGATTCACTTGGCGTGGAGACATAGGACAAGCCCGGTAATGGGTTCGTGCCGCTCAGCAATTTGTTCTGTGTCAGCTGGGTTGCACATCAACCTGTGAGATTGAAGATTTGTGACAGCACAAAACGGCTCTGTTTGAACATGCTCCCATAATTTATGATGATGAAATCGATTATTCCTTTTGTTTGGGCTAGAATTGGACTAGAATTCGGATAGCTTTTATGCTTAATGTGTGTCCTTGACAGAAACAGCGACACGATACGATGAAATAATTCCAGTATAGAGCTCAAAGTACAGCTCAACTACCACATCCGTCACAAGATGCATTATTTGTTCGTTACTGTAGAATTGTTCTTAGACATTTGAAGATTTGTAACAGCACATACATGCACCCATATGATGATGTAATCGATTATGGCTTTTGTTTGGAATAGAGTTGAGAGGATCCCAGTATGCTTGTTTGTGTCCTAGACAGAAACAAGCATACGATGTCAGATGAGAATGATTCTAGTATAGGGCTCAAAAAGCAGCCCAACAAACGACTCCAATATAGAATATATTTTCCGATCATTCTTAGAAAAGAGTAGTTTCAGTTCCCTCATTAATCGTGCATGCCGCCGAATACCTCATGAGAGGTTCCATTTCAACAATGATTATTTAAGACCAATTACATGTAACGGGCACTCATCAGTGGAAGTTTAAAGAGAATCTGGCCAAAATAAGGGTTCATAATAGTTGTAATAATAATTGTAATTGTAATTGTAATTGTAATAGTTGTAATAATAGTCGTAATAGTTGTCATGATGGTAGCGAGCAGAGGCTACAGACTCCTTCACATTGTGATAAACTGATACATTGTCAGAATGTATACGTTTTTTGATATGACAAAGCGGTATTGACATAATAAATTGACAATGATGTTCGCTTGATGCCTCTTCTAACATGTAGTCGGAAAAAAGGAGAATGGCATCGAATTTCTGACACATTCAACATTTCCTACAACACGTGTTAATGTCGCAATCGGTAATGAGCGTTTGCATTTAACATTGGGTTGAACATGAGGATGGGTCTACAATTCAATCCCCCTTCGTTACGTTCATACAATCAACAATCGAATGTGTGATACATTCTATATTCTCTGGAGGAAAAGATGATTGACATGGTCGCGTCTACTGATGATTGTATCGATGTAACCCGGGGAGATGGTAGACTCATCTTCATGTCTAACTTGTGGTTAGATATGAAATCATGCGGCAAAATGGTACACGACATCACGGAAAATCGCTAGTCATGCCACTGAACACGTCTTATAAGCACGACGAGGGGAGATGATATTAACGCTCTGCCAGAAAATTGGAAGTCATGCGATCGAGCCGTTAGGTCGGCAATTTTCTGAGGATGACATCGCGTGTCAGTGCCCCGCCCAAGTCCGCAATCGTGTTCCCAGGGACACCATCACGACCCCCGATGTAACATCCCTCATCAACTTCCTCATTTGCTTCAGCAATGCCCATTTTGTCATACTGATAGTCGGTGGACGGCCCGGCCAAATTTGGTTCACTTTTGATTTCCGCAGGAGCGGGGTGATGTTTAGAGTTGTAAATTTCCTATTTTCATGACAATTTGGTGGGACACATCGTGACAGGACTGTTCTGCAGACAGTAGTCAAAATAATGTCGTGACCAAATTGCAAGATTCATCTCAAAATTATGTACTCGTTGAAATCATTGACGATCGTGACTTGACCAATAATAATGACGGCCCTGTTGAGATAATCGATCCCGCAATCTTTACCACTTCTTCCCATTTCACATGTCCCTCTCAGTAGGAAGCAATGAAAGGCCTACGGAGTTATTAGACATTCTTTTTTCGTTGATTCTTTGTACTGAGAGGGTTGACTCTTAATGCGCTAATGAGCCTAAGGCATTTTTGCACAATAATTACGACAAAAGCTATAGAGGAGCAAATTGTACGACATATGGAAAGAACAACTATTACGACAAACCACTGCTTTTTTAGGAAGGACGTTTGTCCGTGTCAATCGTGACCACAGTAAAACAATTTTCTAATGAATTGATAGTAAACATGGACTATGGGACTAGTAAATGCGCGTTGTGGTCGTTTTGATTGGCAGGTCACACCATAATGCAGGTCTAATTTACGATCAGCCAACCAGAGAGAAGGGTTTGTAAACTGCACTGCTCGCGAGTAGCGTAATGATTGACAGCCCACGTCCGTTCTCGAACACGTGTTCGTGGGTGATGCATGGGACGTCCCAGCTACGACTAGCCTGCCTTCCAGGCTGTTGAACATTTCTGCTCCAAACTGAAAAATGGAGTTTAATATATTAAGACTAGTCCTTTTATCATTGTCCTCTTTCTCAGTCCGTTGGGGGAGCCGGAGAAGTAATGGTGGATGATTAGTCTACTGCAGCCAGACGTGTTTATAGACTGGTTTGGGTTGAAAGTGCCCAACGGCCTGGAAACTAGGCTACGAATGTAACCGTCTATCATGAACAGGCATCAAGCGAAGGGAGGTAGCGAACACTGAGAGACGGAAGGCTACAAACACAACAAGCCACATGACTGGCACGTCAAGCCAGAACAGTCCAAACAAGGAGCGAAGTGATGAGACACACTCTGGGAATTATGCTCGCACTTTCCGGAAGCCCCCGTCAAATGAAGTGCGACAGGGGCGTAATCCCGCGGCGCCCCCTGCCCGTTGCCGCTGACTTCACCCAGGCAGGGAGAGTGACGTGGTTGACGCATCACTGGTCATTAACCGTCTCCCATACCCTGACTTCCAGGCGTTTTGGGGCATTTATAATCTTAACTCTGCAATAAACACAGTCTGACTACAGTAGACTAATATCTTTGATTATTTGCCGGGTCGTCCAATATGTGATGCCCCGGTAGAAGTGAATAATTAGTCTTAGTAATCCTATAAATAGAACTACACCAAAATATACTTGTGGTAGTACGAATAAGAAACGCTTAACAGCATGTAAAACAGACTAGGTCTTCCCCCGACTAACCATTGCACAGTTGCTTTAAAAGATGAGAAAACTCGATGTATATTTTTGTCTCTTTTCTGCGCCCTTTTAGCGATCATGCAGCTTGAAGGCAATTATGACAAGGCAGATCCTATCCCGTACGTTACCCTAGACAGAGGCCTGTCATCACACGCAGCTCGCTAATTCTTGTTGGCAGTCAAGTGTCACACGAACATCCTATCATTTTACGTTTACAGGGACATGTGAACGCGGCCTTTCGTCCAGACTGTTGCATATTTATCATGCAAGCTATCCTAAAAACCGGTCTGCGCGAAGTAGACTAATAACTCATTGCACTCTCCTCCCCAGCTCGATGAATGGACTGGGTATAGCCTGAGTCGAAAGGGGAGGGGGGGGGGGGTGGATATGAGAATTAGTATTGTCATACTAAACTCGAATGTATACTTGTGATATATGGATTTTATATATATATATATCCCACAGTCTGGAAGCCAGATTAACAGAACACTCGGCATATCCAGGGTTCTTACGGTGAAAAACATGTTCATCACTAGCAAAAAAAAGATTGAACAAAAGCAACAATATGTAACCCAATCAGGACCAGTCATCAAAATGTGGTTTGGGGTACAACTTTTGTTATCAAATACGAAAAAGAGATGAAAAAAATC
>OZ022593.1:14417257-14452257 GCA_963669155.1 Arbacia lixula
ATCCACTTGTAGTAGAATAGTGCGTTAAACCCTAGCGTTCCCATACAAAGCGACTCATTTGAAAGTGAGTACTGCATAAATTGCAGCGAATAAAATGGTAAGTGGATAGCTGGCCATGTATAAGAGAGATAGAGAAACGAGGTAGAAATTCAATGTGACTTTTTGATTGGTTGCCTTCTTGCCACTTCGCAAGATGTAATCTGAATTGACGGCGCTCGTCTTTGAGGTCTGAATCCACTAGCTTGCGTAAAATAAAAGGGCGACGTATTTGTAAACATCGTTTTGACCTGTCGCTCTCGTTTTCTTCCCCAACACTGATAGCTATGGGTGGGACAACACAGAATGATCACCGCGCGCAACTGCGATTTCCCCACGCAAACGTGAGGCGGTTAAATCAACCCGACAGTGGCTCACCCTTTTTTTTTTCTTCCTCTCTCTACAAACACACATGCGATGCTTGCCGATCGCTGTAATATTCATACGGGGAGAAGATGAGTTTCTACTTGGAGCAGTTTATGATGAAGTGTCATTAAATTGATTGTGATGGCTCTCAGGATACGCTCGTGAAATTAATATGGACGTGGTGTAATCCCTCGGCGCCCGGCCTAATCGCAACGGCTGGGATGGGGCGAGTCGGGCGAGAGAGACTGCCCGGTTTCTGCGCAGTCTGATGCTGGCCGTGCTACCGTTCAGCATCACTCAGTCATCACTATACTCTATGTGTAGCCTGCTCTCCAGTCTTTTTTACATTTAAATCACTGAAACACTGCGCCAGGGGTTAGTGATATTTACTTCGAGTAAGAACTGTGTTCTCCTCTTCTCTACTCTGGACGAGTCAGACGATGACCTTAGTCTACTTCGGCTAGACATGCTGCAATCCACAGTAGAAATTGTATTATAAATGTGTTCCGGCCTGGTAGTCGAACTACGCGATGTGTACTAAACCTTCTGCGAGCTTGGAGACCGTGACGTGAAGGGGATATTCGCTGCCACAATAGGAAAAGCTCTCTTCGTGGTAGATTAACAATTCTCGCCACAAACGTTACGATTATGTACTTAGCTTTAATCGTGAAGCGCTCATGAAACTTGCGGGTGGTATGGAAGTCAGACTCCCAAAAGCATACTTTCAAAAAATGAATAGGGTCTAATATGTGTGCACTTTATATAGACGTAAAGGTGCCAATTATCCCCCCCCCCCACTTCCCCCCCCCCCTACCCCATTTACGCCATCACTTGTTATCTGATTGGCTGAAAGTCTGGACACAAATTCAACCATGAATCAACCATACGCTTCAAGGGACAGTTCATCCTAAAATTATTTTTTGTAAATGAGACACATGAAAGAAACATATCAGGGAAGGTTTGACGAAAATCGGTCAAAGGGAAAGAAAGTTATTGGATCTTAAAATTGAGATTTTGTGACGTGACGTGCGGGGTGCTCTCCAGCATGTTGTGTACTACTTTTTCCATAAATTGCCTTTTTGTGTTCTTCATGAAGGAATGCATCCTTTTCATAGCGATATGTGTGTAAAAACATGTCTCTAGTGATACATCAAACGCACAGGTGAAATTTCAAAAAGAATTGTACACAGCATATGGGAGAGCTCCTCGCACGTGACGTCACAAAATCAAACTTTCAAATCAAATAACTTTCATTTCCTTCGACCGATTTACGTCAAACCTTCACCAATATGTTTCTTTCATGTGTCTCCTGTTATTGAGACCAGAATAATTTCAGGGTGAACTATCCCTTTAAGGGCTTAGTCTTATTGCCAGACTCAGTCGGGTCCAGATTCACTTAGCCGTACGATCGTGTCGTCTGCAGTGACCATTGCATTGGAATGGAACCTAATGGATGACGAAACCAAAGAATTCTCCCAGTTTTAAAGCTTTTAGAGCCAAACTGGATATAATATATGTTGTTTACCTTGTCGCCAAAGACAATTTCAAAATTTAAGCGTGCTTGGTGCTTTACCCCTACACGTACACGACAGCCAGTGTTGGTGATAATATGTTACGGAGAGATACAGATACAGGCCCGTATTCAAAACAGATGTTCAACTTAATACCTGTATACTTAACCTGCACTCACTTTGTGGGTCACCAAATAAAACAACATGAAATATTGTTATTGAGTCGATATTATCGATTTTGTCCTCGGAATCACATTGGTAATTAAATTTGTCCACATGATGATCACAGCGATTAATCACCTACTGTTGTGATTATAATATTGATTTTGTGACAGGATCGGATGACATTTCGTGCACCATGAATTAGTCTAAGTTTAGTGCGCGGTCTAAGTTAAACCGCCGTTGTGAATCCGAGCCGATGATGATAAACATTTGTGCCTGCAAATTAGCTTGGAACTTAGACAATGAGCGTGTGTCCCCGCTAACTATAAATACATCTCTGCCCTACTCTGACAAAGGAAGCATGTGACAAATCACTCGAATCTGGGATATTGGTATTTTTAGATTGTACCCAGCATTCCCTACATACAGCCAAAATCTGGACAAGAAATATTAATCTTGCTGCGAGTTTTTCAATTTAACATGATGTGGTGTTGCACTGATGCCAATGCAAGTGACAGACATATTTTGCTCATTTACAAGAAAAGTCTCTTTTGTCAGTTGCTTCCTTTTGTCAGAGTAGGGCAGTTCTATACTCAAATACCTATGAGCATTTTTGTTTTAGCCTTTGTTAACCCTCTATGTGCCATGTGTGTATTTTTTTTGTCACAAGTAATGCACGCCAAACCCATACACCATCAGTTTGTCTTGCACGTAAATTGATAAATATTCATATTGTTGTACAAATACTCACGTTGTTGTTGTTAATAAACATCATCATATTATATCATATCAAACTAGCCTCGAACTTAGACTAGGTGAGCGGAGGGGGGTGAATGTCCGCCACGCATAGCGTCCTGAGTGTACGCTGTCTGAGTGCATGTCGTGCCAATGGGTGACGACAGCGCCATTTTGATGTCTCTCCGCACCACCTGAGGTCACCCGAGTCCACATGCACTTCCACAGGTGCTGAAAGCGAGGCTATTATCTCTCGGTTCGTCATCTTCAGGGATTTAGCCTGACTTCCAGTCTTTTTTTTTGGCATTTACAATATAACTATTCAATAAAAGGGTCCGGCTGACGTTGACTAATCAATTTCGATATCTTCTCCTGCCCGGCTGGGGATGGACAGAGAAAACAGGAGAATGGGAAAGTTAAAAGTCGTATGAGTACAAGGCTAATTTTCTCATTTTGGGTTAGAAAATATCCAACTACCTGGAAGCCAGGTTGTCACTGTGGTGTCATGTCTTTCTGTATAATACCGAAAATTGTGAAGGATGTGTTTATTGCTTCGTTTTGCACCTTATCTGTCATTCAACATTTCCAGCAGCTTGACACTTGGATTCCTCTGAGCAATATGTATGATGAAGATGTATCTCTCTTTTTTTTCTTCTCCCGCTCTCATTCTCTCTCATCCTCTCCCTCTCTCCCTCCTATCACTCTATCACTTAAAGAAACTTTATTTTGCGTTCTTCTAAAGGAAATCGGTGAACATACAGTCACGTTCGTGTTAGAAGTTAGATACATGTATAGCATAATAGTATGTACTGGCGTGTAAGACAAGAACCCCTCCCCCTCCCCCACCCCCTTCCCGCACCCCCTTACCATTTACATTTTAGGGTTTCAACACAGGCAACACTAGTTCCACCCATACTCTTCACAATTTCACAGGATCTGAAATCTACTTCGTGTCGGTGCTGTCTTTCGGTCGTGATTGATGTTGTCTATCTTGTCTATGAATAATCGTCCCTGGTTAGTGTTGAGCCAGTATTCACACGCAAAGAAGCGACCGCAATTTCTCATCCCGCCCTTTTCTCCTCTCAATTCCTATCTCTCTCTTTTACACAAACACGCCCACACGCACGCACACTAATACACAAAATGATTATAATCCTCTCTCCTTTACGCATACACACCTCAACCCCCCCCCCCCTTCCACTATCTTTCTATCTATCTCTCTCTCTCTCTCACACACACACACACACACGCGCGCGCGCGCGCGCGCACTCTCTCTCTCTCTCTCTCGCTCTCGCTCTCTCTCTCTCCCTCCCCCCCCCTCTCTCTCTCTCTCTCTCTCTCTCTCTCTCCCTGTCGCTACACATCTCTGTCGCGCGATGCGTTTTCACGTTCACAACATCACGCCGATACGATATTCGCCTGTCACATCTGGTCGCGTGCAGTGCGTGTTGGAGAAGTGCCGCGCGGCGCGTCCGTCCCTCACAGTGCCAAACCGTTCCGCGTGTTGACAAGTATCTATCACCACGCTTTAATCATCTCCACAAGAAGACAGACTAAATTGCTTGTTTGTCGCTACGGGGTGTTCAAACGCTTCCCCCGTTTTAAGGCTGTTGTTGTTGACGTAAATCCCCCCCCCCCCTTTTTTTTTCTTTCCAGCCGAGATTGATACAAATTTCTCGATCAAGCAGGGTGCTGGGAATGATTATAACATGATGTGACTATGATTAATAGCATTATAAATCCAACGAGACATACTTGTGAACAAGTATATTGACAAATTCATGGAAAGACGTAGGCTGGTAAACACACGGTGACACCATCTATTTATTCACAACTTTCCCCAGAACTGCCCAGTGACGCGCTGCTACATTCACCCGTATTTCGTGATTCAGTTTCATTGGATGGACGCACTCTAAATACGAGGACAAACCTCGGACACACTTTGGGGTTACCATCAGTAACGCATTGTTTGAACGACGTGCATACATTATACGAAAATGGTCTATTAGTATGTATCAGATACAGAGTTTGGCCAGTAGTATTGGACAACAACGTGGCACATATCCAAGCAGAACACAGCAATGGTCATTGTGCATCACGCGTGTCAACTCACAACCTCTTTTCTACCAGAAGCATCATGAATTATTAATGACACTCTGAAGCCAGTTGCAAGTTGATGGACAGGTGTCATACACAAGAGTCATTGTTGCGTTCTAAATTGGTTATCTGATACACAAAGTATTTTGCTTCCAAATTTGTCCAAAGGTGAAAATCTCAACATCACAAGAATAAATAATCATGAAGCCTGCTCCGAGAAAATGTGCCAACAATTGACTTTATGGTGTGTCAATTTCAGCTTCATTTGAGCTGTAACTTATTTCTTACTATTTCTCAAAAGTGTCAAAAATATTTTTAATCTCGTGCTCACCCCAGCTCGTACACTTCCCTGGTTGAAAGAAGTGGTGATTTTGAAACTGATGATTAGAACTATGCTGAGTAATCATGCTGCGCAAATACCGCAAAGTTGTCCTCAAAATCCTGTATTGTGTCACAGCTGCATGGGTCGACACGAGAGAAATCATTGTCATTTTTCATTTTCATTTTGATATCATTAAACCTATGAATGTATGTGCTGAAAATTTGTTCTAGATATAGGACGAAACATTTTAGTCATCGCATGAATTCCAAGTGTTTTCTTTTTATCATTTCATGATTCAAAATATGCTAGAAATATTCCATATGATGATATTAATACAAGTACAGATCAGACTTCTTTCTTATTTTCTTTCACCAAGAGGCACCGTGTGTAGCTGTAGTACTACAACCACCGACGGTGCCTCTTGGAGGCTGCCGTTATCTATGCATTCCGCATTGTTTTTCAAGGAATGCCTTTCACTTAATAGACAATTCTCGTTAAAAATGCAAATCTTATTTACATCGATCAAACAATACGTTACTAATGTAACAGATCCAAACATAGGCAAGATACAGCTCCTAAAAGATCGTCATGTCATTTCATGATTTTAAATAAATGACCCTCCCATTGACATTACACGTACAAACGTCAGATTATGACATTAATGCCTATAATCAAATTTATACCTTGAAGACGTGTTAAAAACGAAAAATAAAGGAAACCTTACCATAGAGCAATATCTTAAGAACAACATACTGAAATTTGGGAGAAATTTAATGAAGGATTACTTAGATACGCAAAAACGGGTAAAAAATCATGACGTCATACATGAAAATTAATGTTTTCGATTCATATGACAATATGATGACGCCACGATGGACTTTAACGGTAAAATGACAAATGAAATCACAGCTACATTTCATACTATTTCTGAATACTAAAACGAAATTCGGTGTCAGCAGCCTTTCTGAGGAGCTATGGCCGATTGAAGACATTCATGTTTTTTGCAATATTTGCACACAAAAGCGTATTGACGCGCGCGCAGACTTTCAAATTTGACGCATTCGCGCGACCTTATTATTGCATGGAAATACATCAAGTGACAGGATGTGATGTATGTAGTGTCAAAAACATGAATCTAGTAAAAAGAAATGGTATTTTGACGTTGCGTTCGCGTTACTCACGCGGAAATTTTTGAAATGCTACAAAATGCCTGAAACATATGCAAAACAAGTTTTAGTTGATTTAGAGCATTTTAAAATTTTGCGCGCGTTTTTTTCATTGAGTAAAATTGTCATGTCTTTAACTTTGTGCATGTTGAATTGCATTACATATAGATGAGTAGTTCTAGAGCTATATGAGGTAATAGGTTTTCATTAAAGTGCTCGTTGATGACGTCACGGTCATGCCATAACTTTGAAAAATTTGCAGTGACACATTCACATGTACATGCATACCTATACACGGTTAAAATTTATGAAACATGACACATGCATTGTTGAAACATTAGATGACACAAATATGTGGGCCGGAATAAAGAAAGAAAATTAGGACGAAATTAGAAGGTGATCTGTCGATTACGACAGATCACCTAAAAAGAATATGAGAAGATCCAATAATGTGTTGCTTATCCTCATGAACAAGTGACGGGTTGAAATGACATTGAACGAGGAATATGTGCCCACCAGAAAGGAACAAGATTGAGAACATAAATTAGCAGAAGTTATACCATTTTTCAAGTGACGAAAAGAAAATTTTGAGTTCAGAAAGGGTACCATGTATGCTAAGAACCATTATTGAATGCTAGCGTACAAGAGTATGTCCATAATATAAGTATGCACGTATGTTTGGATGTGTGTGTGTGTATGTGTGTGTGTGTATGCATGTGTGTAGGAGAGAGAGAGAGAGAGAGAGAGAGAGAGAGAGAGAGAGAGGGAGGGAGGGAGGGGAAAAGAGTAAAAGAAGAAGTGTAGTGAAAGTTGAATCCTGGTTTCAAAACTTTGTTATTGTTGCTCTTATTTTGGTTTTGAGTAAATAGCGCCCTCTTGTGGCCAGTACTTGCACAAGATATGACTGACATGGCAGCAAGTCATGAACTGTTGTTGGGGACAGAATTTGCTTCCATCTATTACATCCAAGGCCCAAGATGAAGCATTTTTTAGCATAAGGAGGCAAAGAGGTTAGTAAAACTATTGATTATTTTATGTTGAAATTATATTGTAGGATTAAGTCAAATCTGATAGGTTTATTTGTGAACTTGAATGTACACTTGCTGTATGCATGTATAATGTACACCATGTATAATGTACACAATGTATAATGTGTACATTATGTACAGATGTACACAGTGTAAATGTACACAAGTAAAAAGGGTGTCAGTGATACATACTGCTTTTCTCTATCTGAGATGTTCAACTCTGTAGTGTCTAAGTTTGATATATATGTTGAAATGTTGTGTTTAATTTACCTTAATCATGGATTGTGATTGACAAGATGTATTGATGTTGGCTTGATATTTTTGCACATGTACTTATTATGTTTTCTTTGTTCATCTCTGTTTATTTCAGTTTTCACGGAATTTCTACACGATTAAAAGACCAACCAAACAGCAAATTCCTGTCGAGACTTCTGTCTTATTTAAAACGCCTCGGCAACAGTCACAGTGAAAACTCTGGCGATCGACATTCGACATGGCAACAGAAGGAGGCGATCACTCGTCAGAGCAAGGTACCAGGGCAACTCCGCGTCTACGGCAGCCCACAGAAAAGGGTGTCCAATGGCAGTTGGGCATGAAGGAGAAAGATTGGAGAAAGGCTGTCACAGCTTGGCGAAGGACATCTGACAAACTGAGACATATCTTGACAGATGATCATGCTGAAATCGATGCAATAAAATCCAAACGAGATGACCTCCAATCTGCCATGGACTTGGCCATCACGGCGCAGGCAGCCCTTGCAGATGCGGCACCGACCGACACTGAAAGCGAGGCAAGGCTCGAAGCCATAGAGGAGGAACACTCGCTCCTTATGAAGGAGACATTCGGAAGGGTGAGATCGCTTCAAGGAAGCATTAAACTCTCAACAGCTGGTTCCTCTTCGAAACACCGATGCCAACAATGGCTTGATCAGCAGCCACAACTCAAGGTCAGTGACGAACAGAACAACTGCCTACAAGCTGATAATATGCTGAACGATAGAGACTGTGGTGTTGAGCAAGCGCCGGAGGAAGTTCTTGGATCATCGAGGCAGCGACAAGCCTTTGAACAACGGGTGCCAGCACCACAGCCAAACCAAGATCGGGATAAGCTACTTATAGATTGCCTATTGGATCAGCTCCGCCTCAATAGGCTGCCCTCACCTGAGCCACCGGTGTTCGACGGAGACCCTCTTCGATACCCAGCATGGAAAAGGGCATATGACATGCTAATTGAGAAGAAGGGGATTCCACCAGAAGACAAGTTCTACTACTTGCTCAAGTATTTGAAGGGGCAGCCATTGAACTTAGTGCAGGGCTACTCACTTCTAAGCGATGACCACGCCTACACCCTTGCGAAGCGGCAACTGGACAAGCGTTACGGGAACACGTTTGTTTTGTCAAACGCATTCAGAGACAAACTGGACGCCTGGCCAAAGATAGGCTCGAAGGATGCGGAGGGACTTCGTAAATACAGTGATTTCCTCCAACAATGCAATGCCGCATCCAAATTTGTTCACCACCTGAAACATCTGGATGATGAAAGAGAGAACAGGCGACTACTGCTGAAATTGCCAGACTGGCTCACCACCAGATGGGGAAGGATAGTCGTTCAATGGTCACGGGATACCGGCGCCTTCCCTCCGTTCACGGTCTTCGTCGATTTTGTTGTCAGTGAAGCGGAAGTAGCATGCACTTTGATGACGCCATCAAAGGAGAAGAGGCCACCGTCGAATGCAAGGTCTCTCTCAACCGGCGTGCAGAACGGGGACGGACGAACGAGAGAGACAGTCTGCCAGTTCTGCGAAGCGCAGCACCGCCTGGAAGACTGCTCTTCCTTTGCGGCACGGTCAATGGAAGAGAAGAGAGACTTCATCCGCAACGGCAACTTGTGCTTTGGATGCCTCAAACCAGGCCACAGATCCAAGGACTGTCGGAATAGGAATACTTGTTCTTCATGCAAGAAAAGGCATCCCACCATTCTCCATGATGATAACTGGAAGGACAAGAGGTCATCAAGAAGGGTTGACACTCAGCGAGAACTAGAAGAACCACACTTGTCGCATGCGTCAAGAAACAGAGATAAACCCCATGCATCGAAAACCTCAACGATCGTACCAGTATGGCTATCTCACGCATCGACCCCCAAGGAACGACTGGTATATGCGATGCTGGATACTCAGTCAGATACGACGTTCGTCTTACGCCAGACAAAGGAGGAAATGGGGATCACCGGAACTGAGGTCAACTTACTTTTGTCAACAATGACAACAGCTGCGGAGAAGGTGGCGAGCGAAAGGATAAAAGGTTTCAGAGTGAGAGCTTTGAACAGTGACAAGGAAATCGCCCTGCCCACAACATACACTCGTGACATTGTGCCAACCAACAGGAGCCACATCCCAACACCTGAAGTCGCGAAGAACTTGCCGCACTTGGAACATATAGCTCCGCTTTTGTCACCGATCTTGGACTGCGAGATAGCATTGGTCATAGGATACGACTGTCCAAGCGCCCTCACTCCTCGAGCCGTCATTCCCCCTCCAGTTCATGGAGGGCCCTTTGCAATGCAGACTGACCTTGGCTGGAGTATCGTAGGCACGACAATAGATGATCGCAAGGATAATGACCCCATCGGTTTGAGTCATCGAGCAATGGTGAAGGTCCTGCCGGATGAATTACAGATGGACGGTAATCCTGCTGAAGTGGTGTACTCATGCCAAACCAGAGTTAAAGAGGAGATAGCACCTCATCAGATCATCAAGCCTTTAGAAGCAGACTTCGCTCCTGAACGGGCACAACGACCTTACTCGCAGAATGATGTGAAGTTTTTGAGTCTGATGGAGGATCAGTACCGTGTCACAGACGATGGACACTACGAGACACCTCTTCCCTTCAAGGAAGCATCAAAGTGGCTGACCGGCCCCAACTTCCTGTGGAAGGATGAAAACGATGCAGATGAGGAAGACGACAGCGATGGCACAATTCCTCTGAACGATCCTGACGTGAAGCAGTCCCATGCTACGACCAAGAATTCAGAGGAATTTGACCTTGGGAGACTCAATCGATCCTCTACTTGGCAGCAGGCAAGACGAGCAGTGGCCAACTGTCTTCGTTTCAAGCGCTATCTTCAGTTGCGCTGCCAGAAAGGGAGAAGTAAGAAAGAAGGTGCCATCGTTCAGCCTATGTCTACTGAGTTATCCGCCCTTGCCGAGAAGGAAATCGTCAGACATATTCAGAGAGCTGTATTCAAGGATGAGATAGAGATTTTAGGACATATGGAAGGAGTCATGGCCCGCGGGAGAAGGCGTTACCACAAAACCAAGAGTCGCCTACATCAGTTGGACCCCTTTGTGGACGCAGAAGGAATCCTCAGAGTTGGAGGAAGACTAACAAGAGCAGAGGGACCATTTGAAGTAAAACATCTCGCCATCCTAAACCAGCTGCAATCGAGACAGAAATGGACTCGCACCCAGCGCGATATGAAAGCTGGTGGTGTCGTGATCATCAAGGACGATCAAGCTCCCAGGAACACAAGGCCTCTGGGAAGAGTCGTGGAAGCGTACAAATCAGAAGACAATCGCGTTCGCAAAGTCAAAGTAGCAGTGGGTGATCGAAATCTAACTGCGTCAGGAAAGCGTATGACGTCTTTGAGTTATTTAGATCGCCCCATTCACAAATTAGTCTTATTACTTCCCACGGAAGATCAAGGAGAATTCCCGGCCAAGGAGCCATGAACCATGAACGATTACAAACTTTCAAAGTCAGGTCTGAACTATATATAGATAGAACACTTGACTGGTCTGAATACAAAGAATAATTTTCGTGTGCGCTTCATATATTGCAGGGTCTGAATACGAAGAATAATTTTCTTGTACGTGTCGTATATTGCAGGGTCTGAATACGAAGAATAATTTTCTTGTACGTGTCGTATATTGCAGGGTCTGAATACGAAGAATAATTTTCTTGTACGTGTCGTATATTGCAGGGTCTGAACACGAAGAATAATTTTCGTGTGCGCTTCATATATTGCAGGGTCTGAACACGAAGAATAATTTATGTGTGCGCTTCAGATATTGCAACGTCTGAATATAAAGAATAATTTTCGTGTGCGCTTCATATATTGCAAGGTCTGAATACGAAGAATAATTTTCTTGTGCGCTTCATACATTGCAGGGTCTAAATATGAAGAATAATTTTCTTGTGTGCTTCATACATTGTAAGGTCTGAACACAAAGAATACTTTTCGTGTGCGCTTCATATATTGCAAGGTCTGAATATGAAGAATACTTTTCGTGTGCGCTTCATATATTGCAGGGTCTGAATATGAAGAATACTTTTTTGTGCGCCTGAATGTACAATTCTGAATGCAAAGACTAACTTGATTGTGTGCGGCTTACAAATTGGGCCGAATGGGCCCTGTATGTTAAGACTATCATTCGATCATAAAATTCAGGTATTTCAGAGTCTGAACTTTAAGACTTCATGTATGTTTCCCTTTGTATGAAAGTCTCAGACAAGACTAATTATTTGAAGGAATTGGGAATACACATGTTTGGTATTTACTTTGGTAATTGCTGAAGAAATGTAATTGTAGAGATATCATTTAAAGGAAATTATCATCTCTAACCACTGAAAGATAATACAGCAACGATATATATTTGCATTGCACGGAATTAAAATTAAGTACAATGCATGTTATTTGAATGTGAGAGTAATTCTAGAAATGATGCAAAAAAGCTCAACTGAAATTGATTTTTTAATTGATTTACCTCATGTGTTAGAGTCATGTGTGAATTGAAGAAAAGCAGTTTGTTATTCCTTTGAAAGCGGAGTAATTTTATTTCTACCAGAGACTTCTCCATTTAAAAATTGTCATATACTGAATCAGTGAGAATGTACCTTGCAGTACAGTGTATTATTGGAAACGTAAAGAATAGTCAACAAACGTTTGTTGAATTATACTTTTCTTAAACCTTTGAGGTCTGAAACGCAGACTACGTGGAAGGTTCTTATGTGCCATGGCACACTTGGTTACATCTCACATACCACAGATTATCTATCAAGTATTAGAGAATCTCTTGTGAACATAGTTATACTTGAAAGGAAGCTAAAACATGCAATGTTCCTGTACATGTAGTGCTTAATTGTGCTTGTTTTATATTAAATGGTGGATAATACTCAGTTTCGTCCTGATGTATGGTGTAGGAATTAGGCAATAAGGAGAGTGTGCATGTACATGTATGTATAGCAACGGTACCATGTTTCTGATCTCCATTGTAAGGTGTAATGGTGGTTGCACGAAGTAAACAAAAGATGAAGTACCGTATGAAGTATTATGCTGCAATACAGCATTTGCTAGCTGTGCAGGCATTATGGTGATCTCCTCAGAGCCTGAAGCCCATTAAGTTTTCAGTCTTGTGAAACTAAGCTTTGAACAGGTGTTCTGTTCAGCAAATGTATATGTACGAGTGATCATGTACTAAACTAGTTTTCAGTATTATTCGTTTTGCTGATTAGCAAGGATGGTCGTGAATTTTCAAGTAGAAAGGATAATCGGTAGAAAGAGTAATTGAGCTATTTTTCTGCAAAGTCACTCAGGCTTAAGTATTGAAAGTTGTGTGTTGAATTTCCATTGATCAAATCTAGGTGTGTTCAGGTTAATATGCTTGTATTCTGTTGTATTCCATGGAATACGACTTCATACTTTTGATAACATGTGTTTGCATTGAGGTGTCTGATACGTTTTTGGGTTCCATTACTTGTATTCAACACGTTAATTGGGTAAATTAGCATATTGCTAATTTAAAGGAGCCATGTAGTGAAAGTTGAATCCTGGTTTCAAAACTTTGTTATTGTTGCTCTTATTTTGGTTTTGAGTAAATAGCGCCCTCTTGTGGCCAGTACTTGCACAAGATATGACTGACATGGCAGCAAGTCATGAACTGTTGTTGGGGACAGAATTTGCTTCCATCTATTACATCCAAGGCCCAAGATGAAGCATTTTTTAGCATAAGGAGGCAAAGAGGTTAGTAAAACTATTGATTATTTTATGTTGAAATTATATTGTAGGATTAAGTCAAATCTGATAGGTTTATTTGTGAACTTGAATGTACACTTGCTGTATGCATGTATAATGTACACCATGTATAATGTACACAATGTATAATGTGTACATTATGTACAGATGTACACAGTGTAAATGTACACAAGTAAAAAGGGTGTCAGTGATACATACTGCTTTTCTCTATCTGAGATGTTCAACTCTGTAGTGTCTAAGTTTGATATATATGTTGAAATGTTGTGTTTAATTTACCTTAATCATGGATTGTGATTGACAAGATGTATTGATGTTGGCTTGATATTTTTGCACATGTACTTATTATGTTTTCTTTGTTCATCTCTGTTTATTTCAGTTTTCACGGAATTTCTACACGATTAAAAGACCAACCAAACAGCAAATTCCTGTCGAGACTTCTGTCTTATTTAAAACGCCTCGGCAACAGTCACAAGAAGAGTGTGTTTGTGTGGAGGGGTGGTAGGTGGTTGGGGAGCGAAAATTTAAATTTACCTGAAACCTTAATGTCTTATCTGATATTCGGCGAAACCTTCTACAATACACATGATGGAGACGGGCCTTCCCACTCCACGGCTGCTCTAAAGTTTCCACCACAATATCAAGAAAATGGGTCGTTTCAAGGATGAACCGCGCCAGTGTCTTTCGCGACGGCTGTGAATTCAACGCGACTAAATGAAATGGACGTTGATGTTCTCTTCTCCCTTTTTCGGCGCTCAGTTGCAGCCGATCAGACATGTCAGAAGTTACGGTTAAAAAGGGTTTTTGGCGCTTACTCGTCTTCTGCAAGGTCTTGGAAATAATCGCCACATACATTTAGGAGTCGGAGTCTGGAGATATTGGGAAATGGAAGGGCCTTCCGACGAAGCTGCCCATGTATTTAGGAAGGAAATGGAAGGAAAGAAAGGGAGAGAGGACGTAGAAAGTGAAAGGGAGATATTGGAAGGGTACAGCATGATAGATGGAGAGAGAGAGAGAGAGAGAGAGAGAGAGCGTGAATATGCTTGTTTATGTATGCATGTATGTATGTGGATATGCATGTGTGTGTGTATATATATATATATATATATATATATATATATATATGTGTGTGTGTGTGTGTGTGTGTGTGTGTGTGTGTGTGTGTGTAGATAGTGATGAGATGGCGGAAGGGGGATAGAAATTTCCACCAAGCAATCACATTGTGACAGAGAATATAAGAGAGAAATAAATAAACCGCTACCGATACAAAATAAAAGAAATGAACTTGATAGGATTCGAGATGAAGAAAACGAAGAGGCTATGAAGAGAATCTCGAAGGTAAATAAACAAACCACTGATACAAACTAAAAGACGTAGACGTGATAGAATTGTGGATGAAGAAAACGAAGAGGCGATGGACAGAATCGGGAAAGGGAAGAGTTATTAAGCGACAGCGGTGATTTGTCAGGGACAATCTTCGGACTAATTCGCCAGCCCCTCGCGCGATGTCGAGGCTACTTCTTCGTCACATTGCTTCCCATTCGTCCACGGTGACATCCTTCAGCTTCTATTACGTGCCTGCGTGTCACCCCTGCCTAGTCTTCCTCCAAAGAGCCCAGCACCATTTCTCTCTTCCTAAACCCACGTTCTTGCCGATAGCTAGCCTGCCTCCCAGGCTGTTTGACTTTTAAAAAGTGTCCGTTAGATGAGTTGCAAATATTGATAAAAAAAAAAAATTCCTTCGCGTCTCCTCTTCCAGTCTGCGGAGATGACATAGAATCGCCGCATTTATTAATTTTGTTTGATCTTATGATTACATCTCGACATGTTTGACAGGATACCTGTTTGCCTGCACAACCTGTTATTCAACAATGTTCTGTAACAGTACAATCATGTATATAATACATGAAACCTACAGCAATATGTGGTAAAAACACAATTCACTTTCAAAAACATTGGGGGTGAGCGTCAGGAAACAAAAAAAAAAGAGCGCCAGTTCGGTATACAAATGTTAATTATTTATTAACAACTATGCTACAGGCAATTAATTGAGTCTACAGAAGTATATCACAAATGGCAAACACCCAATCCACTTCCCAAGCATCGGTGAGTGTGAGGAAATAAAAAGAGCATCAATTAGATATACAAATATGAATGATAAAATAAACAAACTATGTACAGGTACACAAATCAGCATGTATAATCATCACACTCATAGTAGATGGCATGTAGATGGCAAAAAACATTTAGGAGAAAGAAATCAGAGAGAAAGGAGAGAGTGAGAGAGGAGGAGAATGGAAACAAAAGGAGAGATGGTGTGGAAAGAATAAAGGAGAGGAGGGAAGATATAAGAACAGAGAGGAGAGAGTTTGGAAAAGAAATTTGCAACGGTCTTAAAACCAGGCTAGATGGAAACCAAGTGAGTGTGCATCGTGTTGGTGTTCCTGCCAAATCATTGATTTCTGGTTATGAATTGAGTCGAATCCCAGGCCGCCACCCAATTTGCACTGTCATGTTTGTGGCGTTAACACAGTGAAGTCAGCGACTAAACTCAATTCCGCCTGCAGGTGAAACCAGTGAACAGTCGGGGTCAGGTGCCGTGGTACGTCGACTAATTTAGCTGCTAATTTCAGCTTCTTATATCAAAATAATGGTCAGGACGTCGAACTTTCAGGAGTCATGGAAGTTAGCCATCTGTAATTCATATGAAACGATTCGACGGATTTGTCATGTCATTACAGCTGCATTGAATAATTGTTATATCATGAATCTACTTTCCCATGCGTGGTTCTCTTTGAACGGACGTCAAAACCAGATGTTTGTATTCTTTTCTTACCTTCGGTGATCATTTTCCTTTCTTTAACCGGCTTTCTAATTGTGTTCCATTGTATTCAATGATGTCATGATCGGTCGCTTAAAATAGGTCAAATATGGAATGATTTACAAATGAATCAAGCCGTTTTATGTAGTCACCCCATGACTATTGCTCCCAATGGACAGCTCCGGTCCAAAAATATGTGTTTCCTGTAAAACGAACATCAACCGATTGATATTCTGCATATTCAGGAAGACCAATTTTAAATACTACTAATTTACCAAAAATACCTCCGTATTGTATTTCTGTAACATCAAGGCAAGATGTTTAGTAGTGCTTTCGTGAAACAAGTTGTCCTATCAATAAAAGGGAAAAGAGAGAAACAAAAACAAAAACATGAACTGCAAACTCTCGAAATGGCCTCTCCTGAAAATATGATTGAAATAAAAAGCATATTTTGAGAGGGCGAACATATTTTCTCTTGATCCCGCTTGCTTTCCTCCTCCCGACAACCCCCCTCCCCCACCTCCCTACTTCTACCGAACCAACGCTTCTCCTTTAAGAATTACAAGTGAGCGAAGTTGATCGATCACTATATCGAATGTGCTGTAGTACAAAGAATGTCTGGAAGCCAGTCTATCATATATTTTTTTCTATATTCAGTGTGGTCTGAAAGAGAGACTAGATCATGTGGACCGGCCCGTTTAGCAGTGATGAGCATGATGAGATAAACACAGTTGTCTCTCTTTCTTCCTCATTTTTCCACACGTCGAGCTCAATCAATCGCTCCATCTATCATCGAACATTACATTTAGCCTTCATCTGTTTAAACATGCACCGATCACATGATTGCAATATTGAAGTGAGTCTTAGGTTTTCACCATCGTTAATATCTTGATCGTAGATACTTTGAACATCATCATTGGAAAACTCTAAGGGATCCATCGTTTGTTACGTCATTCTGTCGCTCAATCATTGCAATGCGGAGAAAAGGAAAACGCATGCAATCACGTGACATATTTCAATGCCTCTGATTGGATACACTTTGAAACAGGTTTGTATGTTGCATCTTTAATGCACTCTTTACATCTGTATGTTGCACCTCTGTGGTGTACACATATTGATGCACTAGTGGAAAGCAGAAATTAACGCACAATCACATGGCGCATTTCGGTTCCTCTGATTGGCTACACTTTGAAACAGATTTATATTCCGCTATAGTTTCTACATCAAGGGGACAAAATGAGTATTTGTTTCAAGAATATATGCACACAGCATGAACTCAGAACTCCACAGGCTGTGGAGTGCATGGACACAACCGAGTTTGTTAATAACAGTCTGGTAACAAAAACTATGCGCCATCTCCCCACTTGCTGTCCAGTCTAAGTTCAGGGTGTGTGCTTTTAAATTACATGTACTTGAAAAAAAATACTTATTTTCCCCCTTGATATAGATGGAATACAGACTACCTGTAGTTTCGTTCTATGTTGCCTTGGAGAGGAGAAACCCACGTGAAAGGGTCTGTTTGCTGGCCATTAAAGAGTTTTCGATCTGTGTGCACGTGGACGGCGTTTAGGTCCATTGCCGTTACATCGAAGCTTTGTGCATGCCCCAAGTCTCGAGTAAATGGTGCTCGTTTTCATGAAGACGGCAAATCCCCTGGTCAACGCATTCTCGACTCAGGTACTGGACGGGGTGCTGGACGGATTTGGGGCATGCGCAAAACGTCAATATGACGTAATTGGACCTGAACGACGTCCACCCACATATCTTAAACACCCTATAATCATCTTCACTTTGACAAACGGACGCGACAACCGCTTTCAGCATGTGGACATGTATTCCATAACGTTCGAAGCCGTCGACGATGACGAGGCCGCATCGGCCAGGCGTTCGCATCCATTCTATTAATGAGGAGTGACGTCGGATGTCTTCTGGGTAATTAGCGGGATCACGTCTGTTCTCTCCTCGCTGTCTGATCGTCAGCTGGTCGTGCGTGTAACAACCTCTAGCCTGGGATTCAGGCTGACGGACATTTCTCATTGCAGCCAAAGTGTAAAGTAGAGTCTAGTATCCACAAGACTAATTATTTCTCCATAGTCCCCTTTTCCGGTACGTTTGGATAAGACGAAGAAGAAGAAGAGAATGAAAAGTCTACTGCGGCCAAACCTGTTAATGCAATACTTTGGATTAGAGCATGCAAACATCCTAGACACCAATGCTCCGTAACATAAAGGTATGCAATCAATCGCAAAATGGCAATAACAAATCAACGCCATTGTTACATGCGCTTTTTTGTTCAAAACACTGACCATTAACCAATCAGAATTTGTCTTTCAAATTTGCAATTGATCGCAAACATTTACGTTACGGAGCCCAGGTTAGACTGAGTTCTCATCTCAGCAGTGCACGCTTATTATTGTTATGCTTATAATGTGTATTTATATTTGCATTAGTATTTACATTTGCATTTTAATCGTAATACGGTATATTGTTTAACTATGTCTCATTGTAAGCCACATCAATAGACCATTTCCGTTATACATTCAAATTCTATGCAGCAATGATAAATGCTTTAGTAACGGTATAACCCCAAAGCTTGTCCGAAGTTTGTCCGAGTAGCATAAACTAATAGAGTCAGCATGGGCAGTGTGCCTAATTGAAACTGAATGGCGCAATACGTTATAACGCGTTACTACGCAGTAAGGGGGAAAGATTACAAAAATGATATATTCAGCCTTCGGACTGCCATTGTGAATTATTTTGAATAAATAACTTTTCCTGAAGAGAAAGTGAAAAGGCCGCACTTCACATCCTAGAACATAGGCTACGTGTACCATCTGACGTGTGAAAGCATTGGGGCCTACGCGGGGCCTCGGGACCACCTTTACTAGGAATGACTCGAATCCCACTTCGTAACGCGAGCTCGATCTCGCCACCAATGTCGGACGATGACGAATTGTTCCTCCTAATACCAGGGCGCTACAGTGTGACGAGTTCGTGGATATGGAAGCGCGAGATGGCAAACTGCTTACACGCCTTGTGCTTGGATAATTTAGCGATACAGCGTTTTTAAAGAGGTGATTTGACCATGCTTCAGCACCAATATTGACCCTGAGATATGAAGAGGAAGGAGAAGAAGGAGAAGAAGAAGAAGAAGAAGAAGAAGAAGAAGAAGAAGAAGAAGAAGAAGAAGAAGAAGAAGAAGAAGAAGAAGGAGAAGAAGAAGAAGAAGAAGAAGAAGAAGAAGAAGAAGAAGAAGAAGAAGAAGGAGAAGGAGAAGAAGAAAAAAAAGAAAAAGAAAAAATGAAAAGAAGAAGAAATAGATGAAGGGAAAAAAGATGATGACAAAGAAGGAGGAGAAGAATGAGAAACAAACGAAGAGGAAGAAGGAGAAGAAGAAGAAGGAGGAGGGAAGAAGAAGAAGAGGAAGAAGAAGAAAGAGAAGAAGAAGGAGAAGGAGAACGAAGAGATCGAAGGGGTTTGAAAGGCAAATGGAGGAGGTGCCGGAAAGAAAAAAACAAAAAAAGAACATTAAAAAGGTGAGGGGAAAGACCAAGATGTATGTGTTCGGGTGGGGAGGGGGGGGGGGGGGGTAGACTCACAGACTTACTGACCTATGACAAGACTTTGTATGGCCTGTAGGTACGTTATATTCCCGTGGAGATTTCATATTAGTCTTTCTTCTCAATCGTGCATTTGGGTGACGACTGTGACATGTCGCAGACAAAATCAATCAGCCTTGACAAAGAATAATCCTGGCAATTATGCAGACCTATCATGCTTATGAACAAAATGTTTGCAAATCATGTGATAGCTCGTACATCATAGATTCAAAATAAACCTAATCATGAAGGTTGCATGACGTTAACTACGTAAGCCATGCCGTTCATACTTAATAATGAGATTAAGCCGCCGGTCTATTTAAGGGATGGTAATTGTGATTAGAGTTGTTGTAAGGAGCCACTTTTACCCCCCCCCCCCTCCTTCTTCCAATGATAGTCCGCCAAATATAAAACCCACCCAACGGGTTTTCCGCGTCATTCGCGGCGACTCCACCAGGCGCGTAAACGCGGCAGGTCGACGTGCGTGACCAAGCCGTAAGTCGCCTGATCAAGTAGAAAATCGGGGCTAACAAAAGTGGCGGCAAATGAAACCACAATGTGCTAGATCTCATTATCCCGTCGATCAGATGACATGGAAAACTGTTTCATGCTAGTTCCATCATCGGATCAGTGGGTGCGTTTAATTGAGTAGTGTCGTATTTCGGGCAAGGTGCGTGCATGTCTTCCGTGTTTAGTGTGAGTCAGGCAGTGATTATCAGCGACTATAGATAGGATGCACCACGCCGCTGTCTCTTCTTCCTATTGTCTTTACGTGACCCCCGTTCATCAAAACATCATGATCATCACGACTATGCTATCACTGGAGATTATCCTATCCATTATCACATCGATCCATCACTTATCCTTTGCAGTACATTTACTTAACTCTTGAGCCAAGTGTGTAGTTGTTCACGAAAAATACACACTAATCTCATAGCGCAGCGTTTTATCTATCACACGAGGAGTTAACTGCGTCAACATTTTCCCTGCCCTTCCCTACTTGTTATGCATTCCATTTTGTTGGTTTAATCTGTTGCGCAGTCCATTCTATTATCTTCATTCTGTTGTTTATTCTCAGTTTTGTATTAAGCCAAAATCCATACGACACGCAATATTGGTTTTTGTTAATTTCTTCACGTCTTTTTTTTTTCGATAGTTGTTATCATGCGCACTCACTATAAATAAGCAAGTGCTCATTTGTAAAGAGGAGAGAATAGTATACCATACAGACGCAATTAGACTATTCTTTCTTTCTTTGCAGGTTGTTTCGTCCACTTGCCATCTTCACGTCTTTCGTATCGACGGCAATATGCATACACGGGCCCGTCAACTTTAGCCACATGATTGGTTGGTTGATCACGTATCACGTGGTGTCCACGGTCCATTCAGAAAACGTGCCATGTCGGTTCGCTTGCCAAATAGACAGTCACGGTGAAGGTAAATAAAATGTGCGAGTTGATAACAAAATGGTCTGATACTAACTGTTTCGAAAAAAAAAGAGATATGCGGAAGGTTGTTTTTTTTAAGAAAAATGTAGAAATGACCAAACCTGGGCCCAGTCTTACAAAGAGTTACGATTTACTTGAATCGATATAAAGGCAAAGCCTCTCACTCTAACGTACAGAGTTACGATAAATTGCACATCTTCATAAGACTTGAATACAAATAGTTTCTACTCCAGTGACTTTGTAATATATCCGGAAACTACATAAAATACGATGTGCCCTCCAATGTACACTTCACATCTTTCGATACATGATGAAATGTCTCGAAATGGTTGTCACTTCTATTCCTTTCATTTCAGCACGAACTAAACGTAAGAAATTACAGACAAATGTGTCGATCATCTTTACTTGTTAGTTGTGTTTATAGAAAGCAGAGGGTTGGGGAGAGTAAGAGCACCCCCCCCCCCGCACACACACATACACACATCACCACCACCGCACCCACCCTCCCCCCCCCCCCTCCCCTACCTCTCTACTTTGCAGCTGGACTGCTTTCTAACTAAACTCGACACCAGAGGAAGTCGGATATGACTGAGTGCTTGGGAGAAGTTGCTGGCTTAATCTCATCATCGTGAAGCTGTCACGGAATCTGAAATGCAGCCGTAAAAAAAGAAAGAAACACATGATTGAAACAAAAGACTTGTAAAAGTGTCGTGAGTCATCGTAATTTGATTTGAGGGCCAAACAACAGGATCCCCCAAAACAGAAATTGAATCTGACAAACATTTGCCTAGTTGATTGATGTCGAGGGGAAGGAAATTATTCCTGAATCGTAATCGGGGATCAAGACCTGTGATTTGTTTGATCTCCAGATTAAACAACAACTTTCACGCTTCGTTCAAGAGGAGGAAAGACTATCGTCGCCAACGCAATTGTTGTTTTTTTTTTCAAAGAATAAACTGTTTTTTCGGAGAGACAAACTATGATACAATTTTTGCTTTGCTGTAACTGTTGTTGTTGACTAAGCACCTATCCTACTGAGAACTCATGAATGCTATTGGGCGAACGAAATAAATGCATTCTGGATCTTTAGTACATGCAGTATCGTGTCATTATCCATACGCCAAGCGGATAGCGTGTCATTGCCTGGCAAGCGTTAGATCGTACGTCCGGCATGGTCCCCTTCTCTTCCTTATATTCTGATACATTTATATTAATCAAACAATCTTATTACTACGAAGAG
This sequence comes from Arbacia lixula, assembly GCA_963669155.1. Taxonomy (NCBI): domain Eukaryota; kingdom Metazoa; phylum Echinodermata; class Echinoidea; order Arbacioida; family Arbaciidae; genus Arbacia; species Arbacia lixula. Next base: position 14,439,819 of record OZ022593.1, read on the forward strand.
TTACAGCATAACAAAGATTATATCATCTATTGTTACAAGGGCGGAAATCGCTCCCCGAAGGTGGGGAGACATGGTAGTAGTGATGGAAAAAAAATTTTTTTGGGGGTGCCTTTTTTTCCATATTTTTTTTTTATCCCGCCCAGTCCAGGTTATTTGCATTTTATGTTGTCACAAGTAAAAATGATGAATTATGTTGATAACATAATTGTTGGGGTAAATCATTGTTAGTTTTAATGAAGTGGCAAAGTGAGACCCTTAATAATTATTACACGTTTGTCACATTTTTAGCCTCATTAGTGGATGATTATCTCGAAATTGACATGTATACAGCATTCCCTACATAATTTATAATGTCATGTTTAAGTTTATAACACTCAAACATGCCGTGTGTATCATTGTGCCTTCGAGCTGAAATGAATCTCTCTTTCTGCTCGTGTAGGCCATAACCCTACAGTTCATTTTTCCCGCAAATGTATATTTCTTCATGAGGTCAAGCTTGAGAAAATATTTTTTTATTGTCAGTATATTGATATTAACGTAGCCATGGTAACAGAAGTTGTTGATTACTCATTTATTTTTGTTTTCCTGCGTTTTTATGATATATTCTATTTTTTCATTTTTTCAGTCAATCATTCAATTAATCAGTTCCATTAATAATTAACAGTTCACTCATTCTTGGGATCTGTATTACTTTGTTAAAAATCGAATTCGATTCACATCCTATTGTCCATGCAGTAATCAAGGTTGAAAATCATCTCGTTAGTTTTCATGCAATTCAAATACGTCTTTAAGAAAAGAAAAAAGTAATCACTAACAAAAGGTAAAATATAAACAAAAAGCTCAAATTACAAAATGGAAAATGGAAATGGAAAAGTACAAGAACAACACACTGTAGTATAAAACACTGTATCAGTAATTAATGTATCAGTAATTACAACATATCAAACAAACGACGAGCGATTAAAATAACACTTTTTCTTATCTCTTCTCCTTCTCTAATGCATCCTTTCAGTTCTTCATTCTTTCCTTCTCGTTACATTTAATAATCACATTATTTAAACAACCAATAACAAAATAAAAATGTCAAATTTGATTTGGTCTCATTTTTCTTTCATGTTTTCTTTCTTTTGAATGTTCGGGTCTTCCATTTTATCTTCGACCTGCCATTTTTTTTATGTTCATGTCCTTGCTTCACCCTTAATTTCGGCAAAGTCACGTTGTCATCAAGCTCGCGGCCGCTTAATTGTTCTTAAAGTTACCAAACAGATGCGACACACCCAGAACGTTGCTCAGGTGTCCGATTCGATATGCTCAAATTACTCTGCGTGGTGTGGGATGACAGAGGCTCAAATTCTTCAGAAAGATCAAGTTTAGTCCCCACTTAAAGGTATAATCGCTCTTTTAGAAAGGTCACGAAACTCGGCAGGGTTCAGCAGTGCTCCTTTACAATAATGTGTGTGAAATTTCATAGTCATATAGCTTCACGAACCTATTCAGAAATAGCAAAAAGCAAAAACAAAAAACTATTCTTGTCTAAGATTCAAACACACAATATTTCGCAGCGATCAAAGTTTACATTCGTATACTGTTCGGCCCCTGTCAATGGGCGATGCATCGGTCAGCGGGAATTGCACAACTCAATGCATGCACTGCAATGCGGACTGCGTTTTTCGGTCTATAGGTTACAGAAACCGAAATCTAGCGGTCGTTATAAGTCAGTTTCCCGTTCTCATATTTCGAGGAAACTTCTTACACAGTACCTTTAATTTAACGAATACATCGTGGTAGGTCACCGAGCTACATAGCAACAGGCATCTCAACCTACTTCGCTTGGTGGTGTTGGCGTGTAAGCTAACCGCACGGATAAAACCATCACCCTAAAGGAACAGGTGGGGCAGTGATCAGGTGATGGCTTAAAGGCTCGCGCGCGCGCTCTGACTGTGCGCCCTGACTGTGTTACATATTATGCAAGAAAGTACACAGATCTTCCCCCCTCCCCCCCCCCCCTTTCTCTCTCTCTCTCTCTCTTTCTCTCTCTCTCTCTCTCTCTCTCTCTCTCTCTCTCTCTCTTTCTCTGTCCAGTTCTGTCTTTCACTGTTTTGCCACCGACCTTGCACAAGCTACAAAGCTACAACACATTCTAACAATTGTTTGAATAGTTGACAAAATCCGCGACTTATTTATAGGAAAATGGATTGCGTGAGATAACTTCAAACCTGTGTTGGGCCATCTATCAACCCACAAACTATTACCGCAACTGGTCCTTTCTGTCAGCCTCGTGAAACTCGGAGGTTCATGACATCTGTAATTCCTTCCAAAGTATTTGCAACAAGTGACATCATCGTATGTTCATTTGCAGAAAGTATCGGTTTCCAATGCCAGCGGCATTTTTCTGTCGCGGTCATCAATGCCAGTAATGATGCTTGAACTTGTTACTCCTGTTGTTCTTGTTGTAGAAGGAGTTCATTTTTCTGGGTTTGGTTTAGCCTTGCTCTCAGAATGTTGGACATTTTTAATCCAAGCTATCAAATAAAGGGGTCTGTCTGCAGTAAAAATAATCGTTCTCGATTCCTCCCCCTGCTAGACGAATTGAGAAACGATGTGAACTAAAAAAAAAAAAAAAAAAAAAAAAAAAAAAAAAAAAAAAAAAGAAACGAGACATACTTGTGGACAAGTATAATGTGGCCTGTATTGGCAAGTTCGTGCACAGACATGGGATGGTAAGTGCACGTGACACCATGGACCTTCCATGGTGAAACCATCTATTCATAAGCAATCAGAGGCAACGCTCACGAAAGCTCATAGCGCAGCTACAACATACCAACAATGCAAAAATTTGCCTGAATGGTCACGTGTATGTGCTAACAAGATGCATTTAATAGGCAGTTTAGATAAAGGGGCGAGAGAAAAAAAAATGGGAAAGAAAATCTCAAAAAGAGTACAGAGTGAGGGATAGAACAAAAGAACTTGGCAAAAGTCACATTGCAAAAGGCATGAAGGAATGAGCGTCTTCACCAATAAAATCCACAAATATTCCCACTCACTTAACACATAATGTGCAGCAGGGGCTAGAATGATTTAGAAATCGATATTCAAGCTGAAATTTTGCATTTATATCTATACATGGCAAACATTTGAAAAACAAATGACACATGCATTGCTCAGAAATAGATGACAGTGGAGGCATTGCATAAAAATAAATTGTAACGAAATTAAAAAGGTGATTTGTCAATCATAACAGACGACATTATAAGAAAAGAAAATTCAAGCGAGATTAAGAGGTGATCTGTCAATCATGACAGACCACCTAATAAAGAAATACAGAAATCAATGCAGAAAGAAAATTCCAACGAAATTAAGAGGTGATCTGTCTATTACGACAGACCACTTAACTACATGTAGACAAAGACGAGGTAGATGGGGGTAGCATCAAAAGTAATAAAAATGGTAGAAGGAGAAGAAATGCGGAAGAAATATTTATGCAGCAGAAGAATATACATGTAGTTGTAGCATAGCAATAGTAGGAAGTTGTACGAGGAGCAGACACGTACGGCATGGTACAGCAGTAGGCATTATGGAATTGGTGGTGAGGAAAATGATGATTATTTGATGCCGGTGGTGGTGGTAGAGGTGGTAGCAGTATGTGTGGGAGTGATATATGTGTATATATGTGGGGGATGTTTTTTTGTTAAGTTAAATTTGGTGGAACTTGTGATGAAGAGGAGTAGTTTCACGCCGTCAAACTGGTTGCAGCAAAGGCAACTTTATATTGCAAGTTACATCCGGGTATGCCTACGTCACTCTAAGTCCTTAACGCGGTGAAGACATCACTTGAGGCCTCTTCTAGGTCCTTATCAACCAACTTCCTGCTTTTCAGGCACGTCGTAACCTCGGTAAGGTGTTAGAGGACGGATAGGGGCTTCCTCTACCTAATTACTCAAGAAGCGACGGGGAGGGGGGGGGGGATTCGGGAAGTTTCGAAAATCAAATCTCAGCGGGGGTTACAACCTATCATTGGCTAAACTCTGAAGATCGCGCCTAAGTTTATGCAAAGTTTAGAGGACACCGTATTATCTTTCTACTCGACGTTCGCCGTCGCCTGTTTATCGCATCTCACCAAGATGCACTTTCGGTAATTCTGTTACAGACAACCCCGCTCGCATCGGCGAGGCTAACCCATCTACAGAAGATGAACCGCCTAGTCTCTCAACACATGCGTAATCATGACTAAGATGTTATCGCTCTCACACCTCCGCCTGTCATCACCTCATTATGAGCCTGGGAAATGAGGCTAACTAAGTCGGTAATGACCCACGAAGGTCGAGTCATTACGAGCGCGCGGCGATAAGTTTAACATACACAAATTGAATGTCATTCGGCGGCCCAAGGGCGGATACACCACATGCTGGATGGAAGCTTTGGCATGTTTGGCAAGGGAGAGGGTTGTCGTAGTCGCAGCTCCAGGCGTCAATGAACACTTTCATCGTCCTCTGCCAAAGGTGCAGTTATGTTCTGTAGAAACGTTGACATCACACATTGGTATGTGAAGTGATACATTCAGGATATCGACGTTTAGTTTATTCAAACAAACGTTCAAAGAACATGTAGTCCCACTACTTGTTTTAAACGTTTTATACGTTTTCCAGTTTATCAACTACATCGGTTCAGCAAAGACTGAGTCAAGAGTGCAATCCAACGAAATAAAGTAGCCACAGCGTTGGAGCTAGACTAACAATCTACATAGACATGTAATACGCCCATAGAGTATCTTACTCCTTTTTTAATAAAATGATATTGTGACCGCCCATCCAGCCTTGAAAAGTATTTATCTCTCGCGACGAAGATCGGTTAACACCTTCCGAGACGTTCAGAGAACATGAACTCTCTTAAGAGCTCGCCTAGAAGTACATGCTGATTCCGGGCACTGTTCTGTATGTTCGCCATCACGTTGCTCTGCCTGTTCCATCAATACTGTAGTTCAGCCAATCGGTATGTTTTCTAACTGTATTCATGATTTCTACGTGTTAAATCGTTCTTTTGGGGGAAGCTATCTAAATGTAAATGGAACGAAACTGTGATATAATCGCATTCGGATATTATGTTTACTAATGCAAAACAGTAAATAAAATTCCTCCTCCCCCTCTCATCTTTCTATAATCCCCCCCCCCCCTCCCTCTCTCTCTCTCTCTCTCTCTCTCTCTCTTTCTCTCTCTCTCTCTCTCTCTCTCTCTCTCTCTCTCTCTTTCTCTCTCTCTCTCTCTCTCTCTCTCTCCCCCCGGACATATTCGGATAACTAATTGCATTTGAGATATTTGCTTTCGTTTCTTGACAGATGATAATCCCGCTTCCGATATCTCCTACCACACACTGACACGTCGCGATGATTGATGATTCCTTGACGTATTTAAATCATTACCTTCTAAGATATAATCACGATAGCTCTCTGCACTTCGACCCCACCCCCACCCCCACCCCCACCTCCGTACCCTCTCCCTCAATTCCACCCCTCCCTTCCCTCCCCGAACTCCTTTTCCGCGATAGGATCGGGAGTATAGTATTGACCCCTCCCCCATATCCCGTTCCCTATTGCATAGCACCTTTCACTTGCACTTTCTTCCCTCCCCCCCCCCCCCCCCCCCACTCCTGCTACAGTACAGTATAGGATAGGATTGACCCAAAATTGATCATAATTACTCTGTCAACATTATCACACGTCGACGCGACGACACTGTAATGATAGTAAGTCTTGAGACAAGACTACAGACTTCTCAAGATGGCAACTGTATCAACACACACACGTATAGTCTGCTGCATTAAAGTTACTACAACGTAGAAGCCTTGTTCGAGTCATCCTATCTGAGTCTACACAAGATCACAACATGGTGTCAGAAGTCCAAGAACCAGCTCAGAAAATGTCCATTTCCGAGGATCAAGGCCCCAAACAGGTGCAGACATTCCGATATTGAGTGTGATTTACGTGTGTATTAGACTGGCTAGCCAGTGCAGTGCATTTATGTATGGTGCATGACAGTGTACAGCACACAGTGCACTCTACTGTGTACATGTTATGGCTATGTGCGTGTAGAGACATCGCATAGTGCGTACGGCATACTGCTCAATGAAATTGTATATCTCGTTGTTCTGACGGGTTGAAAAGATACCACTAGAGTAGAATAAGAGATTAAAGCTTTGTTCAGAGAGCGATTTACTGAAAAAAAGATTGCAAATATGGCAACCTATCTAAGCCAGCCAGCGCCATTAGACTTGACAGGAAATGTAGCAGAAAATTGGAAACGTTTCAAACAGAGGTTTGAACTGTACAATGTAGCTAGTGGTCTGTCGAAGAAAGATGAAAAAACACAGACATCCATGCTTCTGCATGTCATAGGAGACAAAGCTCTTGACATATACAATACATTCACATTTGCCGCTTCTGGTGATGAGATGAGACTTGAGAAAGTGATGGAAAAATTTGAGAGCTATTGCATGCCAAAACGAAACGTGACGTATGAGAGGCACAAATTTTTCACAAGGTCACAAGAGGTTGGTGAGAATATTGATCACTATGCAACAGAATTGCGCAATCGCGCACAGTCGTGTGAGTTCGGACAGTTGACTAACAGTCTGATACGGGACAGAATCATCTGTGGTATTTTGGACAATGGTGTTCGTGAACGTTTGCTGAGGCAGGATGATTTGACGCTAGAGAAGGCGTTGCAGCTTTGTCGTGCTGCTGAAACCACTCGAGCTCAGGCCCACGAGCTGAGTTCCACCGGTGAGAGAGTCTCAGTTGATGCTCTAGGGAGTAAGAAACAGTCGTTCAATTCAACATCACACAAAGGTCCAAAACAACAAAGTCAGAAATCAAAATATGCTTGTGGTAGATGCGGATATAGGCACAGTAGAAATGCATGTCCAGCACAAGGTCAGATCTGCAAGAAATGCGGTAGAGAGAATCATTTTGCAAAGTGTTGTCGGACTCCAGTTGCTAAAGTAGTAAACGAACTGCAACATATGGAGGAAGGGAATGACGGTTTTGTGGTTGATGTTGTTGAGTCAGCAGATTCTCCTGATGAATGGATGGTCAATCTTGTGGTGAATGAAAGGCCAGTGGATTTCAAGTTAGATACTGGTGCTCAGACTAACCTCCTTCCAGACTCGGTGTATCAGATGTTGAAACCCAAACCAAAGCTGCATTCAGCTAAAGTGAAGTTGACAGGCTATAGTGGGGTAGCCATCCCGGTGAAGGGTCGTTGCTTTGTACAGGTCAAGTACAAGGGGTCAACTCACAACATGACGTTTCTAGTCACTCCAGGTAAACGCCAACCATTGCTAGGGTTACAAGCATGTGACAAATTGAAGCTTGTAAAAAGAGTATTGAATGTCAAACAAACAAACAAACGAGTAGCAGACAGCTACCAAGACGTGTTCGAAGGGCTAGGATGTGTTCCAGGGAAACATCACATCACACTGAAAGAGAGTGCCATACCTGTACAACACGCATGCCGGAAAGTTCCATTCGCACTTCGTGGTCAGCTCAAAGATGAATTAGACAAAATGGAACGCATGAAAGTCATCACACCAGTGGATGAACCAACTGATTGGGTATCATCGCTCGTGGTTGTGAAAAAGAAAAACGGACAACTCCGTGTGTGCCTAGATCCAAGAGATCTAAACAGAGCAGTCAAAAGAGAGCACTATCAACTGCCGTCCAGGGAGGAAATCACAGCGCATTTTGCTGGAGCAAAACATTTCAGCAAACTAGATGCATCCAGTGGATTTTGGCAGATTGAACTAGATGACGAAAGCTCAAAGCTGTGCACTTTCATCACTCCGTACGGACGGTACAGATTTCTGAGACTACCATTTGGCGTTTGCAGTGCTCCAGAAGTGTTTCACAAGATAGTGCATAATTTGTTTGCACACATTCCCGGTGTCAACACAATGATGGATGACATAGTCGTATGGGGAAACACCCAAGAGGAGCATGATGCAAGGCTGATACAGGTCCTTGACATAGCCCGGAAAGTGAACCTGAAACTCAACAAAGACAAGTGTGAGTTTGACGTTGGAAAGCTGACATTCATCGGCGACTTGATCAGCGAACAGGGAGTCCAGCCGGACCCGAAGAAGGTGGCAGCCATCAGAAACATGGAAAGGCCACAATGCAAACAAGACGTCCAAAGGTTCTTGGGTATGGTCAACTACCAAGGGAAGTTCATACCAGACTTAGCCACAAAGTCAGCCCCTCTCAGAAGTCTACTTGACAAGAAAAATGAGTGGATGTGGCAAGACGCACAAGAGAAAGCCTGGCATCAACTCAAAGAAGCTCTGTCAGAGCAACCAGTGCTACACTTCTATGACTGCGCAAAACCAACAAAAGTATCAGCAGATGCTTCAAAGAATGGCCTCGGTGCAGTGCTACTGCAGCAACATGATCACGAATGGGTTCCCGTAGCATATGCATCAAGAGCAATGACCGATGCAGAGACACGCTATGCACAAATAGAAAAAGAACTGCTGGCAATAACGTACGCATGCGAACGATTTCACCAGTACATCTATGGACAACAGGTTGAAGTGGAGACTGACCACAAACCACTCATATCGTTGTTCATCAAACCACTCTGTGACTGTCCTCTTCGCATTCAACGCCTACTCATCAGGGTGCAGCGATATGATTTGAAAGTGTCATACACACCTGGCAAGTACATGCACACTGCAGATGCATTGTCCAGAGCGGTAGATCCAGAGGCCGAGACGAATGTTGACAGAGAAGAAGACATCAGAGTCCATGTCGATGCTGTGATGATGAATCTACCAGTTACGTCCAACAGACGCAGCCAGTTTGTCGACGAGACAAAGAAAGACAACACACTACAAGAGCTATTAGGCATCATCAGAGATGGATGGCCTAATACAAAACAGCAGTGTCCAGTAGCAGTCAGAGAATACTGGAACATCAGAAGCGAGCTGTCAGAAGCAGAAGGCATGATCCTGAAAGGCAGCAAGATAGTCGTACCAGCTACAATGAGACCGTTGATGTTGCGCAAAATCCATGAAGGACACCTGGGCATAGAAAAGTGCAAGAAACGTGCACGTGAAGTCTTGTATTGGCCCAGGGTCAATCAAGACATAGCTGCAATGGTACAAGACTGCAACTCATGCCTGATGTACAAGCCTAGACAGCAGACGGAGAGTCTACAACCCCATGCAGTACCGAACAGACCATGGGAAAAGATCGCTGCAGATTTGTTCACGTTGAACAACAAGGAGTACATGGTGATCGTTGACTACTATTCGCAGTTTGTTGAAGTCTGTAACATGACTACAACTACAAGCAAAGCAGTGATCAAACACATGAAAGCGGTATTCTCCCGTCAAGGCACTCCATGCGAGCTTGTAACTGACAACGGTCCACAGTTTGCAAGTCAAGAATTCAAGAGCTTTGCAAGTGAATGGGACTTTGGTCACACAACAACAAGTCCGTATCACCCACAGTCCAATGGACTAGCGGAAACTGCGGTGAAGATCGTCAAGAATCTCATCCGCAAGTGCGAACACAGTGGGCAAGATGTCTACAGAGCTTTGCAAGTGTACAGAAGCTCACCACTGGAATGTGGAAAATCGCCTGCAGAACTGCTGTACAATCGGCGCATGAGATCAAACCTGCCCATGGTAGACAAACTACTAGATCCCCAGCACATCGATCCTCGTTCAGTGAAAGAGAGGAAGGAAAGGCAGAAAGTGAAGCAGAAAGAGCGTTACGACAAACATGCTCAAGACCTACCAGAGTTCAACGTAGGTGACCATGTCAGACTCCAAGACATGCACAACAACCGATGGGCTCAACGCGGTACCATCACGTCGAAGCTACCAAATAGATCATACTTGGTAGAGACTGACAGGGGTGAGATTCGTCGCAGAAATAGACGTCATCTCAGACCTGCACCACCGACACAACGAGCCGAGCACATCCAACATCCCACGCGGATGGACAGCGATCTGGATGACTACGCAGAATTCCCAGCGCAACCAGCTGAAGCTGCAGAGCAATCCGCGTCCTCGTTCAGAACAACCCGACATGGAAGAATTAGCAAACCACCCGAACGCATGGACTTGTAAAGCGAATACTAAAAGAACTTTCGCGCTTTTATGTAGAATTAGTCGCGTTTTATGTAGAATTAGTAAGAGATCAAGTTGAAGCAAACAGAAAAACTTGATAGCATAAATGTAACTATGTTTTATGTTTCATCAGCAAGATTTGGATAATCAGCTGATTATCTTCAACGCGAACCAGTAATGGAACTGAACTCTTTTAATACAAAGGACTGGATAAATATTCTTTAAAGATCTGCAACCGGATCCATAATATACGTTGACTATTATAAGATACATGTACTTGTTATAGTACAGTTAGTGTTTCAAAGAAAAGTATACAAATTGACTGTCTGACATATTTGGAAATGGATACAAAGGATATGATGAGAATAAGTTTACTTTAATGAAAAGAATGTAAACCTTCTTTTTAAAGAAAGGGAGGTGTAATGATAGTAAGTCTTGAGACAAGACTACAGACTTCTCAAGATGGCAACTGTATCAACACACACACGTATAGTCTGCTGCATTAAAGTTACTACAACGTAGAAGCCTTGTTCGAGTCATCCTATCTGAGTCTACACAAGATCACAACAGACACATTGTATGTCACCCATCTCGTCTGAGTCATAGCCGGTCCCAAAATCAAGATTTCGCCTCGCCTGACACGCCGCCTAATGTGAATTGACACGTTCCGTGGTTTATCTGCCTCCAATCTCCTTGTGTCCCCCGCCTGCTGGCGCTTGTTCAGTTTTTCTTCCTGTTCAAGCTGTGGTGGCTGCATGCAGCTCACTGGCTGTGGGTGTGCTAGCTGCGCGATAAACTGCTTGTCATTTTCCAGGGGCGTTTCGTGGATGGGAGGGGGCGTCCCCCTTCATCCTTTATCCGCAATAACGACTAGTGATCAGGCATTTGGATACGACTAGAATACGCCCCCTTTCATGTGTTTCTTTTTAATCCCCCCCCCCCCCTCCTCCACAGGTCACGTATTCACACAATTGATATGGCTGTATAACCCCCGAAACACACACGCACACATACACACCTCCATTTTTTCTCTCTCTTTGAACAAAGAGTTGATGTGTCACGCCATGCCGCTCCTACCCCCCTACCCCCCCCCCCAAAAAAAAGAGAGATAGGGAGTGTGTATATATGTGTGTATATGTGTGTGTGTGAGTGTGTGTGTGTGTGTGTGTGTGTGTGAGAGAGAGAGAGAGAGAGAGAGAGAGAGAGAGAGAGAGAGAGAGAGGGGGGGGGGCAGGGGCAAAGATACAGATCAACAGATAGGGATGGATATTAGAAGAGACAGTGAGTGGAGAGATGGAGAGAGAAAACAGAACAATTTACGGTTTGTACGACGTAAATCATACAATAGCCTCACAACGGAAATAATAGGAAAGAATTTGTTCATGGAGATTCAGGTGTAAAGTATTTGCATGTTTGATATCATAATTGATGGTTATACCGCCATTTCAAACAATTCATGACAGCGTTAAACCGGATTAAAACCAAAAAAAAGTCGCTGCTGAAACATTGACAATAATACTGTCACGTTCCGTCTCAAATGTGTTTTATGCATTGTGCCCTTTTCCACAGCACGACTTTATCATGGTGTTGTTCATCCACGTTCGCGTACATACAATAGGTCAACGTGTCATTTGCCGTGACAAAATGTAAACCTCGTAAAAAGAAAATTAATGAACTTTTTCGACGAAGTGATTAAGCCTTCCGGGCAAAACACCCCCACACCGTTGCTACTTAAAAGGGGGCGTCAGTTGCCAAGAAATCCTTTTTGTTCATATGCCTTCTTCGATTTTCCTCAAGTTTGTCTAAAAAATGTTGCCTGTTCCTTGATCCTTGTCGGTCACTTTTGTTTATTTGATACATTTCATGCATTGCGTTCGTTAGTGTACTTTCCACAGTACATGCGCTCATCACAAAAGGACATGTATTCGTAGCCTGGCTTTCAGGCTGTTGGGCATTTTTAATCCAAACTCCAATATTCAATAAACGGGTCTGGCTGAAGTAGACTAACCGTTCTCGTTTATTTCTCTGGCTCGGAAAAGAAGATGAGAATGAAAGAGTGGATGGTATTGTGAATACAAGGCTTATTTTTTAAAGTGTGAAAAAGAAATGTCCAAATGCCTGGAATACAGGCTACATACACGACGTAGTAGGCTTAGAACACTTACATAGACTGGAGATAATAATCATGACAATTTTAAGAAGACAGGAAGAAATATGTCGGTAACCAGACGTTTAGTGGAGTGGTGGTTGCGGGTGCTAATTATTGACGGTGACGACGACGACGACGATAATGATAACTGTTATTAATGAGGTG
>OZ022593.1:14457257-14629757 GCA_963669155.1 Arbacia lixula
ATGTTTGTACATGTACATCTATAAGCTTTGAACTCGGGGTGTGTGTGTGTTTTTATCTTGGCGGCGAAACGAATACGCTCAAATGAATTCCCACACTACATGTTTGCCAAACCAACGAAAGCCAGCTTATTATTGACATCTGCACTGATCATGACTTTCAGCCGGCGTCATTTCATTCAATAATATTGTTTTTTGATGTATTCACCCTTGAATTTGAAATATCACAAAAATTCGCTTTTCATTCATGATGCATGAGTAAAAAAACATTGATTGTTAACGCTAACCGCCTCATTTGATTCGTAATTTATTTGTTACGCGTCTGTTGATTTCATGACTGATATAGACTACTACACATGTCCTTTTGTTGTTTCCATTCGAAATAAAAACTCATGGAAGTGCAAGGCTGCTCATCAATAATGGGCGTTTGAATAATGATTTATTTTACGAACATTCAGTTTTGAAGTCTAAAAGGAAAAAATCCAGCCTTAATTTAACTTGATCCTAATCATGATAGCAAAATAAATGCGATACCCCAATGAATGTTTGACGAAAATCCGTTAAAGGATGAGACACTTATGACTTTTTAAAAGTTCAAAGTTTGTGACGGCATTGCGATTTGTTTTCCTACATTTTGTGTCCTGTATGATTCCATAAATTGCCTTTTTTCTGATTTTTTATGAAGGAATACATCCCTTTTTCATAGAGGTGTGTGTGTGTGTGTGTGTGTGTGTGTGTGTGTGTGTGTGCGTGTAAAAACATGTGTCTAATGATCTATGAAATGCACAGTTAAAATGACGAATATCCTTTTGAGAAAAATAAAATTTAAAGAAAAAGTCAGTACACAACTTGGCAGAGTAACTTCGCAAGTGACGTCACAAAATTAAGCATTTGAAAATTCATAATTGTGTTATCCTTTTACTGAATCTTACTTGCTTCTGAAGATGCTTCAAAAGATAATAATGTGATCTATATAGTCACGCAAAAAAAGTTCCTCCATGATTTTCAGTTACGTAACCTTTTCCACGGCTATCCCGTACCTTTAATTTGTATAATTTGCATTTCCAAGACTCTTTAATGTTTCATGTGTAATTTATGCACAGTTTGCATAATTTTCATGTTTTCGCTTTGTTATTGGTACACGGATTCAACGAGAACCAGTCTGTGTACAGATATGGGTCTTTTACCGTATTTAGATAAATAAATCAATTAAAATACACGTTTTTTAACATTTTTCTTCAATATAGTGTAAAACATTCCCTTTAATTATTGGTTTTCCTCCCACCATCCGCCTCTATCATTTCATGCACGGTTGGAATGGTTTTATAGCTAATATTTGACATGCGGGATTAACGTTGTTTTATGGCGCTCCGTCAATGACAAATGTCATCCGCGACTAAAACTTCAGATATAAATCATTTTAGAATGAGGGGTCGTTCACCCAAAATTCAGTGCAGTTGAAGGTTGTGAGTTGTCAACAATTACAGCAAGTTAGAGCTCAAACCAACCATAATACTGGAACAGTTTAACTACTGTTATGATAGAATTGGACTGCGTGTCTGTAAAACAGAACAAAACATTATCTCTGAATACGTCCATGTAGTGTCCACATTATTTGATAACACACTCGTTCTCCGGCACACACACCATCTAGACCTGTCTGTCTCCTCTGTTAGCAACTCCAAATATTACGGTCCGTCAATGTCTTACTTACATAATAATGCTTTTTCGGCTTTACACACATACGATATGATTTGCTAATGAGGGATGTGGAGAGGGTTTGGGCGACGGAGGGAAGGGGGAGAAAAGGAGAGAGGGGGTGGGGGACAAGGAGATAGGACAAAAAGAGAAAGCGGAGACCGTGGATTGTAGGGATGTGGAGTCAATAGGCATGATACGTAGAGAGAGAGAGAGAGAGAGAGAGAGAGAGAGAGAGAGAGAGAGGGGGGGGGATGGCGAGAAAGAGAGAGAGAGAGAGGAGGGGGAGGGAGGGAGAGAGAGAGAGAGAGAGAGAGAGAGAGAGAGAGAGAGAGAGAGAGAGAGAGAGAGAGATGTTTACGTTCGAACGTGAAACTACAACACAAACATTATATTAGTAAGTGTGCAAAGCACGATATCAAAACCTGAGTTTCTGATTGCCAATCGCATCAAACCAAAGTAAAGCGTTAGTTGAAGCTAAACCTTTCAAACACGTTCTCCCCATAAATAACTCTGACAAGCCGCTTTGGGCGAGAAGAAAAGACTCGAACTGCACGCCCGACTGGCCCTCATTAATTACGGCTTCCGAGCCGAACAAAGCCCCGTGTATGTAACCCAACAGGAATGCCGACTTGATGACTTGGGTCCCTTTCTTCTCAAGATGGATGACGACATGGATGCCTATCTATCACGACGCGAGCATTAATCAAACTGATTCACTCGACTTGTCAGATAGATTTATCCTTTGATTGAGCGGCCGACCTTTAACAACAGGTATGATTTGTCACCAGCCGATTCCAACCTGTCTATATTAGCTGGTCCCTGAATATTTGTGCTGGCTCGTATGGGGAAGTAAGCCAAAATGACTGGGGCATATGCACTGGGGCATATTTTAATATATTGCATTCCGCATTTGTGACTGGAATGTGTTTTTGTGGAGCCGGGCCCTGTCATATAAAAAAATTGTCATGGATCACAACTTGACTTGCGATTGAAATAAATCGTAACTACATACATTACACATCGGGGATTGGACTTCAGATGTGTATCACAACACTTTTAAAGACGGGGCCCTGATTCGGGTATATGAAATATATGAGTTGATCGTTAAGGTAATCTGTCACAATATATATTTCGGTATTCAAATTGCATAGAAAATTCTAACAAGGGAGAAATTGCGTCTCTCATTTGTTCAGCAGTTTTTGGTTTGCAGGTAACTTGATTGTTGCTCGATCGGGAAAGGGTTCAAATATGTTTTTTTTTCCGCAAGTTTTCTCTGGAGACTGTACTTTTAACGAGTATGCTGATCGTTTTTTTGTTGATAATATCATTGATTTATTTGTAAATATGCCAGTGCTCCTGGGCTTCTTCTGGGCGTATCACAGAGAAGCGCCAGCTATTGTTCATGTTCGAGTTGAGTCGATGTGGTGGGTCTAGACACATTGGATGCACTCAGAAATTCAGGGTAAACCTTCACGGGGACTGAAGCTGCTTTGGAATGATTTTTAAGGGGGTGAGAGAGATGGGAGAAAAAAAGAGACAGAAAGAGAGAGACATAGATAGATAGAGAGTATGAGAGAATGTGAGGGGAGAGAAAGAGGGAGAGAGAGAGAGAGAGAGAGAGAGAGAGAGAGAGAGAGAGAGAGAATAAGAGAGAGGGGGGAGAAAGAGATAGAAAAGGAAGTTTAGTGAAGATAGAGCGAGACACAGAGACAGTGGAAAAGAGAGTGGAAAAGAAAAAAAAGACGGAGAGAAAGATAAATAGAAGGGTAAAGATAGAGAGGGGGAGGGGGCGTGACTAGTCTTAGAGTCTATTTTTCAGTTTGAATGAGAAATGTCCACCAGCTGGAAAACAGTCAAGACTACACCTATATGTTATTATTATGGTCCATGCCATATTTAACCAAATGTATGTTGATATCTGCAAAAGTATAAGCCCATTCAAAGGAAGTTACGGCAATCTTTTGGCGTGAAAAGCAAATGATGACACGCCATGTACATGTTGCAATGTTTAAAAGGTCTCTCAAAACGTAAGCGCATTACTTCTAGAATTGTCCTCAAACTATCTGCCTTCTCTGACGTATACGTTTTTATTCAAACCTCCAGAAAATAATATCATTTAATGTCGAAAGAGGAACTTCAATGGATACCTTGTCACTCGCCCATCACTTACCTGCATTCCAGTTTTTCCACCATATGACACGGGCTGAAAAGGAAATTTGTTCTGCTGATTTATTTATACCACATAAATAATGGGAACTTTGTTTCTGAAAGTTCAATGTCGTCGGTATTTCAGATTTGATTAATTTGTTTATTCGGCAGCTATAAGCCCTTGACGGCCCGGTGGATGGCGGCTTTCCATTCATCAAGTTTACGGCCTGCATTGCTGGATGAGTAATGGCCACATTATCAGATGAAGGATAGCGATTCGTTCCCAGTTTGCGTGTACACGGGCGCAGACAAAAGGGGGCGGTCGGGCCCCCCCCCCCTTTTTTTTCTAATTACAAGCATGATGGGGACGTGTTAATTTTCGCTGTAGTTTGGTGGATTGGGCAGCACGGCTTCTAGTCTGTGGGACACTTCTGAAACATAGAGTCCAATATTTTAAGACTTATCACTGTATCTTTCTCCTGTTTTATCAGGGGATCTAAAGAAGAAATCGGGTATGATTAGTCTACTTAAATCAGACCCATATATGGAATAGTCTGGTTTAGAAATGCCCCAAATCCAAAAGCTAGTCAAGGAATACTAGTAGGGTTGTGGGTTCAAGTCCCTGCTATGTTCGTTCTTTGTCCCCTTCTGCCAACACGATCGTCGTCAACGCCTCACCCTAATCATTCTCGTTGATGTCGTCACCATCGTCATCATCATCGATATCATCATCATCGTCGTCATCATCATCATTATCATCATTTGTTATCATCACATCATGATCACATGATCACGAACAATTTACTGGTACTACAAAATTTCCAAATTGCTTAAAAAGTAGCATGTTAAATAACGAAGCTTTTCTATCTGCATCTCATCAGGTTATCACGCAGATATGAACAAATTACAAGAAGAATCAATTAGGTTGACCTCTATGGTTAGAACAGACGTATTGGCAGGGCAAATTCCTTTTTCTGCACAAAAGGAGGTCTCTGGACTCTGGATCACATGATCATTACCATCAGTCATAGTGCTCTTTATTTCATTATATAATTTACACAAATGTCAAGGGGGTACCAACTATTCAAACACACATAGACATTCATTTACACAAACACAAACACATATTTCTTCGCAATCATCACACCCATCGTCATCATCGTCCTCATCATAATCGTCCTCATCATAATCGTCATTACCTTCACCAATGTTCACCATCAAATCCAGGGTTAGACTTGATCAGCATGTGTGCTATATGTAAAGTGCATATCATATTTTGCCTTTGCATCATTACGTTCGAGTGTTGATATTCTTCTTCCTCTTGATCATAACTGAACCAAACATGCAGACGGTCACATCACACTTATCTAACACCCCCCCCCCCTTTTTGTCCCTCCCCGCCCCTTTTAATATTCTCCACGCGAGGCGGCGCGCGGCATTTTACAAAGAGCCAAGAGCAGAAATATTTGACACAAATACTCGTCCGTTCCGCGCGCAACACGGGCATAAATCAACCACAGTACTCGGTTCTTAGATATGCCATCCTCAATCATTCCACCACAATATCGTATGCATCCAGAAGTACATTACTTTAGATATATTCCATCCCGTAGGCGTACTATTTATAACAAGACAATGTATTTTCTTTGTCATACGCCGCTATGTTACACCCTCCAACAACATGATCAATCTTATTCTGGGTATGTTGTATGGTAGACCACGCATGATGATGCATTTTTTTTTTTTTTGGATTTGTTTGCCCATTTCTTTTTTGTTCGTGGGAGAACAATTTGACGAATGAAACTCACATAAAGTTTGTTTCTGCTTTGACAAATTGATACTGCATCCAATATGAAACACTTTCATTTATTGTTGTTTCCCGATACCACAATGATTAACCATGCTGCCGCCACTATTAACACAATAACAAGAATTTACTTCTTCTACTATCATTATTACTGCTATCAATGCTAATGCAATCACTCCTACCACTATCACTTATACTACTACTACTGCTATTTCTTCAGAAATATTACTACTACTACTACTACTACTACTACTACTACACTACCACTACTACAACTACTACTACTTTTACTACTACTACTACTGCTACTTCTACTACTACCTCTGATCCTACTACTACTTCTACTACTACTACTACTACTACTACTACTACTACTACTACTACTACTACGACTACTACTATTACTACTACTACTACTACTACTACTACTACTACTACTACTACTACTACTACTACTACTACTACTTCTACTACTACTACTACTGCTGCTGCTACTACTACTACTACTACTACTACTACTACTACTACTACTACTACTACAACTTCTACTACTATATTTTACTACTAATACCACCACTATCATCACGATCACCACCGATTCTTGTTGCATGTCACCACTTTTTGAACATTACAAGAAACAGATTAAACAGCAGTCCATTGCTCATTTTTTTAAAATAAAATAATAAAGAACTAAGTTGGGCACAAAAACTTCAGCCCCCCCCCCCCCACACACACACACACCACTCACACAACCCTCACCCTCACCGCCACCATCTCCCCAACCACCCGCTAATTTTTCCCTTGCTACACCTCATGCGGAAACGGTTGAAGATGGTTTGAAATGCCACGTGAACTTATTCCCACATTTGTTCATCGCACGTGTTGACTCACATTTCTGCCTAACTGAAGAGCTTAATGGAAATGCAAATATTAAACTTCCAGAAAAAATGCCAAATAACAGAAGAAAACACATGACTGATTTGATGAATTGGTGACTATGTTTACTTTTACTAATTTTGCTCATTCTTCATATTTAGACAGCAATCGTAAAAGTCTTACTCCAACCAAATATAACAGAATTATATGGAAATTGTTTCAATAGATAAATCATTCTTTGAACGGAGGTGAACTTCGAAATGAAGGGTGTCATTGTGTTTTACCAGCCATCCCTTTTCTACTGAAATCCTGTGCGCAATGATCCTACGCCAACTCTTTTTAAAACCTTGTATGTTTATTATTAGCCTTGTTCCGGGAGAATAGATCATTTCTCCTTTTGGCAATTCTTAATTTGGAAGGGTTTCCCACAGTTCACGTCCGAGTTTTCGTTGTCAGGATTATGTATTCTATTTACGTGATTGCCCCCTCTATTTTACCTTGCCTCGTTTCTTCATCGTATCAGTCATTCGCCCTTCCCTTTCACCCTTCTCTCAACTCTTTTCACCGCTATCTATCTACAACCCTTCCTCCTCCTCCTCCTCCTTCCTTACTCTCTATGTCTATAGCTCCACATCGTTCATTCCCACTCCCCTCTCTCCATTCCCCATCAATCATTGCCATGCCATTCCTTGCCCCTTCCCTCTCACCGATCTCTTTCTCCATCTCCATCTCCACTCTTTCCCGCTCTCCACCCCTGTATAAATGACAGTACCCCGCCGGCCATTCCCTCTCACCCCTCTCTCCATTTCCACCCATCCCCTCCTTCTTCCTACCTCTCTATAATACCTTTTAGAGCCCCCACCCCCCACCCTGCTCCATCTCGATTCCTACTCTCCACAGTCACCCCACTCAATCATTGGCATGTCACTCCCCCTTCCCTTTCACCCATCTCATTCTCCATCTCAAGCCCTCTCCTCCTCCATCCTTGCCATGGCACCCACCCCTTCCCCCTCAACCCTACCGCCCTCCTCTCTTACCCCTTTCTCCGCCCCCCTCTCACACCCTCTCCATCTCCTTCCACTACACTCGCCATCTCCAGCGCTCTCTCCACCTCGAACTCTCTCATCTATACCGCCCCATTCTCCTCCATCTCTCACCCCTCCACCCCCTCTCCATCTCCACAAATCTCTCCAATTCCACCCCTCTCACCCCTATCACCCCTCCATACATCCCCCTCTCACCTCGCTCTCCAATTCCACCCCTCTCCTCCTCCTCCTCCTCCTCCTCCTCCTCCTCCTCCTCCTCCTCCTCCTCCTCCATCCTTGTTATGGAGACCACCCCTTCCCTCTTACCCATCCCTCTATCTCCCTCTAACCCCTCCCTCTATCACCCTTCACCCCTCTCTCCATCCCACTCCACCACTCTCCCCACATCCACCCCGCTCTCCACCTCCACCCCTCTCCTCCTCCTCCTCCTCCTCCTCCTCCTCCTCCTCCTCCTCCTCCTCCTCCTCCTCCTCCTCCTCCTCCTCCTCCTCCTCCCCCTCCCCCTCCTCCATCTATCCTTGGTACGCTTGGAGTGTCCTGTCAACGCCACGGTTGTTGCAAACATCATTTTTATTTACACTCATCACGTCTCGCAGCGACAGCCCGAACATAAAGTCCGTATTACTACCCAGGACTCGAGTCTCAAAAAGTACAAATACATAAATTTGGCATTATCTGCCCCTCGAGACGGCGGGTAATTCAAAGTCGGCTTGTGTTTGACATGTCATAATGTATTTATTGATCTTACCCTTGGCCAACCTACAGGGCCTTTAGTCAGGATCAAACGGAAAAACAAAGGAAAAACGGGCAAGCTTCCATCGTGTTCATACACATATGGCGTCCACACACACACACACGCCACTCCTCTGCATCTCAGCCTCTCAGAATATTTCGAATCCCACCCCTCCCACTTACACACACACACACAAACACACAAACACACACACATATTCACCTACAAAGCCACACATGCGCACGCGCGCACACACACACACGCGCACACACACACACACACACACACACACACACACACACACACACATATACATACCCACACATGCACACATACGCGCACAAACATACACACGTACACGCGCACACACGCACACACACACACATGCACGCTCGCACATACTCACACATATCATACATACACACATACACACATACACACACACACGCGCACACACACACACACACACACACACACACACACGGTACAAACTTCATAAACTGTCAAGGAGTCAAGGAGAAGACACTCACAAAATTATCATCAAGTCTGTGCAGAAAGAACCGGGAATGCTATCGGTTTACATGCACAGTATCGAAAGCCGCAGAAAGCAAACTGACAGAAATATTATCAGCACTGAGAGCAGCAAGATGTAATTTTAGCAAAATGTTTCGGGGGTTACGAAAAAAGAAAAAGGGCAAAAGAGACCTCCAGGAAAAGTTATGATGAAACTAGAATGCGACTTCCCGACGCCTCATACTTGACCTTTGTCTGTCAGTGTTGGAATGTTATTCATGATCGCTTCTTGGTGGGTTGGAGACACTGAAGACGTTATTGACTTTCTTGGCTAGACCGCTGGCTGACTGGGATGGATGGATGGACTGAACAATCAACAGGGGGATCCGATGATCGGTGGAGAGCTAGCTATAGTGGTCATATAGCGCGCGACTTCTTTTCAACCGCACTGCAGACATCTATGCTTGCCTTTCTCAAGGTCACGGTCAATTCGTTTCTTCTGACGTTACTTTTCAGATGAAGTCACTATGATTTCTCTTATCGAATCATCCTTATCTTTTTCTCTTGCCTCCACGTCTCATTTTGTAAACGACCACTACTTATTCCATGTAGTGTGTTAACTGTCATGACCATGGGCATGAATATGGGCAGTAAGTCAATGGGATTTTCCAAAATCCTCTTCTTCTTGTCCGCCCTATCCTCGAACGATCTGAATGGCAACGTGGGGCAAGGAACTTTGGCAATGGAAACATCATCGCGGGAGGGATTCGAACCCCAAACCTCCTAAATGTCATTGCTGTTCTCTGGTCTCCCGAGACTGTTGCCTGTTTCTAAAGCAAAACATTCCATAAAGGGGGTCTGGCCGCAGTAGACTAATCATTCTTAATTTCTTATGCGGCTCCCCGAGAAATATAATACAGTGATTAGTCTTAGCATGATTATTTAGATGTATTTCATCAGATTGGCTCATAAATATCTAAAAGCCTGGAAACAAAGCTAAACATACTAGGGACGATGTCAAAGTGTTACACCACATCATGATGTGCAATGTGAGGGACACGAACCTCCATCGCAAACCTCTAACCTCAGGACTACCTAATCTCTTCATCATCACCTCCGTCATATTCTGACATCGTGAGGACATAAGGCTGAATGTGATATAGCCTGTCTACCAGGCTGTTGGGCATTAATTTTAAAACAATTTACCTGCACCTGCACCTGTAAATTGTTAATTACAAACGGGCTCTTGCTACGATAAACTAATCAATGTCCAGTTCTCCTCCGGTTTGCATAGCACATGGAGAAGGTGGAAATTATTCTCGTTATTAATAAACCCGAATGTGCTAAATTTGGTTAGAAAATAATCCAGCAGTCTAGAAGACAGGCCAGGCTGAATATTATATTAAACTTGCTTTTCCCCCGAGCACCGTAACGCAGGCGGGACACATCAAAGAGGTGTCAACCGAACCCCGAACTAGCCTCTTTTTCCCCCTTCTCCATTTTTGCTTCTTGTCAAATCAAACACGGCTGTCATCTCGAAAGGTTCCACCAGATATATGCATCGGTCAAGTGCAGGTGACGCCGGTGAATATTTAACGCCTTGTGTGCCAGATTAACCGCTGATTTAAAGGACGTGTGTGAAGTAGAGGTACACAAACGTTAACATGGTACATATAGAGGGGAGTGTTCATACCCTTGGCACGAGTCACGACTCCATTGTCCCATTGGCTCTAGTTATGGTCATGGTAGTCCTAGTACCTGCAAGAAAAGGCGAGGTGGAGTGGTTACCGTTCATCTTATTTATTTTTTTATAAATAGGGTAGCCCCATCAATGAGGTTTCACTGTTCTCCCCTGCGTACAAATAATACAACAATACACAACACCAACAGGATTACACAAACAAATGCTTATGACAAAGACGTAAACCAAAATGGCAACAAAGATCAACTGATGTAACGCACAACAAAAGAAGGAGGACCAATGCTTCCACATTCACCACACAAGTGAAAATTTATTGCCAATTGCAAACTGGTAACTAAAAACAACATGATTGGTACTAAATAGTCATACCTCTTAAATATGTGCGATAATATGAATTCACAAAATCTGTAAAAGTATAAATACAGGTCCTCTTTCACAAGAACTCCTGACATCTCATTCTAATAAAAGTTAACACGGTTTAACGTATACCTGCCAAATATGAACAGATGACAATGAGTTACATTTTATTGAAATTACATTATATGTGACCCGCTTCGTCATATCCTTATTGGTTCCTAGAAAATAAACACTTACCATGACTATGGCATTCAAATTTAAGGGTAAATAAACATAAACTCGAAGCCATAACTGTAATCTTTCTTTTATGTCCAACATTTAATCCTGGTCCTAATGTTTTAATCTTAGCTGGTATTCATCGGCAAAATGGGAATTGGTCACAAAATTATTTATTTGGAATCGCTTGGCGTAGGAACTGTTGAGACTATACCATGGGTAACTACGACCCTATCACTACGATATGAACTCTGCAAATGGCCACCAGTGTTTCTATAAAAAAAAAATAAAAAAAAAAATAACGGACAGGTGTGTACGTATGGTGATTGCCTGACTTCCAGGCTATTTGGGGCATTTTTAATCAAAAGTACGATATTTACTAAGCGTATCTGTCAACTGGATCTGTCATCTAAACCGGTTTGTAGATTAATCATTCTCATTTCTTTCTCCGGCTTTGAGACGGGAGATAGAACAGAGGAGAAAGAAAGAGTTACTAGTGTAAGATCTCACCATACCCCTCCCTGTAATGTCCCCCACACACACCTTCTCTCCCTTTCTCTCTCTGCTGTCAGGCAATAAAGCCAAGGACACAGGGACCATAAATTCTCTCTCTCTCTCTCTCTCTCTCTCTCTCTCTCTCTCTCTCTCTCTCTCTCTCTCTCTCTCTTTCCTTCCTCCCTTCTGGTCAGCCTCTATAAACAATGCACCCTTTCTCCCCCGAAATTCCTCCCAGATAGCTACTATATTACTCCCTGGTATAAACTCCACACCCAGTCCAGAATAAAGGACTCTGCTTCTATACCACCATCAGGTATAGACGCATCTCTCTATAGCCGCCTCATGCAGGTTCAAAGTGCTATTTCACAGAGGGACCACAGCATCATCATAGTTAGTATAATACAGCTACTTCTTTATATATATATTCAACAACTGTAGTACTCCACCATCGTGTACCGTTGATAAATGACTGTTCCAGATGTACGTCAACTAGATTCATAGAATAAAGGATCGTGAACTTGTATATTCATCGTCTCTGCCTACATCTATATCGTCGTCATCATCTGTATATTAGTTAAGAGTCTCACTGAAAGACCACGCTACCCATTTAATAAACATTAAACATTACCACAGTGCAGACACCTTACACTAGTCTTGTGAATACGAGACTCGATTTTTAAAGTTTGATTTAGAAATATCCAAAAGCCTAGAAGCCAGGCTAAATACATCACGATTGAGCCAGAGGCGATATATGACGTGCAGGTAATGATTGACATTGATGGGCACACACCTTGTGTCATACCCAACGCTAATTGACATTGTGGTTAGCTACCTTGCGTGCGAGCCTGCAAAACCACACGCTGACACGCTGCCGCGCTAAGATAGATACACCCATATTAATCCACTCTGTACCGCTCATTGGAAATTGCCTTTGTTTCCTACACACTTTCATGTCGATTGTCCTCGGAGGGTTAATGCAAAGGTCTATGAAAACTGCGTGTAAAGTTAGTCCGCCCCAGCTAGATTTTGTGATTAATTAACAAGTCGATTGGCGGTTGTTGCTGATGGGTGTGCGTCATCAGCGCAACGAGAGGGTGGCTGTTCCCCGAACCCGTCACGCCCGTAAGACCTCCCGGGTCAGTCGCTTCAATCTCTGCAGAAAGGTCCCGGTTTTTTTTCTCCGAGGTATGCAAACTCACGTGGTAGTTTTGACAGGTTGGGGGCGCCCTGCTGTTACATGTTGGGGGCGCCCTGTCGATCTAGCAGATGTATGGTAATGTTGTTTGTTTGGAGGCCAACGAATAACTATAGTCTACTGAAGATATGAAGTTTATGGTAACGTGCCATGAGAACCACAGAAATAGCGTATGACTGAACAAGCATTCTCCTTACCGCAAAAAAAGGAAAGTTTTCACATAATGCACCGCGGAGCGACATTCCGTTTTGTTTGAAGTCATGTCCGCTTCCGGTGTCATACCCTTGTACACTAGACCGGAAGCGGACAAGACTGCAAATGAAATCCGAATGTGGCTGCCCGGTGCATCGTGGGAAGACTTCTCCTAATATGTAGAATTGAAGAATTGGATGGGAATATCATTAACCTGAATACTATGTTTCTTACCGTGATGTAAAATCAGCAAGGCCGATGCATATGAGGAGTTGATCCCTCGATAAGTTTTCAAGTTATTTCAAGGTAAGGGGTAGTCAAGTAGAAGTAGCAATGATTACGGGAGCCGTCGTCATAGTAGATCTGTTCTGAGGTTATCGCGGTTCCCAGCCTTCTCTTGATTATAACAACTGCAATATACATGTATATCTGTTTGAAATTATCCCTTCTCATGATCCTAAAATCGAACTAGAAAGGGACCTGCAGCGAATTTAGAATGAATACGGGTCCCGAGTGATAACTACGACTACTATTCCTGACGTTTACCAATCGTGGGATTTATAGCACGTTAGCAAAAGTTAGATCAAAATCAAACAAGTATTAAGAACGGTTTCGAATGACAACGATAGTCATGACATAATCACGATGCTATAGGAGTGAATGAGCTTATGTTTGAATGCTCTATGTTTCCTCTTCTTTTTGTATCCTCCTCTCCGTTCACATCATGATTATGGGGCAGTTGCCAACGATACTCAACCCATTTTTTGTGACATTCAAACATTGGCGAGCCTTTAGGTTAATGTCGTATCCAATGAGCCTAATGAGATGGGTTAACCCTCTTAGTTCTAAGGTCAATAAACAGTGTTGTTATATTGACAATGGTCAATCATTGGTTGATACTTAGAGAGTTAATCCGTTTCTGAAGAATGGATCGCCGGGGATTGCCAAGCATGGTGGTCTTCAACTCGAAACTACTGTCGGTAGAGGGTTGCAGATTTAAAACCCAACTCGAGTCTTTGACTGAGACTACGTGACGAAGTACAGGTTGGTCTGCGAAACGAAGACTAATTTGACACGTCTGCCCACGGTTGTGAGGCAATATTTCATATGATAACGCACCCGCGGCTTGCAACTCATCCGACAGACAGCTAATCATGTACTCTGATGTTGATGAAGAATATTTAGCCTCTTTCCGGGTCGCTTATGATGATTAATCCGCGGGTTGGTGTTTGTTTTTGCCTTTTTTTAATCTCTTATTATTCAAGGGTGATTTTGCTACATAATGCGTGCCACCAAGACGATTTGATGACTGTTCCTCGTAACTTTTCCTTTTGAGCTTTTTTTTTTCTCTCTCTCCGTGCTTTCGTTTAGAGCATTAAACCGGGATCATTATTTTGCAAAGTACACACGAGATATTGACGTCTCTAGGCGATTCAACTACAACGGTATAAACGAGTTTCCTTACGTATTTAAATTATGATTATGTGATATTCCATCATAGAGAGAGGGTAAGTGAGAGTGGTGAGAGAGAGAGAGAGAGAGAGAGAGAGAGAGAGAGAGAGAGAGAGAGAGAGAGAGAGAGAGAATGCTCGAAAGAGACACAGAAAGGTAAAAAGATAGGGGGAGGAAAGAGAGAGAAATAGAAAGCGACAGAGTGAGGGGGAAATATAGCTAGTTATAGTGAGAGTGAGAACTATAAACAGATGGATAGAAGGAGGGAGAAAGAAAGAATAATGGAGGGTGAGATAGAGACAGAGGCAAAAAGAGGACGAGAGAATTGGGAGAGAGAGGGGAGTGATAAGGGTACAAAAGGAGCTAGAGGAAGGGGGAGAAAGCAAGGGGGTAGAGAAAGAGGCGGAGAGAAAACTGGAGAAAAATAAAGAGCGGTGCTAGAACAGAAGAATGAACTTAGAGAGGGTGGTATGTAAGCTATAGAGGGAGACAGAAATGACTAGAGAAAGAAGGAGAGACATAGGATGAGGGTGGTAGAGTGAGAGAAAAGGAGAGCGAGTTAGAGAGAGGAGGAGTGTTGAGGGGGGGGGGGATAGGAAGGGGGCGGGACGAAAGTATCGTTAGTAAAATAAGCCGCGTCACGGCCTTGGAAGAAGGTCATGCTCTAGATGTCCCCTGTCTTCTCTTGTCATATCTCCAAGATGCAATATCACCGCGCATGACGAGAATTGCGCCTAATAATGGCGACGACATCCTAATCACTCGGGAACCCTGCTAGAATCTTCCAAGACCTCATGAAAGGAAGCCGAACATCATCGAAGAAAAACAGTTTTGGCACCGCAGCCGAAGCCTCGCTTTGTCTTCCCGATGTTTTCTTACAGCATTTCTACTTTAAGGATTATGGAAATTTAATACATGGTACATAATATTCAATCTGTTTGACGAGCGCAATGACAAGTTAAATTTGGTTGGCTTTTTCATGACTGGTGTATTCCAATTTTGTTTTGCTTAACATTGTCGACAAAGTTGTGTTTCGTCGTAAGACTGTTTCAAAGTGATTAGTAATGTTCAATATGTTCAAATCATATTGAGATGAGAGATCTTTTCGGTGTTCGGAGATCAACCGTAGGCATTGACCCGTTATTCACAGCTGTGGTTTAACTTAGACTTAACGTAGACTAAGTGTATGTGGAGCAAAATAAATCATCTGATGCTGTCACAAAACCATCGATTTTCATCACAGAATCACAACAGTGGGTTATTTCAATTATTCGCTGTAATCACTACGTGGACAATCTCAATATAGTGATTCCGAGACAAAATTCTAATGAATCAATGATAAAAAATTTTAATGCTGTTTAATTTTTGCGTTCCAAAAAGTTAATCCAGGTTTAGTACACTGTTTAGTACCCTGTTCTGCATACCAACAAAAACAAAAAGCTAGTCAAATGAAGATGTATCAGATGAGTTGCAGCGCTTTTCATCTTCGTCACTAAAATATTGTTTTGAAATGTGTGTTTGTATCGTCACATCTGCATCCATATTGACTATAGTCTGGCTCCCACAATGTTGGACTTATTTTGATTCGCACTGAAAAATAGAGTTTGATATTGTAAGACTAGTTACTGTATCATTCCCCTCTTTTCTCAGTTCGTCTTTCAAGTGACGTGCTGGAAAAGGAACCAAGAATGATTAGTCTACTGCAGCCAGACCTCTTTATTGAATCGTTTGGTTTAAAACCGCCCGACAGCATGGAAGCAAGGCTATGTTGGCTTCCAAACCGATAGTTTCGCTTCACTTTAAAAGTTTTACAGACATTTTTCTTCAACAGTGATTCAGGTTTTGGTTGATCCCCGCAGAATCTTATTGCATGGCCAATATTGTGAAACTTCACAGTGGGCTAGGAATTCGTTATTTCATTTTTCGCGTGTGTGTGTTCGTGTATGTGCGTGCGTGTGCGTGAATGTGTATGTGTGTGTGTGTGTGTGTGTGTGTGTGTGTGTGTGCGTGTGTGTGTGTTTGTGTGTGTGTGTGTGTGTGTGTGTGTACGTGCGTGTGTGTGTGTGTGTGTGTGTGTGTGTACGTCGTGCTCCGCTGCATACGCTGTCATGTTACTGGCAAGACGAGCGAATCCTCTCTGGGTGGACTTTTCTCCCACACACAGCCCAGCGTGGCGGTAAGTAGCGAAATCAGCATCGTATCAACTTCGCCGTGTAACTTTTACGACCGGGACGATTCGGTCCTCACAAGCAATCAGCGTCATTGTCCACGGCTAATTTTCGAATAACGAAATTTATAATGAGTGCGCGGCGGGGCGGCTGAGTGCCGCTACGGCGTCGAGTCAAAAGCTGTCCCACGCCGACGAATCTTGGCAGTAGAACACCGAAGCTCCTCGACTTGCAGCTTCTACCAAAGTACATAATCCCAAAGGAAGAAAGATCCTAGATATGATTATTTTGGTCGCTTTAAACATGTTAAAAGGAGAATAATCCGCTTATTACGTACATAAACAACACAATAACAAGCCCAATGCAATATCATGGTTTGTGTAATGATACCGAATTTGCAGAAAAAGAAATCGCATTGTGCGGGAACCTAACGCCTCCAGCAAAATTCGCGGTTTTTACAGGTAGCTTTATATACAACTTGTGGTTTTACGTGCACATTGATTGCTCATTACTGAATGCAGATTTGTGGCTAGCTACGTCCATCTGTCAAAATGTCTCAATGTTTTTGTGAAATAATGATTCCAATTTCGATGTGATTGGTTCCTTTTCAGAGCGTCACCCCGTTTTTAAGACGAGAACGTGATGCTGTAATTGAAACGTCACCGATATGAATAGTGATGTAAGTGGTATGTGGCGTCATGCTTTCAGAGACCATATTGCTTGAATGATAACAATACCAGCACCAAAATAGTTGCGCCACAAATTATTGTGGTATACTCGGGGAAGAAGACTAGAATTAGCTTCGTTTATTGGTGCACAGATTGGATTCTATTGTGTCGTTTTATGAGACAGATCTAAGAAGTACATGTAACCCCAAGCACTTTTAAGACGTGGCCTATCTCTGTCCTGAACTCAGTAAGTTGTAAACGTACCGACCTTGCAACATAATCTTCTCTATAATCTTGCTTAAATTGATGTAGTCTAACCATTAACATGGTAAACCTCATTTCAAGGATAGAACTGGGTGACTTTTGTGAGGAGAAATGTTTATTATTGTGTATCGGTACATTTTCTTAACCGAGATGCATATCATGTACTTTAAGTGTGCTTGTATGTAATTGTAGACATTCCGGTACCCATGCTCATTGCAGTACCGTTCTTATGTCGTCGTCGTAGGTCCAGATAACAGTATCATTTTCATTCCTTCTTACAATTCTGACATCAAACCATTATTGGGTCTGTATCTTAATCATCATTATCACCACCATCGTCGTCATCATCATCATCATCACGGCAAAACGGATTAACCATGACTATTCATTTAAACGTCCCATAATCCTTACCATGACATCACTTACATTCATTCCGACCCTTCACCCTTATTACAATCTCTAAAGAACACTTCTATTTGTACTGTTAAACTGGATATGTTTCATGTTATTTAAATGCTCGTGTTATGCTTATGTCTACTGTCATTTCTCTTTTCAAAATAGCATTTAAGTAGTAGTCTATGTTAAGATTGTAAAAGAGATTGTTATACATGTACCATTATGCATGACAATAAAGAATTATCATCTCTCATCTTTTCTTATCTTATCTTTGTCCTCGTAGACGAAATTGAAATTGGGACGTAGACCAATAAATGGTAGGGCGCCCTCTTGAATATAGGACACTTCGGAGCACTGTGGAGCGCGCGTTCCTCTGTGACGCAGAAACTCGACTGACGGCAACCCGGCTCGTCAGCGGTCGCTCAAAGCCCGCCTCCCGCCCGCGACCGCCGACCGAGCGCAGGCTTCCCGGCTTTGATGTTGAGGCGAGAGGAGGGGAAGAAAACACAAAATGGCGGCAGACCCGAAAGTGTCAAGACTAATTTGCTTGTGTGCTTTTCGAAAAGCAATTTAATATCATACACGGAGGTCCCACATTGGGAGGGCGCGCGGGGGAATATGAGATGCCGGGCGGGGCGGGGCGGGGCGGGGCGGGGCGGGGCGGGGCGGGGCGGCGCAGGTTGAGCGGGCTGGTAGAGGGATGTGGGAGGAAGCGAGATGGGACGAAGGGAATGATGGATGAGAGGGGTAGAGTGGTCGATTAGATAGAAAGATGAGTTTGCCGAGGGACGAGGCAGTGCATGTACTTCAGAAAGAAGCATCAACAGCCTAGAAAATGTAGACCCTAGGCTTGGACCTGATGAGATATTGAAGGACGATGAGACTTATAAAGTTTTCTTTCCCTGCATGTTGGAATTGGTAAGGACATACATGCGAGAGAGGGGGCGATGGGAACAGAGGATATACAGAGAGCAAGAGAGAGAGCGGACGCGAGGGGAGAAGAAGGAGGAGGAGGAGGAGGAGGAGGACGAGGACGACGACGAGGAGGAGAAGTGCGAGGAGAGAGAGAAAGAATGAGAGAGAGAGAAGGAGAAAGAGAGAAAGAATAGAATGTGATGGAGAGAGTGGTGGATAGCCTGTGTGTTCTGGGATACTGTTGTCTGGTAGTGGTAGGGGAGGAGAGATTGGAGCGAATGGGTCAGTGAGTGAGTGAGTGAATGAGTGCGTGAGTGAGTTAGTTACTGAGTTAGTGTTAGCATGGTGGTAAGGTCCATGGTGAGAGCATGCAATGGATGAATTGGGAGTGGTGTAGACCGGGCTGGGTGGACCAGAGGGACAGGGGTGGAAGGAAGGAGGGTGGATGGAGGGTGGAAGGGGGGGGGGGGTAGAGGGAGGCTTTGAAGATGGGGGGCGAGCGCATCACAGTCATCACGACGGCTGCGTCAGAAGTAATCAGCATCTCTCGGCGAGGCCTGGTGGGCAGGTCTCGGGGAGGTCTGGGAGAGGGAGGGCTGACGACCACGGAGGTCGCGCAGCATCTCAGACAACCCGACAGCGGGTCGGCTTCTACACGGTGTCACAACAAAAACATGGCAGCCCACGTTTTGACATTTCATTTATGCATGTTTTATACATCCCTCTCCGTGCTTTAACTGGCCTGGTACTGAGATGATTAACCAGGGCCCCGTCTAATTAAGAGTTTTGATCTCAATCGATCGCCACTCCAATCCCCTATCTCTAATCTAAGGAGTTACGATTTATATTAATCACAAGTCAAGTTACGATCCATAGCAACTCCTTACAAGACAAAACAAGTCAAGTTACGATCCATAGCAACTCCTTACAAGACAAAACACAGGGCCTCGTATCACAAAGAGCTACAATTGTATGTTTGTACGACATCCGTATTATAAAGAAGTTTCAACAGAAATCGATCGAAATGTCCAATTGATTATAGCCTGTATGGACCTAACGTATCTATATGATTGATGTGACCCTTGGAATTGCAGTAGATATCAGTGGTGCTTTTGTGATACAGACAGTTATCATAAAAAGGCAAATTTGCACCCAATTCCAACAAAAACCCTTTCTCGTTCGTTATGAAACGCTGCCTTTGGGAGTTCTTTCAGGGACGGATATTTCTCTTCCAAGAAGCCTTGCGAATCCGCCTAGATAATACCCCAATAAGTCATAAAATGCACCTCAAGTACCATGCATACGTTTCTATGACAACTCATGATAATCACCTATCGTGGAAACAGCAAACAGACTGCGAACACCATACCCGTTGCCAAGGTAGTCATTACAGTCAATGCTAAATTTCAATAGTTAAAGATCTCAAACGCGTTTGATGTAGCTATGCCACGGTAGTGTAAAAATTAAGCGAGGTGACGAAAGTGGTTAGGTTGCGAGATGTACATCTGGACACTATCATTTCATTGAAGTAAATCATTTTCACAGACTTCTAGATAAATTCACTTCAGTTTAATGACATCACTTTGACATAAAATGGTCAAATTGAGTGGAACCGGCGAAACCCCACGATAGATTTTTCCTATTATAACTCGGTTTATGGAAATTATAGAGCTGTAATATGTAGTGCGCCCTCTTTCGTTTGGGTGCTGTATGACTGCGTCCGATTCGCTCATTGCCTTATGCTATTTCTTGTCACTGTAATATTTTCCTTTATTCACGGAATACAAATTACAAATGCACGTCAAGCGTTTACTTATGAGAGACACGCAATCAAACAAATATATTTGTGTCATGATACACTAACTAACGTCATGCTACCGTATTAACATTTGGTTTTGACCACATTCTCTTTTAAGTTAGCATTATTATAACAAAATACTTTCTAAAATATCAAAAGGTAATGGTAATCCATTTTTTAATCCGCCCTCCCTCTCCTACATGTGCTTTGTGGTGGTTTCACCAAAGACGTGACTTTTTTCAGTAGGTACATGCTGAATACAAATCACATCATAGTTTTCTTCTTTTTCCGTTGCCATCCGCTACCTTGCAGACAAACTGAGAAGAAGGAGTTTCCAAAACATGCAACAGGCATTTATTACTTTCCATTGTTGACTTCAGAAAAAAAAAGAGTTTGCCTGAATGAAATTATTATGATTATAATCACACTTATAAATCAATTTGCGAATAAAAAAAAACGTGTACCAAATGTTGAGCCCTGCAAAATTAATGTCCAACCGACTGGTGCTTTGTAAAAAAAAAAAAAAAAGAAATGATAATAATAGTCTAGACCATTTGAAACTGAAATGAACTTAAAATCTAAATCATGCAAAAAGATATCTGTGCTTCCTGTTTCTCTAGTATGCCCCCTGTCACATTTTCACACCAGTAATCCATCAACTCATATTAACCCTAACATAAACCAGGTCTTAAAATCCCCGTTGGCTTTCTACATTGTGTTTCATGCCGATGATATTGAGAGGGTTGCATTTGGCGTGGCATAGAGAAGGTGAAAGAATTGATTTGTGTACTTTTTCTGCGCACCATATCTAGTGGACCAAACGCTGAACGGTCTGTCAATATACCATCACCTTCCGCGCGGGGGCGGAGTTGCAGTGTAGGTGGACGCCTTGCACTTGGGGTGACCCTCCTTCCATGGTGTAGAAAAAAACAACACGAGTGTTACAGTTCATCTGACGGGTGCTCTCGTAGCCTAGCCTCCAGACTGTGATGATCATTTCTAATTCAAACTCTACAATAAACAAGTCTGGTTGCAGTAGACTAAAAATTCTTCAGTTTTTCTCCGGGTCGTCTGCAAGGGAAAAGCAGATGAAAACAAGTGACTAGTCTTGTAAGTACAGGACCTCATTATACAGCTTAAATTAGAAATATCCAACAGCCTGGAATTTAGGCCCGTAGTAGCAGTGTACAATGGTTTGAATGGCAGAAAGTCACGGGCCTGTTTGGGTGAAAAAAGTACAAGACCATAAAAGCTGCTCTCATTACGGCGGTGCACTTTTTCTGAAAGGTAAAAGCCGAAATCAAAATTGATGACAGATTTTAGGGAGATAAAGCATGCAGGCGGAACAAGGAAGGGAACGGTTGCCCAAGATGGTTGATGGACTGGCTTTCTACGGTACAGGGTGCCCACGCGAATTTGCAATATCTGGGACTGAATGCTGGAAATGGCTTGGTGTAGGGGATCCTTCCCTGTGTAAATAATTATGTCATTAACATATTGTAATAGGCTACTCTCCATATTTGGAAGTAAAATCAAACAGTGGCACTCAATGACATAACGTCAGTCGCACTGTGATGATTTCTTTTCCCAAAGTTTAATCATGGCTGAATAATTTTATTTCTCTTTTTCTTGTCTTCCTAAATATTATCTTCATTTCAAATAACACGTGAAGTCTAATTGTTGTCACTTGGATTTCCTATTTAATAATGACATTTTGGACAAGTGAATTGAAATAATGTCTATTCCCGTTCCTTGTCTTCATAGCACTTCAAAACATATCCTAAGCATTTATATTCACGTACATAACATTTAATCCACCTCTTGTTTCTTATTTGATAGTTCGGTCAGACGATCTCACTGCTCTAAACAAATACTTGATGTCATCTCACGCGGACCGTTGACTGTCTTCAACTCCAAGCAGCAACAAATCCATATGTTTAAATCTCATCACATCATCATCATCATCATCATGATGAAAGATATTATTGTTCAGAAACACACCACCCTTGAAAGTCTCTCATAACAATTGACACGGCAGATGTGAAGTAAACCAAAGGGGATTTCACGGCCTGGTAATGTAAGGGTTTAACTCATTGTGTGCCATACGTGCAT
Source organism: Arbacia lixula (assembly GCA_963669155.1). Taxonomy (NCBI): domain Eukaryota; kingdom Metazoa; phylum Echinodermata; class Echinoidea; order Arbacioida; family Arbaciidae; genus Arbacia; species Arbacia lixula. The sequence continues at coordinate 14,480,012 of OZ022593.1, forward strand.
TTTGTCACCAGGGCCCTGTTGCATAAAACTTACTATTGATGGTAACTTTGGCAACCAATGGCAACATGTACAAAAATCTTGAATTTGATTGGTTACCATTGGTGGCAGAGTTGCCATTAATCAATGGTAAGTTTTATGCAACGGGGCCCAGTAGTGTACAAAATTCCCAAAGAGCATGTTATCTGACACAGAAAGGGTTACTACAGTATAATCCTTTTTTAATATTCCGTAGTGCCGTGACGTATCATAACTGGGACACTCTTTCTCCCCAAATATCAACTCATTCAGACAAAGGACTATGTCTACAGTACAATCTCAAGCAACAACCGACCCATAATACAAAGTTCAAGTTCACGAGCGTTTTTCTTGACCCACCCTGTCAAGTCCACCATCCGCCCCGAAATGAATAACTCTGAAACTGTCGAGCATTTACGATGAGCAATGGCCGGCCAGCGGGGCGCGGGCCGCATACATGCAGACGAGGTTCGCCTAAATGAGGCGCTGCGCCTTTGATGTTGCACTTGTCGGGTCGCGCTAGCTGTCATCTCTCGTTTGTGTCCGATATGGCCCGCCGAGGTTGCTTTCACACCATCGCGTGCATATTTTTGGGTGGTGTTTTTGCATTTACGGATTCTGATATCGTTTGATCTATGTTTCATGTTTGATCTCATATCACTGATAATAACGCGAAGGTAAGTCGCTACTGCAAGGAGTATAGGGTTAAGATAATGTATCGTTGAATAGAGTCTATCAACAAATATTTGTATTTATGAAAAGAATAATGATGAAACACTATTTTTTTCACAAAGTTGTAACAGGCGCAATGAGGTATATAAGAGAGAATACCTTGAACATGACCAGATGAATGTATGTCCCTGGGTAGTATTGGAAAACCATTGACTTAAGTCACTTTTCAGAACAACCACTGACTTAGTAAAGACATTTTTGGACTTGACTTTCTATCAAAACCAACACTAGATTTTGGCTTGAGTTTCGACTTCATTTCTCTACAACCCATGACTGGGATTGGCTGTTTGGCACAGTATTGGACTTCAGACAGTCTTCAGAGTTCTGAACTTTAGTTCCTTCCATAAAGAAAGAAACACTAGCATTTTTACATAGTGCTTCCAGGGGTTAATCCCATGGGGCACAGAAATTTTGAGAGACCACCTTGAATATTAATCTTAACATATCGAAATTCATCCTTGGTCTGAACGCACCGATGATGGAGCGTTGCCATCCCCTTTCCGTGGCTGCTTTCTGTTGATGTTGTCAGCGGCGCGGGATTGATATGGCAAGCCTCGGGCATTGACGAGCCAGTAATCGGCACGACTCGAAAAGAACCGGGGATGAAGAAGAAAAATAGAGGAAACGAGGTGGGAAATAATGAAAATGAGAAATGAGAAAATCACCGGTGCGTGGCCTGATCCATTCTACGCGGCGGGGGTGTGCTCGGCTTTTTTGTGTCTGTTATATCTCATTCATTTTCTTTAGTGGTATATTATTATATATTCCATGTTTGTGTACAGGGCTGTTATTGATTCCACTCGTATATATTTTGTTGTCGGCGTTGGAACACCATATCAATCATGTTGCGAGAGAGGCCTCCGCTGTGCATTAACAATTTGTTATTTCCACACTCAATCAGTCCGCTGCATTCCTTATCGCGGTATATCATTTAGTGCCAGTGTTCGCTATGATTTCATTCCTCCCGCTCTCTCTCTCTCTCTCTCTCTCTCTCTCTCTCTCTCTCTCTCTCTCTCTCTCTTTCATTCACTCCCTTTCATTTTAAGTTCAATCTTGTGGTCGTAGATTACACGGGTGTAATTTAGATTTGATACAGTGATGCTGCCATTGCTTTGGGAACTGATGTATATCGCACTCATTTTCGTTCTGGATTATTCTGGTGTTTTATGTTTTTTTTTTGTTTCGGCCTCTCGATCGGTGTGACTAGTAGAAAACTTGTTTTGCATCCCATTTTGTACTTCAGTGAAACTGGAGAAAAACTGGGAAGGGGTAGGAAAAGGGGGGTGTGACAGAAAGAGAGAGGAAGAAAGGGGGAGGGAAGGAAAATCAAATAAATATCTTTAAGGGAGAGACAGAGGGAGGGGAGAGACAGGCAGACAGACAGACAGACAGAGAGAGACAGAGAGACAGAGAGAGAGAGACGCGGCACATAGTAATTTACACACATCTGCCATCTTGTATGACCGTGTGTACTATTCTCCTGTCGAACTTGACAACCCACCCCAACCCCTCCGTAAAATGGTATCGCCCCCATCCATCACTCACAATATTGTATCATGCCTCCGACTGTAATTTATTCTCCCTCACAACACGTTTATGACATTATTATGATTCTATCGGCAAGTTCATCTGGAATAAACTCACAACTGCTACGCTGGCACCAACACGATGCCCCCCCCCCCCCCCCCCTCCCCCTCTTACACTCTCCCCACCCGCACCACCATCTCGAATGTTCTCTCTCTATCTCTCTCTTTCTCTCTCTCTTTCTCTCTCTCTCTCTCTCTCTCTCTCTCTCTCTCTCTCTCTCTCACTCTCTCTCACTCTCTCTCTCTCTCTCTCTCTCTCTCTCTCTCTCTCTCTCTCTCCCTCTCTCTCACACACACACACACACACACATATATATGTATATACATACACTTAAAACAGCATACATTCTCTTGCACCCAACACACCCGCATCCCTCCCTCTCCTTTGCTCACGATGGCCTCTGTTCATATTCTTATAGCACTCTTTCTTCTCTTCAACGTACCCCTCATTTTAAAAACTTCTTTGTTCTGTTCATCAATATCTTTCAGTGAAGTTTTCTTCTTTCATATTTGCTTCCCTCTCTTAATAGCATTATTTTATTCTTTGTCAAATTATTTTTTCTCTCTATCTCTCTCTACTCTCCCTATCTCTTTTGTTTTTATTTTGTTTATTCACCCTTCTCTCTGGCTTCCGCACCCTTCTCCTTCATCTTTTTACACCATTCTTCCCGCCCTCGTTCCATTTTTCTCGCCACTCCCTCTCCCACCGTCAAACTCTCACCCCCCCCCCCCCCTCTTAATCACTGCATATCTTCTTAATGCTTATCTGTTCACTCTCTGTCTTCCTCCGCCTTCCTATTGTATCCCTCTTTTCTTCTCTCTCCCACCATCTCCTCATCCCCTGTCTCCGCCCTCCCTCTCAATTCCCTTTATTCTCCCTCTCTTCACACACCCCCCCCCCCCTCCTCGTCCTTACCAACTACCCCACTCTCGCCCCTTTACCCCCTCCCCCCTTTCCCCCTCCTCTCCTCCCCAAACCAATTCGCTCTCTGACATGACACGCTGTCGGGGATGAAACAACACAAACCTGAGTACTCCCCGACAAAGCTCGTTATGTACCCAGCTGTAGCTATACCAGGGCGCGCACTGTGCGAGTGAAGGGTGCGAATCGTCCAAATTACCGGATAACATGTCAAACAAAATAAAATGCATGCTTCACCGGCAAAAGTGACAGTATACCGGCCGAGATTTGTATGTTTACACGCCAGATGATTATTGTAAACCCCCGCTTTTGACGAATGTGACATCCGAAGCAAAACAGAGCGGTGTGACATATTCTAGTAAAACGCGAGTGCATTCAGTCCCTTTGTTTGACTATTGAAATCTCTCTTCTACCTTCTTGGTTTAACCTTTCCTTTCCTTTGCAGGTCTACGCCATTCGTGTGTATTACCATGATTACTGGTGACACAACGTAAATATGGCTCATAAGAAGTTAGGTACAGGCTTATATTATGTTAGCTGTCAATAAGCGTGATAACCTGGCCATGTCTTTGGGATATTTTATATATGTTTATACATCTTCTAAGATATGTTTTAAAGCTTGTGCTTCCTTGCGTTCCGTCCACATGCCAAATATATTAACGATATTTTGAAATGTATATTTATGTTGTATGTGGAAAATAAATGAAATGAAAATGGACCTAATGTCATATCATTTTGTATCTTTATGTTTATTTTGCTCCTATTTTTTTTCTAAGAAACCGCATTCTTTCTACTTTTTTTTAAATCAAACCAATTTATTCGTATTTTTCTTCACACCAAGTGCGTATTATTTTGGACATGATTTTAGTCCTATATTCAACCCTCAAATAATGCGACACATATTATAAAATAATGATATATAAGGCATAAAATGTCGTGTTGATTTTGTAGGCATAAGTAAGTTAATTGTCACGACTTGATGTCAAAGAAATCATATACTCCTAGACATGCTAGATGTACATTGAGCAAGGCATATTTATTTTTAAGGAATTGTATTATTATGAGAGAGATATGCGAACTGAAAATAAAAAATGAGAGGTATTCATTTGTGAAGGGTTCATTAATGATTATCATTAAAAGAAATCTGATTAATTATGGCAGAAATTAAACGTCACATTGCACAATCAAATTGCATAATGAAAGTTTACATTTTTACAGAGTTGCTTATTATCGTACGATTTCAAAGTAGAGTGATATTCAGTAAAGCAACGTTTTCAGCATTTCCAAAATACTTTCCAAAATAAATTTCAATAGTTGATGAATGATAAATATCGAGAACAAAAATAAGTTTGTTAATAGCTTTTTAGCAATATATGCAAGCCAGTGAGTGTGTTTATGTTATAGTTGCTATATGTTGATGGATTATGTTGCCGATGAGAAAGGTGTAAAAGCAAAACATTCTACATTCATATCGTTTTTTACTTATCGTTATATTCCATCACTTTGTGATTTTGAAACTTGCAGTAAAAAGGTCTGTCCTAAATGAGGGAATCAAGGAGCGGGATTTTTTTTTTCAGGGGGTGGGGGGTCTGGTGACAAGGAAACAATCGGTCTCTTGATCTATAATCCAAGTCGTGAACTGCAACCAACCCTTTATTTTTGTACTTAGCGATAATTTACAGTTATAAAATCAGTCACGCAAACAAATTTCCACCAAAATTGATTGCGTTTAAATACAAGTCATTGTATTCATAGCGCGCTTATGCCTGTGGATTAGAGACTGAATTATGTGTGTTTTCGCTGTGTGACCTGAATAATAGTACAAATGATGAAAATGCAATTTGAAGACGATAAATTGGCCATTTACAAGACATATGTAATCGATTTTCTTAACTGATTCTCGCGTGGTCGTTTATAACGGGTTGATGCGCAGCGTATTGTGTTGAGATGGCACTGTGAATAGAGGCTCGCGTGTAACGTGGGTTTCATACGACTGTTAATGAGCTACACGGTTGTCGCTGTTAAAGGTCTAAGGCTTGATCACAGACTGACAAGCATACAATTCAACGGAGGAAAGCTTGAAGCGGCACGGATCAAAGACGAAGAAAATTGCAACTCGCATTACGCCGAGGCATTCATCATAATAATGCTCGGGAAATTACGCGAACGAGAGCGCCATTCTCCGCGCCGCCGGGCCCCGCGGGCTAGCGGTACAACAGACGCTAGGCCCATGTCGGAAATGATGCTATTAGGTAAAGCTCGTAATGACGGAGAGAAAGAAAGTACACGGGTAAATTAACCTACAAAAATAGTCTTGGATTGACCTTGGGGTATCATTAAAATACTGTAAAGACCCGAGAGAGCACTAGCAGCAGACCGCGGTCGGTATTATCCAGCACGATCGGACTGGGTATGGGGTTGTGAATAAGATGTTTTCGGGAGCGATAAGAGATCAATGTTGCTTTGTTGCAGTCTTATGGTGCTGGCGCAGGTTTAGTGATTAGCTGGTGGAGTGGATCATAGTCATAATGAAAGCAATCGAATTAGGAGTGGAGGATACAAGCAGGATGATTAATAAATCAGAGAAAAGTACGACGAGGGGCCAAACGTCACTCGGTCCCAGCTCGGCTCCGTGATGGAGTTGAACTTTTGCGTCCTTCTCGTCTCTCACACATGTCGGTTTTCCCAGGTAATGTCGATAACGATTTTCAGTTTAGAAGACTCCAAAACTAAACACTCTGCATATTCAAAAACACCAACATTCCCGTCATTCAATACATGGCGTGGGTTAATGTGCACCATCTCCGTTCTCCGTATTATGATGTCTATGTGAATGACATGTGCATGTTGTGTAAATCGTCACCCCACGCTGTCGAGATTTAAACCTACAACATGACAACATGAACTATGTACAGTGAGCCACTAGTCTGTGCGAGAAAAAGAGAATATGATATCAGCTCACGTCTGAAATTTGATTTCTACCCTTTTTCCAAAGTAAGCTCTATATAAGCTAGTTAAAATAATGCTGTTTACATGAAAGTTTTCATTTTGGCCCTTTCCAACACCTTCACCTTATCCTCTTCCTTACGTTCGTCCTCCTCATCCTCCTCTCTCGCGGTCTTATCCTTCCTCCTTCCCCTGAACGATTCTTCCTCCATCGCATCTTTCTAGTTCTACCCGTCCTCCTCCTCTTGTTTCCTTCATTAATATTCCTCCACTTCCTCCTCGACTTTTCCTTCCTCTGTCCCTCGTCTCCCTGCTTCTACTTCTCTTCCCTGTTTTCATTCAGTTACTTCACTTCAATTGATTCTACGTCCTACTTCTCTTCCTCCTCCTCTTCTTTTCCCTCCTCCTCCTCCTGCTCCTCCTGCTCCTCCCCCTCCTCCTCCTCCACCACCACCTCCTTATCCTCCCGCTTCTGCTCCTCCCGCTCCTCTTCTTTCTCCTCCTTTCTCTCCACCTCCTTATCCTCCTCCTCCTTTCTCTCCACCTCCTTATCCTCCTCCTCCTCCTCCTTCTCCTCCTCCTCCTCCTCCTCCTCCTCCTCGTCCTCCTCCTCCTCCTCCTCCTCCTCCTCCTCCTCCTCCTCCTCCTCTTCCGTTATTTCGCATTACCCCCTTCTCTTCCAATTCAACATTCATACCTTCTTCCAACCTTTCTACCACCTAATTTGTCATTTCCTCGACCTATTTCTTCCCACATTACTTATCCTTCTCCACTATGTCTATGGGCAATGAGCAGGAAAGAAAATTAGATATCCATTTCAATGATATCGGTCCACTTCCACGAAAGTTTAATAAACATGATACCATAGCTTAGTTTCCAGGCTGTTTGGGTATTTATAATCCCAACTATTCAGTGAATGGGTCTGGCTGCAGTAGATTAATCATTCTCCTTAATCATCTCTAGCTCGCCTTGAGACTAGAGGAGAATGGTTCGAGACTTTATCTTATTTTTCAGTTTGGATTAAAAAATAACCATCAGCCTGGAAGCCAGGCTAACAAATACGAGAGCACATACGAACTGCAAATGGTTTCTGGGTAAGAGCAACGCTCGACGCGTTCAATCTAAAACTTATGAATTGGAGTTTATCATTTTGGCTCCTTGCTTCACAGAAATCCAACCTGTTTTATTTTTGCGCCATTTTCTTCCCATCACCTTATCATAATGACCATGCTTACCCTTTACGCCTCTATTTCTTCTTCTTCTCTTTCGTCATCTCCTTCATCTTATTCCTCTTCCTCTTTTACCTTCCTTTTCAACTTCTTCTTCTTCTCTGTCCTTTTCCCCTTCTTTTTTTTTCCTCCCTGTTCTTTTTGTTCTGCTTTGACCTTTTTCTCCTTTGGCTTCTCCATTATTACCCCGTTCTTCAATTTTTCCCAATTTCTTTATACAGTAAATATTTCTTTCTTTCCTCTCTCACGTGCGTTTACTTGTTACCTCCCCAATGCACAACCTTGAAAAATACTAAAAATCCCCTTTCATGGTTTTACATCCCCTCTCTAGATTTTATACATCATATTTCCCTTTCCTCTCTCTCTCTCTCTCTCTCTCTCTCTCTCTCTCTCTCTCTCTCTCTCTCTCTCTCTCTCTCTCTCCCTCTCTCAAAGCAATTCCCTATACTTGTCAGACTTCGCAATGCGATCGTGAGTTTAAACATAGGGCAGTAGAATGTCCTACTCCAAGACGTCCTTGGTACATTAAAGAGATAAAGAAGAAGAACCTTGTAAAGATCACATTCACTTAGTCGACCCTCTACGGCAATTTATTGCTTAAAAGAACCGTCCTTTTGTGCTTTTGTGATAAATGTGAAGCATTGTCAAATGAGATGAGTAAATAAAGCTGGGTCAGCAAAAATTGTCTTAGTTTTTCGCCAAATGGCCCGGATTATCTCGACAGCGCTTTACTCCAAGCGGATGCTTTTTGGCCATCGCCGCTGACCTGAATGTGAAATATGGAATGCGATATCAATAAAGATTGGACATCCTGACTCAAGAAATAGAAGAGAAGTTGTCAACAGATGACCAAAACTCATCCGATGGCAAACAAGAAAAGTTTTAAAAAGGGACATTTTCTCAACATTTGAAAAGGGCGGTATTACTTGTAAGTGGGGAGGGGAAGGTTGGCGATGGAGAAATTCAGCACGGCCAAGTTCCTTAACTCTTTGTGTGCTACGTAAACTGCTGCTCAAGAATGTGTCTGGAAATTATGTGTATTATTTCTTGTTGCACGCAAAGAGTTAAATGTCCGACGTGAAGAGATAATCGCTAGACCGAAAGCCGCATGAGGAATATCCGCGCTTATTTTGAAAGGACAAAGCAAATGAACAAATTAGAAAAGACCGGTAGTCATGGTAGCTGCCGAAAGAATGCACAGTGGATTTTTTCAATCTTCATTTTTACTGTAATACAAAGTAGCTATCATGCTAGCCCCCCCCCCCCCCCCCCACCCCCCACCCCACCCCATCACTCCTTCCGATCATTCCCTTTCTCTCTTAAGTTCGATTAAAACTTTTGCCGGATGTGTTGACTCATCCCAAATCAACCTCACAGATAGCTCTCCGGGGATTACTTCTCTCTTACTGTTGTGCCGTAAATAGGCATTTATTGTCCGAAAAAGAAATGTTCTGAAATATGAGAATCATTATTTCATCGCTTCTGTTTGTGATGAGCTAGCAACTTTTCCATCATCGCATTTTCCCTATTCGCGTTCTTTATCCATTTCACATCTCACATGTTTGAAGCGTAAATACTCAAATCTAAAGCTAAACACGGTATGAGATAGGTGTTTAAAAAGTCAAATATCATAAGTAATAATTCATATTCCTCTGTACTGTTTCCTGTCCGTACCAATGTGTAAAAGTTCAAGATTGAATAAACAACCACATGGTGGTTTCCTATTTCTAAATATGATTTACAAGAAGAGTGACATAGTATGCCCGTTTATTTTACATCTGATGTTTCTTGCTTAGTTTTCTTGTTGCCTTTAAAGGCTGTTGTGTACGATCCTTTTGCCCGGGCAACAAACTGTTGAACTTATTTATCAGAATAGTGGAAATGATTATAAACACATCACACGCCTCCGAATCGCCTCAGTTTCTGCTCAGCTTTCATCAATGTTGCTTAGAAATAGATGGCTTTTTACAGTTTGGAAGGGATTGTGACGCCTTAGCTTTAGTAATCTTAGTTGAAAGAACCCTCACCCACCTGCCCCCCCCCCCCCATTTATTTATCCCTGTATGCCGTTATATTCTTTATCTTCTCGCTCGCTCGCTGTCTGTCTGTCTGTCTGTCTCTGTCTGTCTGTCTATCTATCTGTCTCTCTCTCTCTCTCATCTTCTCTCTACAGTACATAGTAGTTCCCCTTCCCTTTTATATTTCTCCATCTCTTACATTCTGTCCACCGCACCCTCTGAAGCTCCCCCTTCCCCTTCCTCCCCTTCCCCTCCCTCCCTTCCCTCCTCTCCTTCCCCCTACCCCCTCACAATCCCATTTCTCAGGACATTTCATCCACTCCGCTATCCCCAGCCCTCACTTCTTTCATTATCCGCCTGATCCAACCTGTCAGTCTGGTTTATCTCACCCTGCCATCTTACTTGATGACATTCGTTCGATAAAAGCTACTTTGGCTCCATAATGTCCCTTTATTTATTAGTCTCTTGCCAGACAGTTTCTCTGTGCCTCATTTAACTAATGTGTACCAACTTCTTCGAAGACAGCGCCGCGATAAACAACCGCCCTTCTTCCTTCTCATCCTCCACTCTCTCATTCTCTCCCTCTCTCTCCCCCTCTCTCTCTCTCTCTCTCTCTCTCTCTCTCTCTCTTTCTTCTTTCACTTTCACTCTTTCAACAGCCAGAGCCCGCCTCATAATTCTCCACAGTCTCATCGCAACGACTCTCCCCCAATAAAGCGACCCGGCATTCCACTTTTATCAACGTCGATATGAAAATATATGACCCCATAACTCGCGCTAAAATTGCGACATTTACTGGGAGAAAACGACCATAAAAATGCAACGGCTTGCAAATTCACTTTGATGATTTAGAGACACCGTATATATAGTAAATTTCGAAACCCGCTCGCTTGTTTCACTGCCAGTGTCACGCATACTGCATTGGCAGGAGTAAACACAAGCATACTGATTTATCATCACACTCGGCACGTATATGGTAGTATTAGACGCGTTCGTAATTCACCGGCAAGTTAATATGATAAACGAATTGCGTGACACTCTGAAGAACTTGGAAATCCCTTGTTACAAAAAATTAAAATGATAGATTTCTTATGCCAAGTTTATGTCTAAATTCAAAGGGTGTGGCTATGTACTATTACTCATTGCAAGTTTAGAGGTCTAGTATGGGCCTACTGACTCCACACACAATAATCGTAACCGGCAGTAGATATTGATTTGTAATTCGTTCGGAAGTTTATATAAATCGGCCAGAACAAGTTGAGTAGGCCGATGAACTCGTTCAAATATTCATGCTCCTGCATGTGTTGCAATATCACATACGATGATAATTTTGTGATCAAAAGGCACTAAATTGCTGTTCTCTTTCGTCACGTGGCCTGACGTTCATCGCAAATTCCGACCTTGTTTGGCAATGTTAGAATGGTTAGGATTATGGTGGAAGGTCTGTTTCCCCAAGTCGGATTTTCTTTTGTTTTTTTAAAGTTAAGTGAATTTTCGGCTTCATGGCAGTTGGTGTTTGCATATCTCTTTATGCACCATTGAGGTATTTTTGCACAGGTAACACTGGCCATAAGGCAGTTTGGAAACTGGCAGAGAAGGTGTTAAACGTAAGTAGTAGTATAATGGCTGTGTTTCCGAACCATAATCATCGCAGAACCACTCCGTAGTCATCATCATCGGCTCCGATTTTCTTTTAATTTCAACGATTTCATTATTTTTTCCCAGATAATTCCTTCCTTGCCTCTGAAAAATCAAACAAAAATAATGAGACCCATAACCATGGGAAAACAACATAACGGGTTCCGAAATCGTTATACCACTACTACCCCTTTAAGCAACTACAGATGACACGATCCGATCAGTCGTGCGACACTGCGACTGGCTGAATCGAAGGGCCCGTCATTGGGGTTGTACAAGAAAGTGACGTCACATCTCCAGTCGCAAGCCCTTATGACTTCTCGAGGCAAAATCGTTTCGTCCTCGTTGGTCTTTACCTTTCTTTTCACTCGTGATTCCTTTTATTTATCAGCAGTTTTTTAGCACATGTTATCAGTTGTATCATCAAGTCTGTAGTGAATTAACTTCAAACTTTTCGATTGTAAGGATGTCATTAACCAAATGTATTGCCAAGATTGATATTTAAAACTGTAGATATGACATGACAGTATTCAAAACGAAAGTTATTAATAATGGGATACGTTTGTGATATTAATAGCGTTTTTCTATGACATCGGTTATCAAGAATAGGTAAATTCGTCACAGGCATACACATAATGCATCGGTCCTACGAAAGAAAGCGAACTTTCCAAATAGCTTAGGACGCTCCTTAATAATGATAATTGAGGGAAAGGTGAGTGAAAGAAACTGATATGCTGTTCTGATATAATCTGTAACGAAAGGGCATAAGTGAGAGCGTGATAAAAACCTACATGTGGTTTGTATTTTTTTCACCAAATTCAAATACTTTGTTAAAATATCTTGTTACACCTACAAACTTATGTACAAGAAGTTTGTATAAATAGTTTTTTCCCCTTTATTTGGAAGTCCTGAAAGGTCCCATGACATGAAAATGTATGTTGACTTGCTTTGATGCAACTTAATATATATATAACAAAATCAGTAACTGTTCAATGGAAATATGTGTCCTATATTTTAAAATAATTTTTCTATATTTTTTTCTCAGTACTGATAAGCTCCGCCCCAAAAGTATCCTCCAACTCAAGATTCCCCTTGTGACATCAGCAAAGGTAGAAATTAACAGGATAATAGACAGAATTTTTTATGCACAAACTAAATATTGCAATGACTACCTGCAAGTGATTATAATGACAGGCTTATACAATGCAAATGTATTGTATTTCTTCCTTGGAATAGCTAGCACATTTCTGACATAAGGAAACGATTATTCCCACATGAAAGGTTGTTAGGTGGTATTGTGTGAAGACATGTGTTGCTCTTGTGGGCAGGTGAATATTCCTAAATAAGCATAGATTTTAAGTTTAAATGTCTCCAAATTTCAAATATTGCGTAGACTACAATTCATAAAATCACGAAGATATCTGATTGAACTTATGTTACTTAAAACAAAGTTTTTGGCTTTATTTGTTGACACTAATCTCTTGTTGTTTTTTTATTCTGTGTTACAGAATGCTTTGAGGACTTTCAAATAAATATTTTGGAGAAATAAATATGCATATTTTATAATGTACAGAACGTTCAGGTGAAAAATCTAGCTCAAAATAAATCGAACAATCATGTAGACACGATATAGCAGCGTCTTAAAAAACATCGTGTAATATAACTTGATGATTAGATATTCCATTTTAAAACAGCAGCTGCATTATTATGTAAAAACTATTTGCAGCATATCAACATTTTGGCACTCGCGTCTTTCTGTCGGACAGTCGAACTCATTCTCCCCCGCGAGAATAGTCATGACTACATGACTGGAATAACAGGATTCCTGCAATCATGTTCGATCCACATAACTCTTGACATTCCCAAAGTACGCACTTCCGCTCGCTTAATTCCATCTCGGAATAAAACAATAGGCTTAGATTGAAGACGACGCTAATGAGAGTCGACGCGAGAGACAGCTACAGGAGACTCAACTTGACACGCGCTGGTTTCTATACGGGGAAGGTGTTGTACCAAGGCGGGCTGACGTCCGTACCAGGACTGTTTTTAGCTCGTTTGGGGGAAGGTTTTTCTGATTAAGCTCGGGTTTCGTGAATCAGAAGTTTAATTTCCCGCGTAATCCCCTCCGTGACATTGTAGGGAGTCAGCTAGTCTGGCTTACAAGCTTGGTGAGATGTGTATAATCCAAACTTTCGCGCTTACCAGGTCTGGTTGCAGGATGCTAAAAGCTGTCACGTTTTTCTACGGTTTGTGGGACCACGGAGAAGAGAATAGTTAGTCTTGTTAGTACCAGACCCGAATATAAACGTGTGACAGTTTAAAAAAAATATTTAACAGACTGGGTGACAGGCTAGAAGTAAACGTGAGGGTACACCGTTCAAAATCAGTAGAAAATTCATCGGTTAGGAGAAGGAGGGGCTTCGCAATACAAACCATGTCGTCTTATGAAAAAAAATCATGTAAAATAATCACTTTTCCCCTACTTTGAGAGAGTATGGTTCAGATCATAAGTACTTGCTTTTTGTTTGTTTTGTCAAGAGTATGGGGTCGGTAAGGAGAAAGGTTCTACATTCAATGCTTTTACGTATGGCATACTGATGATGGCGACAATGACGATAGTGGCTACATAATTGATAATTAACACTGCTTTAATTCGCTTTTTGAATGTAAACTTCAAAGAAATACGATTTCCATGCATCATCTAACTCTCATAGCACGTCACTGTTACATTTTGCGCTATTTTTTTACAAAATGAAATGATATTTAGTTAATACAGTTCTACTTCATCTATCCTACGCTCTTTCTCATCAAAGCCTATTAAGCATCTAGACGATGTTTTTGTAGTGTGGTGATCTTAATATAACCGTGGACGCTATTGTACATTGATGATCTCGCTGGAATACTACACCTTCTACGAGACACCAAACTATTTACGTGTGACACGCATGAAGTGTGTCTCCGAAGCAAGTTTCATTGACACCATCGCACGCGCAACTTTACAGAGTAAATCCTATATCAAGTCACACAAATACATAAAAGAAGCAAATTTTGCTTTGTGTTCATAATATCACAACGGTGTTTGACAGAAGTTGGTACTGTCTGCAAAAAAAAAACACTACAGTGAAACCTGTCTATAGTGGCCACCCAAGGGAAAGAAAAATTGTGGCCCTTATAGACAGGTGGCTGTTACAGGCAGGTTCTCTAACACATTATCTCTCTCTGGGGGAATCATTTTAGTGGCCACTATAGACAGGTTGGCTGCTAGAGACAGGTGGCCGCTAAGACAGGTTTGAATGTACATCTAATTACAGGAGGCCGAGTTGAGACCCCGACATAACCTGGCTTTCGGGCTGTTTGACATTTGTCAATAAATATTGTTATATATTTGGCTGCAGTAGGTTACTTATATTTTCAATTCCATCCCCGGCTTTGGTCGGAGGGAGGAAAGATGACAGTGAAAGATATTGTGAGTACTAGTCTCTGTCTTTTTATGTTTGAATTCGATACATCCAACATTAAATCACAGAAGGCTGAATTCAGACCTCGACCGTTCTCGAATCTCGACACACCGGAAGTGATCATGAACCCCCTGCCTTGGGGGCGGGGGTGGGGGCGTGGCGGGGTGAGGCGGGGGCGGAACAGGGGCCGGGCCGGGCTGGGCTGGGCTGGACGGACGACATAAATACTCCTGCCCTGCGGCGCCCTGTGCCTTGCTGTAAGCTGATAACGAAGAGGAAGCACTCGGGGGTCAATGCCCCTGGACTAGATGAGGACTTAGCCAAACCTCCATTTCAACTTCAAGCATTTGTCATACTTCTGTACATGAATCACGAGTACAACAAATAAGTCCATTTTGACAAAGAAAATCAAAAATTAATTAAAAGTAACATACTGCATTGTCATTTACTTCTCAGACTCAGTTCCTGTTCAAATCCAAAGGGACATTGGAGTTATCAATGCAATCATCTATTTTTGTACAAAATCAAATCTCTCTCTCTCTCTCTCTCTCTCTCTCTCTCTGTCTCTCTCTCTCTCTCGCTCTCTCTCTCTCTCTCTCTCTCTGTCTCTCTCTTCCCTTCTCTCTCTCCCTCTCTCTTTCTCTCTCTCTCCTCTCTCTCTCTCTCTCTCTCTCTCTCTCTCTCTCTCTCTCTCTCTTTCTAGCACTTTAAGCACAGTATACCTTTTCCAAACTTAACTACATTCTGGAAACCATTGAATTGACTTATATTTATTTGATTTCCACATAAAATATATATGAAAATACATGTAATAAGCTTGCATATATTTATGAATATAGACAGTTAAATATAATGAACAAACATGATATAGATTAAAAGCATTCCTTGTACGATTAGTTTGGATTATCAAAGTTATTTATTACGAATTTGGGGGAGCCTATGATATAGTGATGACATTAGGGTTATAGGCTTATACATGAAACGATATCTGTTTCATGAAACTAGTAAAAGATGACACATTTTTGGAATTGCAAAAAAAGAGTGAAATGTGAAACTCACAAGTGACGAAGAATTTAAATAATGCCCTACTAGTTGGGCATTTTTCGGTTAACCCTACCCACGAACATGATAAGGATAGCAACACTCACAGAAATTAACCCAATATAATCAAATAGTAAATAGAGGGCGCTAAACTCAAAATGATCCCGGGACCGGGTTCGTGTGTAGTGCGATTCCCAGCCACGATATTGTTTGCACTTACAGCAGCTCAATACAAAAGATTTATATTATTGTTAGTTTGTGTGCACTTCTATTGATATCTAGTCCCACACGTGTTTTGTTATGGTATATCGACACTTTATGGTTGACGGGCGCTGAAGTGAGCTCCATTAAGCCATAGAATAGGATAGTTGAATGCTTGATGACACCAATTCGTAATCACGGTTGTGCATGGCGATATTGATAATAAATAATTTGATGTCTTTTACGCTGATTGATATACGATGGTCTTGTTTACCACGTATTTTGGCTTTAATTGATTAATGCGGTGCCTTACATCTCAATGGATCACAGTTGAGTATTTGGAACATAAATAAACGCCGCTATCGTAGAACCGTGTTCTGTATTACACAGACATGCGGTTTAATGCTTTATGTACCATTGTGGATATCTGTTTACCAGTTTAACACACAAATCCCATCGAGCCTAATTTTGTCTGCCATACAACGGATTAATTCAATGGCCGTATGCAAAATATGTAGTCGAATTAACCAGTACTGACTCTCATAAATTTACATTTAATTTGGGTTCAAATATTATCTTAAATGCCTATAAAGGTGACAACCAGGACGATACAGCATGATATGTTAATAAACATTAAGTTTTAGGAGTAAACAATTTTATTTCAAAAGCTTTCAAGGCGCAGCACCTGGTTGATCGCTTCCCAAAACAAGTTCTTGGAATAGTTCGAGCCGATTAAATGACAAGACATCGTTCATTTTCGTTTTGTTCCTCAAAAAAAAATCCTCTTGCGGAGGTAATGGAGATTACAACTGATTATCTTTAATGACGTGCATCAATAAGTGTTTGTCATAGATGAAGCGATAAGCGATGTTTGGATATTCTTCATAATTTATCGTCATCACTGAACACAGTCTCAGTACACAGCTTCGAATTGACAATAATTAAACCTGGCAAAAAAAAAACGTTGTTGCTACTGGTTTATCTCTCTTTGACATTCAGCCATCGTTAACAACGGGTAGCAACAAAGACGAAATGATAATTCCAATACACGAGCCCTTTCTTATAAAGAGTTTCGATTGATACCAATCGTAAGTCATGTTGCTTTTAATTACAATTCTGCATTAAATGATATTTCCATGTGCCTACATTTGAAATAGAGTAAAGAACCTTTGGGTAAAATACACAGCCATGGTTTACAAATAAGGGATTATACGACTCTTCTGGCTTTTTTGTTACCATTTTCAGCTCAAGGTGCAATACTACAATGCGTACTACAATAATGAGATAATGCGGAACATGGCTATGGTGGTCGCTGAAGACTTATGTTCAATAAGACGTGCCCATGTTATTATGGGGAATGCACCATCGACTCAGAAGCTGGAGTATAATGTTACATTTTTATGTGCCATATTTGTTCAGGAGTAATACACGCAAATCCATAGAGAATATGCTTGTCTGGCACGCAAAGGGTTAAGGATCGTAATGCTATCGTTTTAATGCGGTCTATATATGTTCACCTTTTATATTGTTAGAGACTTAGAGTGACCGTGAATACTCTATTAGAAAATGGTAGCGTGTTTTTGAGCAGTAGATCCTCTGGAGCGCAGCCGATAAATCAGCGAGTAGCTGGTAGTGGTTTAAGCCAGGCGCGTCGGCCTGGCTCTAGTCATCACTCCGCTCACTATCGAGACGATATTTCTTGATGTCATGAATGATTATTCCACTGAATGAACTGGAATCTGTTTATTTTCTTTAATCATCTTAAGAAATCTTTTTATCTAATCTTCTAGTGGAAAAGGGAAGTTTGATTTATTACAGATACAATCTTTACAATATCCCAAGGAACATTACAGTTATGTCTGCTAACAATGCCGATATTGGTCTATCGACGTTGTATGAAAGGCGTTCATTTTTGGTTTCAGCTGCATGGATATACACCGACTAATAAAAATAAACATAGGCTTGTTGTTCATGTATGGTGTTCACCAATTATACCAATGAGATGTGAATTGATACATATAATTATATCATAATCTTATTAATCTTATATACTAACCTTATATATCTTATATAATAATCGTATAGGCCTATATTAAACCTATATATTAACCTTATATATCTTATATATTAATCTTTTATATTGATCTTAAGTTGCATATTCAACTTAAATTCGAAACTCTTATTGTAATCACTACAAACATGAACATAACATTTTTGTATATTGTAAAGCGTATCGCGTTGGAGAAAAGCAACATCATTCATTTCGACGTGTTTGATGTTTTAAAGCTTGACTATTTGTCCATGGATTGTGATGGGCTTTTTTAAAATACAAATTTATCAATGATCAATGTTACGGTGAAGATGTTGAATGTGATATAAAATAATTATAATGATCACTAAGCATGTTGTAGCAATGGTGATACGTTTATACCGATAACAGAACGTGTAATAATAGCAGCAGTAATAATTAACAGTAATGATATTACTACATAAAGATGCTACTTCCCTTACTATTGTAAATGATAATTATGTTAATATTAAGTCCAAAACATAAGTATAATCTTTACCATTCTGTTAATACTGCTTAACATAATCTTAGTATAAGATCATAACAATAATAGAGGTGATACTACGTATACTATTAAGAATCCTATATTTTCTTGTAGGCATATATCGATGCTAGCATTAACATAGTCCTACAATGGGTAAACGCAATAAATTCTTGTTACTATGAAAACTAATTAATATAAAAATACAAAAGGGTTTACTCGTTGTAATGGCGTGTGCTATCCACGCATCTTCATCTCCATCCCGTCTATCAACCAACAGAATATTGGCTGAAATAAAAGTGTTTAGAGCAGGAAATGGCATTAGATTCATTTTTTAAGGAAATCATTTTTTTTTTAAAAAAAAGGAGGCGAGTAAACGGAGGAGTGCAAAGGAAAAGTGATATCATGTAGACGGAGTCGTTCCATACATAACGTCTTGTTTTGAGCATAAACAGATCTTTCCTACATAGCCCACATACGTAGCCGCTGCCCATATATACATGTATTAGACAGACGACAACAACACAAGTATTTTTTCCTCAACTTGTCACTTCGCACAACTACAGATGCGCGCGCTAGCTTGCCAGCTACCGGTCCGACCTGGGCATCTGCTAACTAACAAATTCCCAGCGAGGCTCCGTCGCCGAGGCCCGCCGAAGCTCTGGGGACAGGAGATTTACAGCGCCCGATAACAGACATCTAAGTACGGGCCGTTCGTCTGACGCGGACAAGAAAGCTATACGTACGCCGCGCCGCCTCCACAGTAAATTTGGTTTGGGCTGAAACCGCGATGAGAGATGGGGAAAATAGCGGCTGGTTTCACAATTCAGACCGTTTTCCCCTTCGTGTGATGGAAGACTGGTTTGTTTCGTTTACACAGCGTCATTTTTCCAAGAAGAACAAAACAATTTGTCGATTCGTGTCTGTTGAGTAGTTTTCAGCCACCATTGTTTTGTCAGTCATCACGAATAGGCATAATGTAGTCTTTCTCTCGCTCTCTCTCTCTCTCTCTCATTTTTTTTTGTTTGTTCTTCTGTTCTCCTCTTCCTCTCCCTCTTATTCTCTGTGTACCCGGATATGCCTCTCTTACACACACATCCTCTATTATTCTCTCTTTCTTTCTTTCTTTCTTTGTTTCTCTCTCTCTCTCGCTTTCTCTCCCTTGGCACCCCCTTCTCTCTTATTCTTTACATCAACTTTTATTTCTCACTAACGTTAGAAACCAACGTTTCATTAACGCCAGACAAAATACTGGTCTATGCATTTGTGTAAATGAATTATTTGTGCCAAGAAGCATCATTGGCATCTAACGAGTTAAAAACATCCCTTCCCGACAATTTTGATACCCCGTAATACCACTCATTCAGCTCAGCATATAATCGTTCATGCTTACAAATTCTCTCTAACAAAACAAACTTCACCGTTGTTATTTCCCTCCTGTAAATTTTCGTACTTTGTATAACAGTCTCACGCGTAGCTAAACGGATTTTCGTCGCCTATGACGCTGGGATGAACATGGAGAATAAATGCGGTAACATTCAAAGGCAACATAATGCTTAGAGTGGTTCAGCTCGTTCCTTACGCAGAACACACGTCATCATTGAAAAACATAGCATGAACTCTTTGGTATGATATGGGAACATTGTCGCCTGGAAAGTTGTTCTCGTGTTGATATAAAGATAATCATAATAAAGCAGCTGGAGTGGTACACATCTCTCTCTCTCTCTCTCTCTCTCTCTCTC
This sequence comes from Arbacia lixula, assembly GCA_963669155.1. Lineage (NCBI taxonomy): Eukaryota > Metazoa > Echinodermata > Echinoidea > Arbacioida > Arbaciidae > Arbacia > Arbacia lixula. Next base: position 14,500,089 of record OZ022593.1, read on the forward strand.
TCTCTCTCTCTCTTTCTCTCTCTCTCTCTTTCTCTCTCTCTCTATATATATATATCTCTCTATCTCTCTCTCTTTCTCTCTCTCTCTCTCTCCCTCTCTCTCTCTATCTATCTCTCTCTATCTATCTATCTCTATCTCTCTCTCTCTTTTTTTTTTCTCTCTCTCTCTCTCTCTCTCTCTCTCTCTTTCTATCTCTCACTCTATCGTTTGTATAATGTAATTAACCTCAAAAGTGTTCTCACCACCAAGCTTCGGCTTATTATGAAAATCCTTCTGTTTGATTTTCTTTCATGTCGTACTATGTGTTATATGATATACTTTGGGTAAAGTTTCACTCCGTTAAGCTTCGGCTGGCGAATATCCCGTTATTTGTATTTCATTATTTTTTGTTCTAGAAATCTGATGTTCCCGAACATCTGCACTACTGACACGTGTATTTACTATTGTTCTTTTTAATTTGGTATATTTGAAATCAAGCAGCAAATCAATCAATAAAATAAAATCCAGGTATTCATTTGGCGTTGTCTTATGTTTGCATCTCACAATAGGTATGCCACATTATACATAATGCAAATGGTGCAGTCTGTTTGACGGAGAATTGGCTGAATGGATGAAATTGATGGTACGTTTGCTCTGTGCCATGTATGTTGTAGGCCTATATTACACTTTCTGAATAGACCATGTTTTTTTTTAGAATTGTATGCAAATGTATGCACGTCTTTAAAGAATACGTTACTAAGAGTGTAATGACCAAATATATACAATTTTCGTTATGTGTATGAACATTTTATTCACGTCGTTCAAACAATACGCTACTAATGGTAACCCCTAAGCTTGTCCGAGGTTTGTCAGAGAAGCAATATAGGCTCAATTAAAAGCGCGTTCCACCCATTGAAACTGAATCACCAAATACAGGTGAATATAAAAACATGTCACTCAGCAGTTGAAGGAAAAGTTTTCAATAATTTACGAAAACGGCTTATTGCAACTGAATACTTGATACAGATGAATTCCATAATGCGTTGCTAACGGACAAGCAGTTGCCTTATCACTCGATTTGCTAACATGTGCTCGCATCGGATAAATATATGTATAATAACATGCAGGAGTAAGCAATAGAGGGCGGCATTGCACAATTTTCACCGGAACATTCATATTACGCACCCTGGTTACCTTTTTTTTACCAGAAATTTGCTACTTTCTCTCTCTCTCTCTCTATCTCTCTCTGTCTCTTCCCCTCTCTCTCTGTCTGTCTGTCTGTCTGTCTGTCTGTCTGTCTGTCTCTCTCTCTCTCCGCTCTCTCTCCTTCCCTCTCCCCTCTCTCTATATCTCTCTCTCCCCCTCCCTCCCCCCCTCCCCCCCTCTCTCTCTCCCTCCGTCCCTCTCCCTCCCTCCTCTCTATCTCTCTCTCTCTTCCTCCCTCTCCCCTCTCTGTATATATATATCCCCCCCCTCTCTCTCTCTCTCTCTCTGTCTCCCTCCCCCCCCCCCTCTCTCCCCCCCCCCCCTCTCTCTCTCTCTCTCTCTCTCTCTCTCTCTCTCTCTCCCTCTCTCTACCCCCTCTCTCTCCCTTTCCCCTTTCCCCACCCCTCTCCTCTCCCCAACTTCCAGCTCTTCTCATCCTAACCATACTATCCGGCTGTTGGACATTCTCGATCAAAACTGCTTTCAATAAACTGGTTTGGCCGCAGTATACACGTACTAATCATTCACGATCCTCATTCCGGACTGAGTAAAAAAAAAAAAAAAAAAATGAAAATGTGGCCAGTCTCTTGGTGAGTATTAGATGGTATTTTCCAGTTGGATTAGAAATGCCAATCAGCCTCAAAACGAGGCTACTTTCGTCCATAAGAGCAACGTGTGTTCTCCTGTCTTCACTTTCCTTAGTCGTAATATTGTCTTCGCATTTATTTCTTACATCCTTAGGCCTCCTTCCCTGACCTATTTTCCTTCCTCCGAGTCTTTTTGGATTCATTACTGATCATGTTCTTATATTGCCGTTTCTTCCTCTTGTTTTCTTTCCTTTTCCTCCTGTTTTCCTTTTTCATCTCGTCAGCATTTGATGAGCATTTGATTACATTCAATTAAAAATCTTATTCATCAATTTGTTCGTAAGCAAACCAACGAAATGAATGTGCAAACAGATCTCTAATTTCTGGGCAGTTTTCTTGAAATGACCCATCATCGATCAGGTTTTCTAATACATGTACGTACAAAATACAAAGTAGGTTCGTGAGTACACCGATAGATGGCGCTATTCCATAATACAAGCACGACAAGATACCGTTACTCGATATTATTATACATGTAGATTGGTAGATGGATAGGTAGATGTATAAATCGATTTATTAGTCGATTGGAGATTAGGAGATTGGATATGTAGAAAGATTATGTTCACCACAATAAATAGATAAATAGCACACGTTTGTTGCCTCTCTCTCTCTCTCTCTTACCCCTCCCCCTTCCATTTTTTTTTCTCTCGCTAGTCTTTAAAAAAATTACCTTCAGCCACTTTTGTTAACCCCCAATTATTACAATCCAAACATGACTTGACCCTTCACTTTTTTATTTGATTTCACATATTATTTCACACAAAAATAAATAAATTGTTGGTCATGAATCTTGTATTTCTGGAATCCTGACAGACATCTAATCATAATAGATACTGGTACACCGAGCATCGTCTGTAATTCATGGGTTGCTGTTAAAGTCTTATTTATGAGATAGAATACAGTGTACCTACAATCCGGTGGCTGTTTTTTGTACAATACAGCTTGAGGCAGCAGTTAATTTGTAGAAATTGACTAATCTTGTAACTTCATAAAATTTGAAAGACAGTCTCCCTATATAGAGTGACATGTTAACTCACTCATGACCCAGCCACTATAAGTTCAAACATAATCAATATTTTGGATACTGAATTGGTAACACTGAAGATTTACTATCTTAACATTAAAACCAGGGTAGTCCTTTTGCAGGTCAAGAAAACATAATTTTATAAAAAAAAAAAAAAAAGGAAATGAAAGAAAATATAGTACTAGAGCTTCCTTCCTAATAATAGAGTTGAAACTGACTTTCAGTGGAATATAGCAACCGCTAGATAGTGTTTCACCAAGCTGTTCGTAAGTTACGAATGACTTTACGAACGACTGGTTATCCCTTCTTGTGCTAAATGCGATACCACACTTTGTTAATTCAGAATCTGATTTAGCAAAAAAAGGAATCACCAGTCGTTCGTAAAGTCATTCGTAACTTACGAACAGCTTGGTGAAACACCCTACAGGAATCATTCACTAGGGCCATTCTCATTGGACTTAAAAAATCGCGAAGTTAGGGTGGAAGTTGCCTAGCAACCGTACCAACAGCCGTCCGAAACTTTGCATGAAACTTCGCAACTCAGAGCGCGATTTTTCTAAGTTCGCACCAAAACTTCGGGATTTTATGTAATGAGAACGCACACAACAGAAAAATTGTGATTTTTTTGTAATGAGAATGGCCCTACTGTCTGCTATGGTCGACATTACAATGTCATTGCAATGCCTGCTGCCCGATTGTGCACTGGCATGGGCAATACGATAACAAATTTTGACTACGGTCGCTTCCTTTCATCTGGAAACACAGATACTTTTTCAATTTTTTTTAAAAGGCTCGTGAACCTATGTGAGATTTCAGGTTATCGTTAGGGAATACTGCAGATTCCACTGCATATGGGCTACCCTGTATTTAAACATACACCATGTTGTAAATTTAAAAATGTCACAAAATATAATCTACATCAGTAGCTGTGGGGCTCATTTTGAATAACAATAGAGTAATATAAATATTTGAGTGTTGCATATCTAAAAACTCAGTGATCATTCCATGTTTAACAATCCTCACAAAACTGACACATCACAAAAAAAAAAAATTGGTTCATCTTGTAAAAAAAAACAAAAAACATGTCTGCTGTTTCATTTCACATATTTTTCATCATTCTTAATGCATGTATTTGATATCCAAAGTTATAATCCGCTGCCGCACCATATGTCCTGGTAAACAGAAGTTGAAGCAAACACTTCAAAGAGTTGTTGATAATAAGGTTACATGTACACTCAACCTTACTTTAGTTAAATATATTGGAACAGAAGAAAAATGTATCAACAACTTGTATGATATTATCAATATTCAATAAATACATTAAAGTATGTCACTTTCAAAAGATTGATATTTGAAATGTGCTATCACTTAACTGCACACATTCCTACACCGATGTGAAGCTGGAGGCATCTTCTCACACCCTGGTTACAGCACTCATCTTTGGGGCTTATAGATGAATATGTGCACCATCTCCATCCCAGAGAGAGATTTTGTTCAAGGCACTCTCTCATCCTACCAACCTGACCTACAGACTCTTGTCAGTCATTGAGTCTACACCACAAGTCTGAACTTGTGGAGACTAGATGTTATTTCTTTGCAAGTTGTTCGAGACTAGGCGCTAGTCTTGTCATTCAGATGTAAGTCTTGACACAGTGTCACAAATGCATCTGAGCCTGCAGAAACTATGTCTTAATACAAAGACTAGCCAGTATGGCCATGGATGGTGTATGGACTAGTCTAGCATAGTGAACAGAAGTGAAACGCAACAGACTTTAACACAGTCTTCTTGGCGTAAGTCTCATTCATCCACACATTGGTTTTGCTCTGTCTCCTAGCAACGCCTCATCATTTCTCCAGTCCGATGAGCTCCTCCGGCCGTCTGTATTTCCAGTCCGTCTCACTAAGCCAGGCCATTTTCTTCTTGAGATCACTCAGTCTCTGCTCATGCACCTCTGAAACAGCAAAACACAATGTATAACACATTTAGTCATTAACTCTTCATGTGCCAGTTTTGCATTTGTAATACACCCAAATTCTGTACAGCAGCATTTATCTCAGTCAGAATAGTTTAAACAAAAAAATTAAAGAGGTGTAATAACCTTTCTCCAAAACTGGTTACAAATCCTCTACAGTGTACTTTGAATTTGTAATTTACTCTTCAGAATCCTAGGCAACTCTCAAGTTTTACTTTATATTATGAAAATGTACGCAATGAACAGATATGAAATTCAAGTATCAATTTTGTTATCCCATCATAAATTTATCTTTCACTGCAACAAACATTTCTTCGACACTGATACTATTATCGCTGCTACATCTTTGTATTTCGTAAGTCGCAGAAGGGTTGTAACAAACATGGGAAGAAAAGTAACGATACTGGCTCTGCTAATTGATTGATGTTTCTTGTTTGTAGTGTTACTTATCATATTTTTAGAAAACAATTCTTTTGCAGTTTTGGCCTCGCGTCTTCCTTTCTCCTTTTCCTCTTTTGACTTCTTTGACAGACTTTCCTTGTTGTTCTTCTTTGAAGTTTGTTCTCTTCAACTTTTGGGGGTAATATTCATTTGATTATGTACTTATTTTCCTCCTCTCCCTCTTCCTTCTCAGGATGTCACCCCTACATTTATGTACATGTGTACGAATCATATTGGGAAGTACAGGGAAACCCCGTTATAACGAGGGGATCGGGACCCACACTTTTTCCTCGCTATAGCCGATTGCTCGCTATACCAGTACGTGATCAATACATACAGAAAAAATGCATATATAGGACTACACAAATAATAACATATTTACCGTTAGTACTGTAATCTTTTAATGGCTTTGCAAGCATTCTAAATTGAATTCACTAGCTAACAATTCACTAAAATATCTTACAGCACTGTTGGAAACGTAAATAAATGATATTTCCAACGCCTCCGTTTACCGATAAATGAAGCAGCGGGGAGGCTCATTTACCCGGCCGTGCCTGCTGGCATGACCGCGTGTATGCAATGAATGATCATTGAACGCAATCTCCAGGCACGGCCGGTCGTACACACGCGGTGTCGCATGCGTGTAGAGGCGCCATGTGCGTGTGTGACTTCACGGGGGCATGCAGTACCCAGAGCTAGCTGTATAGAGATACGGCTCTGGCAGAGACAGTACCGCATGTATGCATGTGTGGCTGAGTGTGTGTGTGGATTCTTGCACGGTGTGTGTGATCAGTGTTTAACGGCGCAAAGAAAATTGCTTGACTATGTGCTGTTATTGCATTTCCCTCGCTGCGCGGTGTGGCTGTAAAGGAGTGCTCATAATAACGGGGTTGATTTCTTTTCTTTTTCCTTATTCTTGGGCTGGGAATTTGCCTCGTTATAGCAGAAATTTCGCTATAGCCGATCTCGTTATATGAAAACAGAATACACGGAGGTCTATGAAAGAAAAATCGAGCCCCAAGAAATGTCCTCGTAATAACAGGGTTCTCGCTATACCCGTGCTCGTTATAACGGGGTTTCCCTGTATTTAATTATCATCAATCATGTTGAAGAAAGGTGCTATATCATCATGTTAGTACACCACTCTGGTAGCTGTTACTCACCTTTCTGTAGAATTTTGACACAGTTCTCAGTCAGTTGTTCGACTTCCATCTTATCAAGTTGCAGCTCTGTAGAAACAGAAAGACGTAGAATGATACTTAAGTCATGAGTGATTAGATTGAACATTGTAAGTGCAACTAAATGTAATAGGCGACATGTTCTAAGAATTAAATTTTGACATTACAACATGCATTTCAATGGTTGTACTGGTGCACAGACAGTGGACGTTCTACAGGGATAGCCTTGGGCCCACAGCGTACATGTTTAGTATGATTTGGCAGCTCCACACTAGACAGGAATAAACAGTCTCATTTGGGGCATTCTTTAATTGAAATTACATTTTTGGACATAACCCCAGATAGAAGGTCGTTCAGAGGAGACAGGCCGCTAGTTCACAAGTGTATCTGGCGATGTAATCTCAGCGAATCCAACGACCGACAGAGCAAGGACTGAATTTTCTGTCTCGTTCCACATGCGCTGTCGCGCTATCTCTCTCTCTCTCTCTCTCTCTCTTCTTCTTCTTCTTCTTCTAGATGAGTACAGTCCACCATCTGGTGTATTCTCGTACTTGTTTTCTCTCTCTGATATTTATCACCACTCTTGATTCAATTGGCATTTGGCACCCAATAATGAAATCACTTGCTCGGTAAACAAAAAATCAGTCCATGTCGTTAGGTTCACTGTCACTGTGATTCCCGGCTAATGCAATGCCCTTTTGACGTGATGCTGACCACAGCGATGTCCGACTAACTTTCTGAAGATTCTGAAGATTGCATTTGGCACCTTGGCTTTGGCTTTGGTTTGGACGCCATGTTTTTAGGTCAATATACATTTTGCCCCAAATGAAATGAGGTAGTTATTATTTATTCCTGTCTAGAATCCACCGCGATCAAAGTAAGCAACAAAGCACTCACATATACCATGTTAATAATAACCAACCCAATGAATGGAAGAGTCTGGACATTGTATTATCAGAATCGGCATGATCGGTTAGAAGTAATTAGGCCATGTAAAATTGATTCCATGTTGATCATCCCCGCCCGCTTCCTTTTTTCCGCCCGCCTCCTTTTGTTTGATATTTGATATTTTCTTTTTATTCAGAAAACAACACAAAATTCATGCAGTTTTTCCACCTTTTCTTCAAATGCGCTGTTCAAATATCATTGAACAAACAACCTAAGACTCTAGAAAAAATTGTAGGGACAGTAATTTTCCGCGTCAAAAAATGTTTTTTTCCCGTTTCAGGAGGTGAAAATTGACATTCCGTTTCCCCATAGACTTTGTGTAGCGGTACAAGAAAAAGTGACAATTCCGTTTACACAGAAAGTCAATACGAATTGAGTAGCGATGTCAAAATTTGTGTCAGCCAATGTACCAACGACTCATTAGAATCCACTCTAATCGGATCAATCGGCGCACAAAAAAGATTTTGACAAACATATTTAACATAAATACATCCTCACCTTTCATATTAATAGCATTTTGTCAGGATTAAGTAGAAAGTTATCGGTAATTTGGGGGGTTTTTTAACATCGTTTTGATCAGTCAACGATTTGTGCTTATCCGCCATTTTGAATATTGCGATATCTTTGAACGTAGAGGGCAGCAACACACATCCGTGTTCAGAGCCGGAATCACTGCAGGAATACATACGGTGTGTGCATGTTTTCCATGCGGCCGACCCCGGCCCGCGCGAGGCCAGGGTGAGGGGTACAATCGAGTGCGCGGGAGTCGAATGCAGTCTGATTATCATGATTGTAGTGAAGTGAGATCGTGTTTTGTGGCCATCTCATCTTTGAAATTTGTTGAGATTTTGGAGTAATTTCTGTTGCTGTTCCGTGTATTTTGAGGAAAAACAAGGTTTCCAATGAAATTTTTTATTATCATATTGTAACGAAACCGGGCTCTCTCTCTCGGTAGCAGGCTGCCAAGCAGTCTTTTTAGAGCCCGGTTCGCTTTATCGTCGGACTCATCTCCACATCATCCTCAGCGGATTCTCACAAAAATATATTGTGCAACATGGAATCACTCACGCACTCACCCACTGCATCAACCACTCATCCGATACACACGCAATGACGGACACTTACAAGTATCGTACGGTCTTGATGTTTATTGGAGCACTAAGGCACAACCTTTCTCCACGGCAGCTCTACACGTTCTGCCTCCCCATCCTTTCTCCCAGCCTCTTATACCCCCACCCGTCCCAATATCGGGTGACACCGATCGCCCTCTTGTGGCAATCGGGGACCCATTTTCGTTACACTGCCCCGCCCCAAGTCTGGGCAGTCCTCTGACCATATGGCATAACAAGAAAAATAAACTGTACAGGTGGTTGACTTAACTAAAATAAAGGTCCTACCGACCAGATCTCCATCGTCTTTCAGCCCAATGGCAATCAATTCACGGTGTGAGATGGGGAACTCAAACTTCTTCTACTTAACATAAACTTACATATAAAATATAAACGTCTCTTTGTTACATGGCAACGTTTCTTTGGTTACAAAACAATCGGTATAAAATATAAATGTTTCTTTGGTGAAACACATGTTACGATACAAAAATCAGCTGAGATACTGTCAGTCATATAAAAACAATGGAAGGCATATGAAGTACTTTCTAAACATTGACATCTACTTACACACTTAAAGATTATCACAAATTCCTGTTCTTTCAAGGTGGCTGACCACTCTACACAGGCTTACCAACATCATTTAACCTGATCGTGCTTCCTACCCGGAGAGCGAGTTATACAAAGTACATATGGCAAGCATCGTAGACTTATACGATTCATTTGTGTTTCCTCTATATAACAGCTATTTCTATACTTACTTAACATAATACATGGTACATAGTTATTTACACTGGTAACCGTTGAGCATCAACGGTACTCCATTTCGACGCCTAATCAGCAAACGAGTGAAATACAAGCATCACAGACTAGTTGATAGAGAAGGAAGTGAAGGTAGGTAAAGCAATATACATGACACACATTAGGAAGAAGGAAAGGAACATCGGAAAATACTTGGAAGAGAAGGAAAACAAAAGCTGATGGCGATAAAATACATGTTGCGACAGTGGGATGGAATGGCATAAACGGCAAGAGAACGATAACTTTGCTTATAAAAATCAAGGTAAGGCATGTATGGCGAATACAATTGAGGCACTTTGAGCTTTGGCAAACATTATTATGGCACACAATTCAATTTGAAAGTACTGCGTTATAAATATGGAGCTTAAATCATGGAGGTATGGACATTAAGTTTCGGGAGGAGTGGCGTTTTAGAGTAGCTGCGCATCAGTGGCTCCTGCGGTAAGGTTTACGGTGTAGTGCTTCCTGCACTCCTCCTCCGTAACCAGCTCCCCTGCTTGGTAAACTCGCCGTGTGGTGGTCTCCGTTATGGTCTGGACTCGACCTACAAGGGCCCTCTGCAGGTCGTCCAGAGTCATGTTTGGACCAAGTCCACTTTCACCCACCACATGGCGTAGTTTAGTCTCGCTAGGGGGGCCGGCTGGTGGAGGGGTGCAGTTTTGGAGGAACACCAACCCGTAAACTCGCTCCTTCTCCTCCTGTGTGAGTTTGCTACCCCCGGAGAAACACGTGGCCGTGCTCCTCTCCTCTACCTTGACCAGACTTCCTGGCAGTACTTGATGCAGGTTGAGGTCGTGGAGAGGCTTCCCCACCTGCATCCTCTTGGCCTCCACGCATTTGTTGTTGTTCTTCCCAGTCGCTTCGTCCTCCTCCGGCGCCTCCGACTCCTCCTCCGATTCCTCCTCGGCCTCCTCCTGGTGCCCCAGCCTCAGCATACTGAGGGGTTTTCCACCAGGGCCCGCTACACCCCAGGACGTCACCGCCGGGTCAACCGCCAGCTTGGTGGCTGGAGACACGTGTACCTCCAGCCCAGCCTCCACTGGCCCCACCCCCTCGGGACGGTCCCTTCTTCCACGCTCCTGCGTCTCGGTCCGGCGCTCCGCAGGGACGGCCACCTCGCGATGACGAGAACGCTCCCCCTTCCTGGGTCTCTCGTCCGACCTGTCCCTCGGCCTTGCCGCTGACCTACTTACATGGTCTCTTCCATGCCGCATCCGGTAGTGGGCCGTAAGATTGTCCCTCCTGCTATACTCACTGGAGCAGTCCCCACAGGAGAAGGTCTTCCTGTTCCTGTGCTCATTTTCAATGTGCCGATGAAGGCTCCTCCGGTGGGCAAAGAAATGACCACACGTATAACACTTCAAAGGCTGCTCCTCGGAGGACACTCTGTGCTTCGTCATCTTTCGTTCTGCATATTGGGGGACACATACAATACATCAACTGTTAATTATGAGGTTTTCATTATTCGGGACTGCCTTAAAATATCGTTCCAATCATCTTATAAAGTTAATCTCTTGGGTGGATGCCTCGAACTTCTGGGGGGATTTCTCCGTAGAGCTGCCAATGCACCCTGTTTTGTTGCTACCGCAAGTGGCCCACCCCCTTGTTGTGTGGATTGTGCCGTATGTCCCTGGCTGTTGTCATCGCCCTTATCCTGCTGGGGCTCTAACTGACCGTGATCTTCATGCTCATTTGGATGAGCCTCACCGCCTTCGTCTTCCGTTACCCCTAGCCAGGATTCGATGGGTTCCCCTTCATAGGGCTTCAACCGGTCTACATGTACTACCTTCATCTTCCCCTGCCTCTTCAGTTGTATTCGGCAGGTTACATCTGACAACCGATGTACAATGAGGTAGGGACCCTCCCACCTCCTTTGTAGTTTGGGCGATAGGCCCTTGGTCTTGGCTTGGTTATGGAGCCAAGCAAACTCACCCACCGCCAACTGCCGGCCTTCCACCTTCAGATCATAAGTCTTTTTCTGCCGCCTTGCACTCTCTGTGAAGTTGTTCCGGGCTCGTTGGTGAGCTGCTTGCATCCGTTGCCTCAGTGTGAGCGCATAGTCCGTCTCCGGGTCCTGCTCCTCTGGTTCATTAACCTTTAGAGCCTCCGTTGTCAAGTCAATTGGGAGGTGAACTTCACGTCCCAACATTAACATGTTGGGTGTCTCTCTGGTCGAGTCTTGAGGGGCCGATCGATACGCAAACATGGCCATGGCCAGTTTCTCGTCCCAGTCTCGTTGTCGATTGAGGGGGTCAATCATTTTGGAGATCATGTTGATGAGCGTACCATTGAACTTTTCGATTAGCCCATCAGACTTCGGGTTGTATGGAGTGGTACGCGTTTTGTGGATGCCGAGGGTGTCACACATTTCCTGAAAAACATGCGACTCGAAATTCCGACCTTGATCAGTGTGCAGTACTGCAGGTACTCCAAACCTACACACAAACTCGTTTACAAACTGGTTCGCCACAGTTTCCGCTGTTTGGTCAGGAATCGGGTAAGCTTCCATCCACTTGCTGAAGTAGTCGCCGACCACCAGAATGTACTTATTTCCTCTTTCCGTTTCTGGAAGCGGACCCACGATGTCCATTGCTACACGCTCCATCGGCATTCCTACCGAATCTTGTTGCAAGGGTGCTCTCCGCTTCTTCGCTGGCACTTTCTTGGAGGCACAGATGTTACACTGTCGCACTATCGACCGGATGTCTGCATCCATCCCGACCCAGTAGAACCTTGTGCGAACCTTAGCTCTAGTCTTGTTCGTCCCGAGATGTCCACTAGACCTTCCACCATGTAGCTCCTTCACCATACCTGCTCGAAGCTCAGCCGGTAAGACGACGTGCCAAGCAACCTCTGAACCCTGATCACACTCCCATTTCCTGTAGAGGACACCTTGTTTCACTTCTAGTTGTTCCCACATTCTCCAGTAGGACTTCTCCACACTAGATTTTGAAGTCATCGATGCCCAGTCGGGCCTGTCTCTTGAGTGTTGTTTTCTGTCTACAATCCACTTGATAGATGGGTCTGCGGCTTGTTTGTTACTCAGGTCTGAATTGCTCATACTTGGCTCAATGGTCACCGCATTCGCCTGGACTCTGTCCTCCGGCTCTCCTTGTTCTGCTGACCCTTCAACACTTGCTGGTTCCTTGTCATCTCTCTTGCACTGGGGACATGGTCGACGTGACAGGCTATCTGCATTGGCATGCGACCTCCCTGCACGGTGTATGATCTCAATGTCGTATTCTGCTATCACTTGAAGCCACCGGGCCATCTGGCCTTGAGGATCACGGAAATTCAGAAGCCAGCGGAGTGCTCCATGATCAGTCCTGACAATGATTTTCTGCCCATACAAGTACTGTCGGAATTGCTTCAGAAATACTACAACGGCCAGCAACTCCTTTCTGGTCACACAGTAGTTTTTCTCTGCCTTGTTCAGGGCTCTGCTAGCATACGAGATGGCTCGTTCCGTCCCATCTACCACCTGGGATAACACAGCTCCTATCCCTTCATTGCTGGCGTCTGTGTCCAAGATGTATTGCTGCTCTGGGTCTGGATACGCCAAGATTGGTGATTCTTGTAGTCGCTTCTTGAGCTCTTGGAAGGCATCGTCACACTCTGGTGTCCATGCGAAGGTATGTCCCTTCTCAGTCAAGCGATGGAGCGGACGGGCAATACTTGCAAAACCAGCGATAAACCTTCGGTAGTAAGAGGCGAGCCCCAAGAAACTCTGCACCTCCTTGACGCTAGTAGGGATTGGCCATTCCTTCACCGCTCTGATCTTCTCTGGGTCTGTTGATACGCCTTGCCCAGAGACCACATGTCCCAGGTACAGGACGCGCTCTCGAAAGAGATGACACTTCTTGGCCTTCAGCTTCAAGCCTGCTTGTCGAAGGCGCTGAAAGACCATGCCAAGACGAATCAATTCATCTTCGATCGTTTTCGCAAATACGATGACGTCATCCAAATAGACCAACAGGACTTCCCAGTGCAGACCTGCAAGGACACGCTCCATCAGTCTTTCGAAAGTGGATGGTGCATTGCATAATCCAAAAGGCATGACTTTCCAGCTGTATAACCCTCCCCGAACGACGAAGGCTGATTTCTTCTTGGCTTCTTCATCAAGCTCCACCTGCCAATAGCCTGAGGCAAGGTCCAATGTAGAAAACCATCTTGCACCTCCAAGTGCGTCCAGTGAATCATCGATGCGAGGTATGGGGTACCCATCCTTGATTGTCAGCTGGTTCAATTTGCGATAATCCACGCAAAACCTCTTTGAGCCATCTTTCTTCTTGACAAGTACAACATTGGACGACCACGGGCTGTCTGAAGGTTCAATTCGGTCATGGCGCAACATGTCCTGGATTTGGCTGTCTATCTCCTCTTGCTCCTTCGCCGGAAACCTACGTGGTCTTTCCCGAATTGGAGGGTTATCTCCGGTATTGATGTGATGTCTTACCAGGTCAGTCTTTCCAATGTCACCTTCAGATTTGGAGAAAATGTCCTGATTATCGCAAAGGAGTTTGGCGATTCTTGGATGAAAAACCTTGTCTATCCCTTCCTTGCTTCTTTCAAACAGATCTTGGAGATGTTCTGGGACTACCGGAAGTTCGACTGTTGGTGAGGGGTGAACCTGGCACTCTTCTATGTCCGTCTCCTTGATGGGTGTGAGGTGGCCCGCCAGCGTTCCCCTGCGAATCACACATTCCCTTTTCCCAGGGTTAAAGACTCGGATAGGAAGGGTGTCTTTTGTAGTTTCTACCACTACACGTGCGACAACAATCCCCTTGTGGATGATTTCGCTACTTTCCGAAGGCTCAATGAGGGCCAGCCCTGTCCCACCTTGCAGTCCTGTAGTGTGGCCGGGAATCACCACTTCATGACCAGGTGGCACTCTGGTAGTCGTCCTTACTACAACCCTGGAGCAAAATGCACCACCTCTTTGATCTGTGCATTTGATCCTTTCTCCCTTGAGCCGTAGTTCCTTAGTCTTTAGGTCCAGGTTAGCTTCGTTTTGGACTAGGAAATCTAGCCCCAGTAGTCCATCTATTTGGTCAGTATTACCAAAGACTACCTGAAGAGGGCAAATGCAATTTCCCACCCCAAGTTCAAGCCAGGCACTCCCAAGTGTCTCCATTGCGCTGCCATCTGCATTCCGGACATGAACATCAGTAAGGTTAGGCCTGTTTGTTGAAGAAATTCGGTAGTACAAGGATGCTGATAGAATTGTGTCAGTAGCTCCGGAATCTACCAGCAGCCTCGCCTTTACTCCTCTTATTTCCACTTCCACAAAAAGGCCAGATCTTGCTGGATGGGATCTGTATCCAAATGTTGGTTTTTCTTCGGGAGACATTCCATTTACAGATTGCCTGCTGCCCCCATGCCCTGGTTGCCGTCCAGCCTCCCCTCGGGCCTCTGAGTTGGCTGAGCCTCGTTTCCCGAAGGTCTCCTGTTGTCACGTCCTTGAGGGCAGTCACGTCTGAAATGCCCTTTTTCATGGCACTTGAAGCATTCATCAGTTGCGGTTGGCGTCCTGCGCCTGTATGACCTGTCTTGCCTCGAATCTTCCATTCTGTGGGGTGTCTCCTGTTTGGCGATTTTGCCTTCGATTCTCTTGAGCTCTCTCCAGATGTCATTGATCGTTGCTGCAGAATCAGAGTCCACTGCCCTTGCCTGTTTTTGTCTTCTGCCAGACCTTTGTTCCTCCAACCTAAAGAAGTTGTCTGTTGCTAGGGCCGCCTGAATAGCTTCATCCATAGTTGTTGGCTTTGATCTGAAGACTCCTTCTCGGATGCATTGGTCTTCTATCGCCTCTGTGAAATGCGTCCTGGCTAAACGGTCCTGGGCCTCTTCGGTCAGCTCTGGGTATGCCAACATTGCCAACTCCCTGACAGCCTGACCCAACTCTTGCAGGGTTTCCCTGGGCCCTTGGCGCCTGTATCGTAATTCCAGGAGGAAGTTTTCTGCCAGCTGTCCTGGGCCAAATCTCTTCTCAAGTAGAACCATCAGTTCTTGATATGAGATCTGGGAGGTGTCTGCTGCCTTGCTTCCCAGGATCTTCAGGGCTGGTCCCCTCAGGCTTGCTGCAAGAAATACCTTTGCCTGGTCGTTGCCCCAGTTATTAGCCATTCTGCAAGCTTCAAAATGACTAACGTAATCCCGCCAAGGAGTTCTTCCATCGAATTTGTCAGGTATGATGTTTGGCTTAGATAACCCTGCCGGATACTGTGGCTGAAACCCTCTATCTCCACCCTGCATTTCTCGCCCATGTCGTTGGGGATCTGGGTGTCCTCCCCTTGAGGTAGGAGCATCTGTGATATCTAAGTCATGTCTTTGAAGGAAGCTTGCTACTGGTACCCCTTTATTCACGGGGTGTGCAGCTGTTGGTGTTGTCCTTGGAGCCCACCTGGCAGCATGTATCTCTTCGCCTTGAGCAGATGTCCTCTGCTCAGTTGTTCCTTTCCCAGGTGTCTGTCCACCAACCTCTCTGTAACCCTGTATTGGGGCTTCACTTGTTCGGGTCCCGTATGGTGAGGAAGCTTTCCTCCTCATCGTTGCAGCATGAGTTTCCATCGACTCATGTTCCCGCCGAACCTCAGGGGGTGGTGTTTCACTCTGGAAGTTGTTTGGAAAGCTTATTGGAGACTGGTCGATTTGTAGTCTTTCCAGCTGCAATCTGAGAAGGCGATTTTGTTCCATGAGTAGTTGATTTTCTGCCTTTGACCTACGGAGATCTTCGTCGCCTCTCTGCACCTCCCCTGCAAGTACTTCCATCTCCTGATCCATGCTCACCTGTTCCGCAGCCATAAACCTAGCTCTTTCTATCTGTAAATATAGGTGCCGTAGACGCAGACGTCGGTTCTCAGTCTTCTTTTTTCTAGGCGCTACTTATCACGTGCATAGGCGCTACCTTTTCTATGCTGCCAGGCGCTAAAAGGCTCTATGCGTCTCCCCGTTGCTAGGCGCTATACCTGCTGGACATGCTATGGGTACTACACATGCTGTATCTAGGCGCTAAAAATCATTACATGCCCTTTCTAGGCTCTTTTCATGCTGTACATGGGCGATATCCATGTCGTAGGCGCTATGTGTAGGCTCCGTAGGCTCTGTGTGCAGGTGCCTTCTCGTAGGCTCTCTGTACAGGCGCTCTTTATGCATAGGCGCCCCTGGTAGGCTCTCTGTACAGGCGCTCTTTATGCATAGGTGCCCCTGGTAGGCTCTCTGTACAGGCGCTCTTTATGCATAGGCGCCCCCCGTAGGCTCTGTGTGCAGGTGCCTTCTCGTAAGTTCTGTGTGTAGGCGCCCCCCGTAGGCTCTGTGTGTAGGCGCTACATGTACGTAGGCTCTCTGTGTAGGCGCTAACGTAGGCTCTGTGTGTAGGCGCTACATGTACGTAGGCTCTCTGTGTAGGCGCTAACGTAGGCTCTGTGTGTAGGCGCTAACGTAGGCTCTGTGTATAGGCGCTGTATACGTGTAGGCGCTACATGTACGTAGGCTCTCTGTGTAGGCGCTAACGTAGGCTCTGTGTGTAGGCGCTACATGTACGTAGGCTCTCTGTGTAGGCGCTAACGTAGGCTCTGTGTGTAGGCGCTAACGTAGGCTCTGTGTATAGGCGCTGTATACGTAGGCTCTCTGTGTAGGCGCTAACGCAGGCTCTCTGTGTAGGCGCTAACGTAGGCTCTGTGTGTAGGCGCTACCTGTACGTAGGCTCTCTGTGTAGGCGCTAACGTAGGCTCTGTGTGTAGGCGCTAACGTAGGCTCTGTGTATAGGCGCTGTACGTAGGCCCTGTGTGTAGGCGCTAACGCAGGCTCTCTGTGTAGGCGCTAACGTAGGCTCTGTGTGTAGGCGCTGTACGTAGGCTCTGTGTGTAGGCGCTGTACGTAGGCTCTGCTGTGTGTAGGCGCTGTATCTATCTCGAGCTCTGTGTGTGGGCTACTCTCTTTTGTGCGTAGTACGGGTTTCTGTGTACGTTGGCCATTACGTTGAGTACGTACACACTCTATCTTGCTCCTGTATTCCACGTTGTTTCATCCCACGACGCTGCCACCAGTGTAACGAAACCGGGCTCTCTCTCTCGGTAGCAGGCTGCCAAGCAGTCTTTTTAGAGCCCGGTTCGCTTTATCGTCGGACTCATCTCCACATCATCCTCAGCGGATTCTCACAAAAATATATTGTGCAACATGGAATCACTCACGCACTCACCCACTGCATCAACCACTCATCCGATACACACGCAATGACGGACACTTACAAGTATCGTACGGTCTTGATGTTTATTGGAGCACTAAGGCACAACCTTTCTCCACGGCAGCTCTACACGTTCTGCCTCCCCATCCTTTCTCCCAGCCTCTTATACCCCCACCCGTCCCAATATCGGGTGACACCGATCGCCCTCTTGTGGCAATCGGGGACCCATTTTCGTTACAATATTATAACTAAATGTTAAAACAACAAAGACAAAAATGAAAACGTATTAACAAAATTTAATTTTATATTTAAAATGAGGGCAACATTTAATATTTAAAAATAGACAAAAAAGAAACCTGTTGAAAAAAGCCAAAATTGATATTTTGGGGGCAAATCAAACACTACAGCAACGTTGGTTGATGTGCATGCATATTCAATCGTATTATATACTATTTTTACACGCGGCA
This sequence comes from Arbacia lixula, assembly GCA_963669155.1. Taxonomy (NCBI): domain Eukaryota; kingdom Metazoa; phylum Echinodermata; class Echinoidea; order Arbacioida; family Arbaciidae; genus Arbacia; species Arbacia lixula. The sequence continues at coordinate 14,518,044 of OZ022593.1, forward strand.
GCCATCTTGGGAAAAATATCAAATATCAAATAACATAGTACACCCTCCTCCTCTTTTTCGGAAAATCCGGACGATCAACATGTAATCAATTTTACATGGCCTTAGACCTAGAGGCTAGACCATTTTAAAATTAAATTTAAATTAAAATGAGAATGAGATATAATATTCACCTGCTGAATGACTGTCCTCAATAGCATCTGGTGAGCGAAATAAGGCTTTACGAGGGCTGGATGTCATCCATGACCGTCCAGCGTTGTTTGTTGATGTCGACGGTCTGTTAAAATTCGCCATTTCCTTTAAATTCACAACAGACAAGACTGAGTGATGTACTGAGCTGTGCACCGTGCAAGCCAGTTTCAGTTGCATTCAGTACATGCACAAACATAAAAACAAACGAATGGTTTATGCACTAACGGATAGGCACGCGCGCGCGGACCAACTGTAAAATTGAGGTATCCGACATAAATTTGTGGAATTGCTTGGCAATGTGTATGGTATTGTCGAAAAAATAATTGTGTGGGAAAAGGATTCACTTTTTAAAGTGACGTGTCACAATGTTATTAGTGAGCTAAACATCATATTTTAGCTTCCCTGGTAACTAAACGAGCTCACCATGTTCGACAATATAGGTATGTTTACTCATATACCATTTATTGGTTGCATTTGACTTGTGCCTACTAGATGTGATCTTGATCCAAATCCGGGTAGGTTGATGAACGGATCGATCAGGTTGCCTGAGCCGGGCCTGGCCCGTTGGAGTTGTTCGGAGGAACCGTGCACGAACCGTTTGTACGTGCCTACACTCTCTCCTTTCTTATTTGTTTTCCTTTTTATCTCATTTGTTCTCTAAACAGCTATTTTCAGACCTGTTCCAAAACTAACTCAACAGTTCTCATAACGACTATCACATGCATGAATAGACAGGAATTACCGTCTTCTTTGTGGCATTTTTCTGTAAAAAATTACATTGTGTTTTTTTTTTTTTTAAGGGGGGGGGATGGGTGGAGGGTACCCTTGAGGATCTATTTACATGTATCTGGTTCAGAGGAGCCAGATGCAATCTCAATAGTATAGAATAACAGAGACTGATTTGGGAGTTTAAGGCATGGTGTGTACCTTAAAACTCATCATGCAGACAAGTTAATACCAACTTACAAATATTGATTGTTAAGTTACTTCTTTTCTTATTCCTGCTAATCTCTATCCAATTTCTTGTCAGGTTTTAATGAAGTTGTCCGTCTGGCTGGGGTAGGGTTCTTCTTCATGCTTGTGTTGATGCTCTTCCTCCTGGTGTTTGGAGACACCATACAGAAGCTGTACAGTCGGCTAATTCCATCATCACAGAGCCGTGATGGACCAGAAAAAGACAGTAAGAGGAGAATCTATCGAGTTAATTTGTTATCTATATCTTTCTTAGTTCTCACTTCATTCAATTTTGTTTTCCTCTTTAGCATATATTCTTTATCTGAAGTATTCCAAACCAAAAGGTTTTCGTGCAGTGATTTATTGACTGCGTGAAGACAGAAGATTCATGAGCAAATAGTGAGGCATCTTAGAAACAAGTTAGTTTGTTAACTCTAGCTCTGCACGGTCTGCAACTATAGTCTAGTCACTATGCACTTTCAGACTAACAGGTCAATTGGTTGTTTCATTAAAACCTACTTGCAAGTTACAGTGAATACAGTTTGTAATAAATGTAAATGAGAAAGGGGAATGCTAAATGTTCCAGCAACATTACTATCACCTTCAGTTTTGCATGTATGATGAGGTACAAAGACAAATTTATAATTTCTGGAAAAAAAATGGCATTCTATTGATTTTGATTTTGGATTCTTGATGTCCTAGAATAGGTCACATTTGCTCAGGCTCCTTGATTTTCAGTAGTCTGCTGAGGCAAATGTAAGAACATGATTTATTAGAATTTGTTTTTTTTCCAGGAATCCCAGCTGATGAGCTTGCCAGACAGCAGGAAGCTGCCAGGAGGAGAGTGCAGGACCAACACCAGGTCCAGGTGGGTGCTTAAAGGGAATATACTGTACTAGGGTGATTGTGAGCGATCTTCTTGCCAAAGGTCTTAAAGGGCATATACTGTACTGGGAAGGCAAAAAAGTCTTCAAAATGTAATTGTTAGCAATCTTCTTGCCAATTGTCTTAAATTCATGTATTGTCCATTTTAGAAGCTTGCTGAAAGTTATTTGCCCTCAAATGATCCACATACGGAGTAATTAATGATTAATGATTAAATCCTGTGATTTAATCACTCATTACTCCAAATGTAGATTATTTGAGGGCAAATAACTTTCAGCAAGCTTCTAAAATAGACAATACATGAATTTAAGACCATTGGCAAGAAGATTGCTAACAATTACATTTTGAAGGCTTTTTTGCCTTCACAGTACAGTATATGACCTTTAAAGGGAATATACTGTACTAGGGTAATTGTGAGCGATCTTCTTGCCAATGGTCTTAAATTCATGTATTGCCCATTGTAGAAATTTGCTGAAAGTTATTTGCCCTAAGATGATCCACAATTGGAGTAATGTTAGCGATCCTCGAAATGTTCGGCCCAAATAATTTGAGGATTTGTAATTTAATCACTAATTACTCCAAATGTGGATCATTATAGGGCATTGACTTTCAGCAAGTTTCTAAAATGGACTACATGAATTTAAGACCATTGGCTAGAAGATGATCACTTTTTGAAGGTTTTTTTGTCTTCCCAGTACAGTACACTCCCTTTAACTCTGTGTGCTAGGTGTGCCTTCTATCACTCAAATCCCAATGAGCATCATTTCAGCTGGAAGAGCTAGGTGGGTTAACCATATATGTGCCAGTCAAAATGCAGCTGTATAGGAGTTATATATTTATTTGTTTCATAACGTAACAAGGACTCAGAATGGGTTAAAGGAAAATTTCAGTCAGAGTACATCTTGGGTTGTTCTAGAAATGTTTACTCTGCTTATTTCAAGTTCACTGATCTCCTTTTGCTAGTCAAAATGCTGCTTTGGGATTTGTGTTTATTTTTTGTGCTAAGAATGTGACATGGATGTGTAAGAGTTGATAGAGGGTACATGGTACACTTTTATCAGGAATAAAGATATAGTTTCATATATAGGTAGGTGATATTTATATTGATTATAACTGAGAAGATTATGAAATTAGGTTAAGCAATCGATTCCAAAGTTTTAAAGCTAAATTGCAATCTTGCAAGCAATGTTCAAGTAACGTATGTTGTCCTGTTACCAAACATTGGTTATCATGATTTCTTTTCTCTTTTCTTCCTTGCATTCAAATCATTAATTCATATATTATATCTAGATATTGGTATATTTCCATATACTACATGTATTTAATCAATCTATATAATTTCATAAACTGTTTTTTATTTGTGTATGTTTTTAGATATTGTAAATTGTCATGCAATTCAGCTAAGGTTGCGAGATGATGATATTAAAACTGAACTGAACTTCTGTTGTCATGCAATTCAGCTAAGGTTGCGAGATGATGATATTAAAACCAAACTGAACTGAACGTCTGCTGTTCCCTGCAGGCTGAGGATTACAGTGAGCGTGTGCTAAAGCCCAGAGAGGCGGCCAAGCAAGCTGAGCTGGAGAAGGAATATTACAAGTTTGCTGGCCCTGCATGGAAGGGCAAAGGAGAAAGGACTCGGGTATGTTAACGTGCCACTTGTGGTTTATTTCACCATCAGTATACAGAAATCCCATTGAACACCATTTTTCTGGCACACAAAGGGGTTACACAATATACACTACAGCTCAAAGGAATTGGCATAGGGAAAAGGGAAAGGGAATGACAGGCAGTTTTAAACCGCAGTGTATTTTGTCCAGTTCAGCATGAAACACGATGCTTTAGCCTAAAAAACATCATGTTTCATGCTGAGCTGGACAAAATATACAGCGGTTTAAAACTGCGGCTCTTCCCCTTTCTTCCCTTTCCTTTTCCCTATGCCAATTCCTTTGAGCTGTAGTGTATACCAGACGAAATGCCACTTGTGGATTACGAATACTAATTATTATTAAATGTGTGAGTAGCACAGAAAGACTTAGGGGAACAATCGCAAAATTATGTCATGAAACAAGGAATACAATTCAGAGATGCACTTTGAAGGTAAGGGAAGAAGTGGTAAGCCTAAGAGTTGGCTTGAGAGCTTTCTATTTCATTCTATATTTGATTGTCTTCAGACCTGCACCTAGCTTAGATTCTAGGCCGTGGAATGCATGGACACAAATGAGTCTGAAAAAGAGGTGGGCAATGAAGATCGCTCTTAATCACTCTTCCATTAGGGAAGAAAAGAGAGCTTGAAGACAGCCCGTCCCTTTTTCAGATCACCACAGAACCATCGAAACATTGGCACAACATATAGAGAAGTGTTAGCAAGCTCTATATTCATAATTTGAAACTGATACGTAGTGTAAAATTCAAATAATGCACGTAAACAACGTCTGATTAATAGTCTTTACCTCAGGCTCTTAGCAGTTTGTGTTGAAATATCTGCTTTATTGATTAATCTGTTTATTAAATTATAAAACGCATTATGAAAAAAATTGTTCTATAGAAGGAATCATCTCCAAAGTTTGGTAATTACTCATAAAATTAGGATTTCACACATGCATAATAACCACATAGATACTGTAACAAAGACTAATACTTTTTTTGTAGTACGAAAAAAGTCGGTTTGAAATTTAATGGCTGAAATTTTTACATATGCAGAAAGCTTCAACATGCTATATTCTGAGAAATGGTCTTGAATCACACTTTCTTCAATTTACGATCTTGATAGATGATTTCAAATTTTAAGCTTGCAAAAGGGACGGACAATCTTTAACCTTTAGTGCCAGACTCAGATATTTACAGACTCAGTTGTGTCCATGCACTCTCCAGCTTAGAAACTAGGCTAACCTTCACCAGTCTGCTCCTCTGATCATTCTAGGCTTCTTTTTCACTTAAAGGTAGCACATGACTACCTCAGGCCCAACCTTCTCCCACTTTCACCTACCCTCCCTCATAGACCAGCTATGAAGCCGAGAGCTCCCAGGCCAGTGGCGAGGGGGTGAGACGTCGCAGGGACTTGGAGGGGACCAGCAAAGACGCCGCTGCTGCGAGAAAGCTGCCCGAGTCTGTCGTCAACCCACCCCAGCCCCCACCGCCTGAGCCAGCCAAGCCAAAACGGGTATTAACCTTTACTTTGGCAAGTAAAGTGCATCTCTATGTGATTTATATAAGTAATGGGAAAAAAATCATGGTTACAAACCAAAACGGGTAAGGCTCTCTTACATCTACCTTTGAGTCTTAATCAAATCACCCTTCGTTAAATGAAATAATCATGGAAAAGTAACTTGGATATAACAAGGGACTCCATTGGTCTGCAGTGATATACCATACATTGTATACTGTTGCTTTTGTATACCATGCATACACAATACAAAACCTAGAGCAACACTTGTCTACCATGGATTAAAAGAGTAAGATTACACGACAAGTACTTTAAATTTTTTGTTGCGAGTGACTCCCTCATAATAATGTCTGAATTTTCTCAAACATTTGTAAATCTGTTTCCCTGATTTATCTTTTTTTGTTTAAATGAACTTGTTGTGAGTGTGATTGCCCTTTTTATTGGTTCTAGGTTATTGTTTCTGAGAGAGTTAATGTTTTTTTTTTTTTCATTTGAACATGGTAATACCTAAATCCATTTTTTCTTCCAGGTGATCACCCTGCCTGATGAACCAAATGAAGGCACTCCACAGGTAAGTTCTTTGAAGTTTTGAAAATACAGTGAAATTTGCCCAAGCAACCACCTGTATAGAAACACCACATTTTGAAAAAAAAAAGTGTTTCTCATTAATGCCTGTATAAAAGCGTATGTGCATTAAGACAACGTGCTTGTAAAGACAGCATCTATCTAGACTTAACGCATATGACCTCAAATTTTGAAGTACTTTCCATTTGTTACTTCAGGCCCAATGATTATGTCTGTAATTAACTTCAATCTCTCTCTCTCTCTTTACAGAGTATAAACATTGCTTTGCGAGGCATCTCTGGGCGAGTGAAAAAGAGGAGATTTCTTTACACGGAACAAGTCCAGGTGAGTCTCTCAAATCTCGTCGTATTCCTCCTTTCATTCACAGGTTTACCTAACCTGGCATCCAGACTGTTGAACATTTCTTATCTAAACTTGAAATGTAGAGTCTAGGGGTGGTATTCCAGAACGTCCTCTTAGGACTCTCTGAATGCAAATTAGGGAGGGTTTGACCCCACCCAGTGCACATTTATTAGCCAATGGAGGGAAGTGTTTCATTTATGAGCAACCAATCCAATCATAGCATCTCATCGGGGCCCTCCCCCTAGGATTGATCCTAACTTTGTGGTCGCGCAACTATGTGCGTGCATATCAATGATGCCCGTGCGCTTCCGCAAATAAATGCTGCTCTTTTTTATTGCGTGTGTTATGAATGGCTAAGACATGGGAGGCTCTCCTCTAAGTTTTCTCTTAAATCCCCTCTTACGCGCATTCTGGAATACCAATCCTCCTAACTTCATGATTTGCATAAATTTGCATAAAGATAGGAGAAAACTTAGGAGAAATCTTAGGAGCGGAGTTAGGAGAAAATCGTTCTGGAATACCACTTGGGAGAATCGTAGACTTAGGATTAGATTTCTCCTAAGTTAGCTTTTAAGATCGTTCTGGAATACCACCCCCGTTCTCATAAGACTTGTCACTTGATAATTTTCCTTGTGTACAAGTCAGAGAAGAAATCAAGATGGATTTGTTCACTATAGCCAGAACCCTTTATTGAATAGTTAAGATTAGAAACGCCCAACCGTCTAGAAGCCAGGCTAAGGTGTTCTTGTTTCCACTCGCCACCTGTCATTTGTCACTGGGGATTTCCACCATGAAAGACACTGCAAAACAATTTGCAACGTTCAATGCTAAGGTGGTCTACTCCCCAACGTGAGTACCAAAAAAAAAGACAGAGGTACTGTTCCAAACTATCTTCTTACATAGTTCTGTCAGGAAATTGGGGCAGGTTGTAAGAAAAGGCAACAGTCCACTTGCCCAAGTGCCTGGAAAAAACAGAGATGCTGTACTAAACTATATTTGTAAAGAGTTCTTTTAGCATGTTGAGACTGGCTTAAAACAGAAAGGGCATCAGTGCACTCAAAAAGATATTTATGCAAAATACTTACATGTAGAAAGAAGGATTATCATTCATGAAAACGCAAACATGTTACTCATGGTAGAAAGGCAGAGACAGATACAGAAAGATGAAGCAAAATTCCCTCAATACAGAGGAGCACTCTGGAGGAAGATGAACCAAAATAGCAAATGGAGAGGGAATATCGAGACTGGGGAAAGAAAAAGATGCCTCATTATCATATAGAGTTATGCAATCTTTTTCTTGATTTCTTCTGTTCTTTCTGTCTTCATCCTCCCAGGTCTTATTTGACTGGATGCATAAGCTCGGCTACCATGAGAAACTCTACACCCTGGTCACAACCTACCCACGACGAGACCTGTCCCAAGATGCAATGCGCACCCTTGAGGAAGCAGATATCAATCATGACATCGCGCTGGTAGTAGAAGAGATAGAAAAAGATGATGCATCATAGCGATATTTATGAGATCTTTCCTCATCATCATTTTGGTTCATCTATTTCCTAACATGAGCTCACATATGTAATTTTGAACGATTTTGCCAAGCTGTTTTTATATATATTTATATTTTATATTTCATGTTATTTGGATTTGTGGATCAATTAGAGATAAAAATGGGGAGAGAGAAATGGTGAGACAGGGAAAGAGATTAAGAGAGGGAGACAGACAGGTGGTTCAAGAAAGAAAAAAAATAGAAAGATTGAGTGAGATAACACAGAAACAGACAAGAGAAAGAGCTGTTTTTTCCCTTGCCATTGTATATTGCGTTGTCATATATATATATATATCCATACATTTATTGTGCAATCTTAATCACTTAACAGTGACAACTGCTTTATTTTCCTACTTGAATCATTACATTTAATTTCGTGCATATTTTAGAAAAGAGCAGCTTTCAGAATTGTTTAAAGTGAATGGAAAGAGAAACAATATGTTGTCAGCTTATGGATACATTTATATTCCATGTACTACTTTTTCCATCACCATCTCATGGCCTATTTTAAACATTTCTCTTTAGTTGATAGCATTCATATTATCCCTGACTCTGGAAGTCAAACTTCTTTCAAAAGAAAAAACCCCTGAGTTAAGTTTTCTTTTGCACAGTTACCTGTATTTGTTTTGGGGGATAGCTAAGGAGTTAGAATCTTGTTTAACTAAGCTGAGGCCCGTATTGCAAAGAGCTACAAAATGATGATTGATAGAGCAATCATACCAGTCAATCGTAATAGCCAGTCAAATCGGTGACAGAAATGTCACAAAATTCTCCTGTTGCGCGTCATCCTAGAATATTTTTTTTAATCCCAAAAATAGAAATCAACTCTTTGTAATACAGTCCCAGGATCTTACACAACTAGATGCATTTAATAGTCTGTAATAGTTAAATCAATGCAATTTTATCCTGCCAAGAAATGTATCTTTTTATCAAACTTTATATCAATGCAGAGGATTTTTCAATATTTTGAAGGTGCAGAATTCCATTTTACATGTACTATTTTACCATCTTTTCAAAGTTCAAACTATATTTTACATGTCTAGAAAATTTGCATTTATCACGTGGAATACACATTAAACATGTTATAATGTGACTCCATGTGCATTTTACCAGATCTGTTGTCACAAGGTTCCTTTTTTATTTGTTGAGATTGTAATGGTAAAACTTGAATTGATACAGGGAGAATGTAGTATTTTAGAGAGAGAGAGAGAGAGAGAGAGAGAGAGAGAGAGAGAGAGAGAGAGAGGGAGGGAGAGCGATAGGGAGATAGAAAGAGAGAGGGAGGGAGGAGAGAGAGGAAGAGAAAGAGAGAGAGGGAGGGAGAGAGAGAGGAGAGAGGAGGAAACGAAAGAGGGAGAGCACCAGACAAAGGAAGGGACAAACAATGAGAGTTACATGAAAGTGCTTCCACTTAGACAATTCCCCTTTCTACAACAGTATTGTTTTATAAATCCATCACTTGTCCTCAAATTATCCAATAATACCCCCTCCCCAAATGTTTATCCCCCATTCCTTCCCATTCCTTCCCTCTAACTCTTTCTCTGCCATTTCTGTTTTTTTTTTTTTTTTTGCACCAATGATACACAAAATTTGCCACATTAAGGGTTAACTTCATCCTCTCCCTCCCTCATTTCTCTCCCCCTCTCCCTCCATCCCTCTCTCTACCTCCTCTCTATCAAGCTTTCACCAACACACACATACACACACACACACACACACATACACATTCTCTTTCACACGTTAAGTCAGAAAATCAACACAAACACTTAACACTGTCATATTTATTTCTTCCATTTTAATCACATTATTTTCTGTACATGTATAGCCTCCATAAAATCCTTAGTACAGAGATATCCTCTACATAACCTGGACAAAAATGTAACATCTTTAAATAATGGCTCAGCACATGTAATAATCATCTAATATTTAACAACTCGTGATAATAATCTCTCCGGCATAGCTCTCACCCTTTATTAAATAAAGAGCATAAATAACAATTTGTCTACATGTTGATAAACAATGCGGGTCTACACAAGACCCTACATAAGACACTTATCAATACAAATAAATGGAATACTTCTAACGGATAAAACTTCTGAAAGGTGATCGCAAGCAAAGGTGAAATCAATTCTGAGTACAGGTACAAACAACAAAACAAGTCAAATCAATGAGCAAAGGCATACATTTGTACATCACATCACAACACAAAAAAGGGAATTAGAAAATTTGAAAAAATTGTAGATCATGTGATCTTGTGTCAATTGAAAAAGATCAACCTTTCAAGATAGATATTAAAAAACAAATTAAAAAGGGATCTATTAGATTGAACTATTTGTAATGGCTACAAGAATGTGAGTCAATCATATTTGTATTAATTTAAGTCTTGCAATATCCTTTTGTTTATGAGTATTTGCTAGTATCAATCACTGCAAGCGTTCTTCACTAAACCTCCAAGGCTAGAAGTACAAGTAGCTCATACCATCTTTAAGATCCCAAGTCTGTAATATATAAACCTTTATTTGGTTATATAATGGAATACACTGATTAATTGTTGTCATGAGTAGGGCTTTAAAAAAGGGATTTCATTCAAGATTTAATATAGATATAATTGCACTATGGGTAAACGGGAGTACCTTGCTCTTCATAGAAGGCTAAATGAATACTGTGGTACACACGTCACTATGATAAATACGAGTAAGTTCGGGGCTCAATTGTTGCCATGCCAATCCTTGATTACAGATTCAAATGAATACTGTGGTACATATGTCAACATGATAAACATCTCCTTCTATATCTAGGAGTAAGTTTGAGGCTCAATTGTTGCCATGCCAATCCTTGGTTACAGATTCAAATGAATACTGTGGTACATATATCAACATGATAAATAGCTCCTTTTATATCTAAGAGTGAGTTCTGGGATGAATTGCTACAATGCCGAACCTCGGTTAAAGATTTAATTACACAGGGGCTGGCTCAAGGGGATTTAGCCACCAAAATGCAAAAAAGAGCCCCCGTGAATGAAAAAACAGCCCCATACATACATACCAGCAGTGTGCGACGGGAATAGGCCACGACCGCATGGCTTCAGTTGTGAGCTCGCATTCATGCATGTATAAAAACCTATTACGTTAATATCTAGCGTAGCTCCATCATAACATAGCTCCATCTAGCCCAAGATTTCTTGGGAAATTTTCTCAACCAAATAGCTAGCTATTTCGCCGGATCTGGCTAATGAAGACGCATATAGCTAGCTAGTTCGTGATCTGGCTAGCTAACCCGATCAGAACAAGCTCGCTATTTTGCCCACATCGGGCTAATGAAAACACCTCTTTAGAGCAAGGCAAAATGGTAATCCAGACACTCTGTCAACTCTTTCAATACCAAGCAATGAAATGATGCCAATACTAACACAATTTAATGTCAATGGGACTGAGAGAGTTAAAATAAATTAAGTTCTTACTCTCACTGAATCAAGTTAATATAAGAACTGTAAAGCATCACAGATATAACACATTATTCCATCATACATTGTCATGTTGAAGGTAGCATTTCTAGATATCACATCAATTTCTGTCTTTATCAAACTGGCTTTGGTTTCAGGACGTCCGTCCAACCGAGTCCAGCCTGTGAACACACGTTCTGATTTCAGCTGTTGCAGTAATCACAGAATAGAGCATAGATAGAGAAAGGCAATATGGCTTACATGTACATGTACACGTGTATCACAACAAGACACACACTACACAAATCTACCTCTGTGGGACTAAAGGGGGAAATTAATACTCGCCCACTTCGTTCAACAAAAGAAAGACAGCTAGAAAATCCCCAACAAATAATGAATACAGAATGGTCATCTGTTTAACAACATTTCTATTCACATAAAAAAAAACAACCAAAAGAACAATTACAAAGTTGGATAAATACATGTCTAATGGCAAAGAAGTTTTTTAAAAAAAAGAACACGCATGCAGTATTTCAATAAACAGACATTCTTCATCTCTAAAAGGCAAATTAAGAAGACGGCCCAATTTCAGGCTACTCTACATAAAATTACTCCGCAGGGCAATTTCTGAATAAGTAATTTATGCAGTGGCACGCACAACTGGGTCGACCCAGATGAAAAGTACAGTTTTAAGAAACCTAGCCTAGGCTCTAGGCTGTGGCTTTTTTCTTTTCCATGCACTGCTGCAAGATACAACTCATGAAATCTGGACATAAAGACTACCAGTAAAAATCCTACCTCCTTCCTTTGCCTACTTGAGTAGGAGAGAGAATGTAAGCTGGCCTTTATTTCCAGAAATAGTTGTTATTGCAGCAAACAATAGAATAATAGCACAAAGCCTAAAACCTAGGTATTAAAAGACATTCAAAAACTTTCAAATATGTATTGACAGAGCTACATTTGAAAAGTGAAATTAAAAAGTAACCAACTCAAAAATAATAATGGAAAGTAAAAAAAAATTGAAAACATAGATACCGGTATTCATTAATAGAAAATAAAAGTGGCCCAACACATTAACAGAGAAAAGAGGGGACCTTTTTTTACAATAAAATACTACAAATTCAAATATATTTTTAAAATTGAACATGTTAACAAAGTTAGTTGATCGATGTACCAGTAGATATACATGGGCTATGAGAAAGGCATTGCATCATATTGCTCTACACTAAAACACACACACAAATGTCTGGAAAAGCTAGCCTATGGCCATGTGTTCCATTTGTGTCATGTAAAGAATAGGCATTTTATACATGTAGTTTTTAATTTCAGACACTACAAAAAAACTGGCAGGATGGTATGCATATGTGGGTATGACATGGGGTAAATCGAGTGTAATGTGTGTACAAATTTAAAATGATATTGCATTGTTCTCATTTGCTTCCCTGTGCCGAACTTTGACATAGTTTAATCTAGGTTCCAGACAGGAAAATCTAGTCTTGGTGTATGTCTGAACACATAAAGGGCACGGTCTAGGGCACGGTCACACGGTACATGAAACCATTAATAAAGCATCTCTCTTCTACCCTGACTTGAACCTATCCACCGATTAATTGTAAGAAGGAGGGAACCATAAGACGGAAGAAAAAAAAGTGACTGTCAGCCTTAAGCCTAGGCTATGGCAGAGTAAGCCAGCCAGACACTCCATTCAATCTCTCTGATTGTGATGCTAGTTAGCCAGATAAACATCAGATTACCTCCTTCTTTACCTGACAATAGAAATGTAAATCCTCTCTCCCCTGTCTGCAAACAACCCCATGCCTTGGCAGTGTCATGTTATAGATACAATGGCTCTTTGGGGGAGCATCAGTGCAAAAAGTCATTCTGACAATCTTTAGGCCAATTCCCAATTTTAGAGAATTGTATGTGCAGCGAGCTGAAAGTGTTTTAGCTCTCTTGTATGTGCATGCAAAGCAGTTACGTTTCATGTGTATCGCTATATTCATATACATGGTAGGGTCATGTTATAAATACAATGCCTTCCTCCAAGCATATTTCCATGTAAAGAGCTACACATGAATTCTGACTATAATCTATTAGCCCATTCCCGATGACAGAGATCATAATGCATCACACAGCAACATCCAAATTTTGTTTGCAGTCATGTCTGCTTTCGCTCTCTTACACTAGACCAGAACCAGAGATGACTGCAAAACAAATATGAATGTGGCTGCGCGATGCATTATTTCCTTATATGCGGTAGGGAGCATTACAAAGATCGTATATGTGCATGAAAAGCAAACATGGCATATATTGCTATATCTGTCAAAATGACTAGCTATTGCATGATGTGCAACTCATTATATGGTTTGTAATGGATTGCAATCCTTCAAGGTACATGAACATGGCCCTGTGTTGTACAGTGGTAATTAATGTCACTCAGACAGTTGGATACCAGTTAACTGATTAGGCTTGATGAACGGCTCAGGGCCAAAATAACACATCCTGGTATTTGGGCGTTCATATACCATAACCTTCTATCCCTCTCAGTCCAAACAGTTACAGTCCATGTCAATTACAACACAGTTGATTACCTTTGGGACTGAAGGAGTTAAACAAAATAGTAATTTTAAATAAAATGCACTGAGGGAGAGTGTAACTTAACTCTTGCAATGCATACATAAATCCCTGTCAATAGCCCGATTTACACTTGCTAAGATCACGATTTTTAACATCTTTACACCTGCCCCCCCCCCCCCCCCCCAAAAAAAAAAAAAAAAAACGTGATCTGAAACATCGCAATTTCGCAATTTTTTGATAGGTACTGGGCATATCTACCAGTCATCCAAAGGAGACCGGTGTTTTGGTTGTTTGGGTGAAAGTTGCCTAGCAACATACACCCAAAGATCACGATCTCAGAAAAATTGTGATTTTTGCTGGTCAGTGTAAATGGGCCTCATAATATTTTTCCTCATCAATTTTATGCGAAACATAGCTCAGTGTGTTTGTTTCATATCAGGCTTGAAAAGAAACCGCCACAAATAAGTTTAAACTCTTTTCGCTAGCAGAGTATAGTCATCATTTGTATCCATCACTGATCTAATGAGATTGAAAGCTTTATCGTAAGTGTCAAATTAGGATAATTGTGCTTCTTTCTTCATTATCCTGATTTGATCACGATCCCGATTCCCTGTCAAAAACAACAGGAAGCCTGCTGGTACTCGTTTATAACGCTGCATTATAAAGCAGTTAATACACTATATATTTTAGCAAAATACTGTCTATAATAAGCATTATTCAAGGTACATGTTGGAGTAAAGTTTGAATACAGGCTGGCTATGGTGTCCTTAAAAGACATGGAATAGAAAAGAAAAAATACAATGACCTACAACTCATTAGTATTTGGATTTTGAAAGTGGAAATATAAAATGCCTCATATGCCTTGAGTTAACGGTCATTAAAATAAATCATAAGGAAAAGTGAAGGCTATACATAATATTTTGCCTAAAAAAGCCTAACACAGAGAAATGCCAGTTAAAATCATATGAAGGTATACTGTAAAGTGACTATCTTTCAAGAAAATATCAAAGTACTTTGGTACATATAAAAGGGTAAGTTTATGGATCAAAGGCTGTTGTACACTTTTCTTATACCATCCAACAAAAAGGAACATTTTAGCAGCATACAATAGTTGCTCTTTGACTCAAGATAAGTTGAGCTTTCTTGGCTTCAATCTGTCTCAATCGAAATCAATGATCTAGTGCAGCAAATAATCTGCTGCACTATCACAAAATGGACAAAACTCACTTGTCAACAAATGAAGTTCCCAGTACACAAATCCCTTCACAAGCCCACTACAACATCCAAAACTACAAAGCTCAAGTGAAATGCAAAAAATGACTGGTATGCTATGGGAACTGAGTGTTCTCTGTTGCCATGACAATCACTCAGAAATTGAAGCCTCGAAACAAAATTCTCAACTACACCACATGATTTTTGAAACCCTGTAGTTTCTCCAAACATTATACGAGCAAAGGTACCTGTCCGGAAAGTGCATCGTGCAAGAGATTGCAGTCATGGCATAAATCTAAATGAATTCATCATGATTGACGGGTGTCAGAATCATCTAGTCTTGCTCTCAGGCTGTTGGGACATTTATATTCCAAACTGTAAAATCACAGGCACGACCAATTACATTGGGTGTGGCCAAGGAAGATTACCAGCACTTTCTTTGCGGATCTTAACTGGTGGTTCATAAACTAATACTATGTGATGAGTAGAAATGTGGAGTCATCAAGCATGTTAGTACTAGCTAGACCCAATACTGTGACGCTAGTGTTTGGATTACAAATATATACAACAGCCTGGATACCAGGCTAATAATGATTGGCTGCCTCAGAATTCATTCTGATTGTTCAACACATTTAAGGTGGATGGATGATACAGTATAGGTTTGTGTACAAAAAGGATCAACTGGAGGAGAAAGTAATGTTACAAGCTAAGACATTGATACAAAACATTGATAGATATCCCTGATGCATATATGGAAAACTCACAGTCTTCTAAAGTGAGTGGATAAACTCGTTAGGTGCCATAAAAAGCGGCACTTAACCATTCCTGTGCCAGTTCAAACGTTGCTAAATGGGATTTGTGTACAAAACTGGTGACAAAATATACACCTGGGGAGTGTTTCACCAAGGTGTTCGTATTACGAATGACTTTACGAACGACTGGTGATCCCTTCTTGTGCTTAATCAGATTCTCAATGAACAGAGTGTGGTATCGCATTTAGCACAAGAAGGGATCACCAGTCGTTCGTAACTTACGAACAGCTTGGTGAAACACCTGCCTGGCATATCAAGATTTAATAGCAAATGTGTTTTATCACTTGTGCGAAAATACAACCGTAAAGCATAAAGAGCTTTTTAAAACTTTAAATTCCATGTATAATTTGAAGCAATTCATGAAAAGTTGAAAACATTTAGATAGCAATAAGCCTGCCCAACATGTAGACATTTCAAAACCATATAGGTTGAAAAGCTGAAGACATGGTTTGCTGGTGCCACCTGATATTGAGATGTTCCATGAAGTCTTTATTTGCCGTATGTGTATTTTTTCCACCAAAAATGCACACAAATTGAGCAGCATTTAATCTGGTACAGAAAGGTTTGACAATACACAGAATATATATATCAATAGAAAATATCCATCTAGTGATTATGCTTTATGAATAACTTTATTATTATAATTTTAGAGTGTATATATTTGTTTGATGAAAGCAAATTTCAATGCAATGTTTGTACGAAGTAGGCAAGTTCTCTTTAAACTTTAGGAAAGGTACAGCGTCCACAGAATTGCTTTCCTGTAAATTACAGCTAAAAGCATTCAAGCAATAAACTTCAATCAGTAAATAAATATACATGATTACCTCTAGTGAGACAATTATGAACAGTCTGAAGGTTGATTACCGGCCAATGCAGCTTGTCAAAGTTAAAGCAATGAATACAACAATCTTAGTACTTAAACAGGAAAGAAACAAGCCTCTCGGACGAGTTCCAAGCTGAACAATTAGTTTAAGTTTGAACAGCTAGTTTAAAGAAGCCTCAGTCAAAGAGACCCATATTCACAGTGTTGGTTTAACTAAGACCACATACGAAAGATAGACTAACTTTATGAGGCGCAAAGTAAATCATTTGATGCTGTCACAGAATCATTGATTCTCATCACAGTGGGTGATGTCAATTATTTGCTTTCATTATCATATGGCATATCACATCGATTCCGAGGACAAAACCGATGATATTAAATCAATAATAGTTTTTCATGTTGTTTTATTTGGCGTCCCATAAAGTTAGTACAGGTTAAGTACATTGTTTGCGTTAAATCTCTGTTTAAAATACGGGCCTAAGACTTTACAGTATCACATTCATGAACACTGGAAACTACTAGCCTCTCTTCAAGGAGATTGGACATTTCAAATTCAAACTACGAGAAGTATACATGAACAATGAGGTCCAGTACTGACAAGACTATGCATCATCACCCCGGACGAGCTGGAGGAGAGATAGAGAGAATTTGTCGACAGCAGCCTGACCTGTTGATTGTGGCGTTTGGATATGAAAATGCGTAACATCCTTGCAGGGAGGCTAGAAGACGAAAGTCAATCACGGCTCATCTCTTCACTGATCCACCTGCCCTGGGGAGGATTTAGAGACACCGAGCTGCAAGAATGTCACAGCAATAATGTCAGACTGTCTTCAAGGATGGAGAAAAGCTGAGCAGTCTGCGGGGTTCTGCATAGCAGCAGTGCTTCTTTCTACTTCTGCCATGGAACCCCACGCACAAAAATCTCTCTACCCTTGAATCGGGTCTAGGCAGCTAAGCGCACATTAACGCTAAAGCTCTCACAACGCGCAGAAATCCCCCATAATGCATCTCTCCTATCTACGAGAATCTTTGCCTTCAAATATCATGACATTTGACTGACCTTTACAGTAATGCAGCTTTAAATTCCTAGCAGAGACTGCTGCGGTACTAAAGGTATGTGCACCCGCACATACAGTGAAGCATGGATATATCTTAAACTTTGGCTATAATCTCCAAGAGAATGACTGAAAACTGCACAACTCTAAAAAACATAGACTTGAGTCTAGAAAACTATCTGCAGCAGGTGATGATATGAATGTGCGTGTTTACAGTAAATCTGGTTTTAATAAATAGTTTAAAGTATGCTACATTTTGTACATGCATAAAAGAAGAAAAGAATACAATTTACATACATACATCTATTACCTGCAATGCAATAGACCAACAATATTGAAGGAAAAGGCATAATATTCTGGTGGGAGAGGTTTTCATGTTTGTCATACAGTATATATTAGTTTCATGTGCAAACAAGAATACAATATATGTTGCTTTTCTAGTGGAGTCAACTGGACCATATCAGACTCAATTGGGCTGAAAATAGACTCTTTTGGACTCAATTGGACTCAAAATGGACTCAAATTGGACTCTGTTGGGTGTTACTGGATTCAGTTGGAATCCATTTCACTGAATTCGACCCAACTTAAATCAGAGTGACTGAATATGACTGTTTAGACTACATAGGAATCATCATGGATTATAATCTCCTTGTTCAATCAGAATCTCTGTTGTGTGATAATTCCTCTGCTTTTCTCGGCACTGCGACCACGTCCTCTAGAAAACCTATACATCTGGACATGCGCAGCTTCCTTGTCCAAAGGTGCCATCTTTATCTCCCTGGAGGGATCAAACCACTTCCTCCCTCACTTTGCATCACACGTCATCCAACCGCATCACCTAGTAGCGAGGTAATTATCATGTGTTTCTCTGACTTGATACATACAACCAAACACTGATTTTTCCTCCGAAAAATGCACAGAAATGCACTCTTCTGTCACTAGATTTAACCATCTACGTCCCATGGGAACACAAATGTGTAACAAACCCAGAGCTTGGAACTTAGAGGGTTAACCTCCTCAGTCCCATGGGCACACATACGTGTAACAAACACAAGTGATTTCAATAGCTTGATACTGAGAGGATTAAAGCTTGATGTCCAAGGCCTCCTCATCCTTTGTCACATGAGTACAAGTTGGTCTTGTGCATGAGGTTTCCCTGACACCACACCACGTGGCGGTGTTTGACATTCTCAGCCGATTTTAAACGCCAAGGTGCTTCCAATCCCCCCCGGCACCAGCCGGACAATAAACGGCAACCCCATTCCATATTTCTTGATGGAAGGCAAATACCGAGAGGTTGCCACGGAAACTTGCTACTCCATGCTGGAACACTAGCTGGTGAAAAAGTGTCAATCCCACTCCATATCTCTCAATAAAGAGCGAATACGAAGCAATTGCAGGACAACTTGCTACTCGATGCCTGATCTCTGTAACGAAAAGAGAGTCTTTGAGTCTCTGCTCAACAGTTTTTATAACAGCTCCTTAACTCAAAAAGGAGAAGGAGGGTCATGTCTTGAGTCACTTGGTGGAGAACTTGTCGATGAGTTCTTGGAGGGGCGCGAGCTCCTTGCGGTCGATGAGGCTGAACTCCTGGACGAAGTAGATGAAGTGCTTGAAGGAGGTGTTGAGGTGGGCCTCCTCCGAGAGGAAGACGATCTCCCGGAAGTGCTGGTGGTAGATGTGGGCGTAGACGCGGAATAGGCGCTTCAGGATCGTCTTGGCTATCGTCATGAAGTTCTTGGGAAAAGGCACACCTGAGGGGCAGAGAGCGAGACAAAGAATTAAGAGAGTGAGACAGAAAAATAAATGTACAAGACAAACATAAATTTACAAATTTACAAAAGGGCAGAAGGGTAAGAAAATATTGAAGAGTTGATGAGGAAAAAGGCAACAGGGAAAAGAGAGGTGGAAGTGTGGGGAAGGTGATATATAACAGGCAGGAAAGAGAGAGGAGAGGGAAAGAGACAGAGAGACACAGAGGTATATAGGGAGATACACGGAAAGACACAGACAGACAAAGAGAGATAGAAGAGAGGATACAGATTTTTCTTTACAAAGGAAAAGAAAGTGACAAGGGAAAAAGCAAGATGTAGATATCATGAGAGAGAGAGACGAAGAGAGACAGATACAGACAGATAGAAAGAAAGAAATAATCAGAGAAACAAACAGACACTATTTGTATTGCTGACAAGCATATTATATTACAACATACATTGTACTCTAAACTGCCACCTCGCTGCTCATGCAATGCTTACAATGCAATTCATGTACCGGGTAAGTGTTTGAATAGGGGCTATCCCACAGTACAATGAGTGAAGATATAAAAGTGGTCTGGTACATGTACGGAGAGACGGGAATGTAGACGAAAATGATTGTAATGTGTTTACTCTGAGCCGTCGAGGCCAAAGTGTAAGTGAGTTCTTGGTATACAGCTATTTTTAGTAAGGCCATACATGTTCAAGAAATGGGTTATGGGATTCCCAAGTTTTAGTATGAGAATTTGGCCATTGATAACTCAAGTTGACAATAGTAAATGAACTTTGTCACTGACTGAAGAACCCAGTTAATCACAAAATGTAAGCACATCCCTGCCATAAAGGACGTTCAAAGAAATGTAAGTTACAGGTAATTCTTAGCTCTGCAGGCTGACATTAAATTGAGAGAGCCCTTATGACAGGAGCCTCACAGATTGCATGAAAGCTTGAGTTAATAAGTGCGTCTATATAGGACTTATATGGTACACGTGATTAGTCTCTGTCTTGAAGTAAGTGAGTGAGTCAGTCAGTCATTCAGATAATCAGTCAATCAGTCAATTAATCTGAATCAAAGAGTCTAGAACTGTAAAGGCTAGCCCTCATACCTTTGCACATGCCTCCCAGACAAGGGGACACAACTAGCAAGTCAGACACTAATCTGTCATGAAACAGCATCAAAACTGAGTCTATGTACATTAAAGACTGGGAATATGCCGGCAAACTTATTCAGGCTTGTACTTACCGATTTTTGAAGGAAATATGGTCTCATCATCAAGCTGATCTTGCACCCACGTCATGAGGTAGTCGATGTACTTGGGAGCTGAGCATTTGATGGGTTTCTTCACCGTCTGCCCATCTGCCCAATGGTACTCATACCTGGAATGGGATTAGATCAAATATGGATTAATTAGATGAGGATTAGATATATGTGTATACTAATATGGACCTAGATATGAAGAGAGGGGGAGAGAGAGAGAGAGGGAGAGAGAGAGCGAGGAGAGATAGAGAGTGAGGGGAGGTAGTCTCTGCACTTAAGGGCTGAGCATTTGATGAGGTTTTTTTTCACTGTCTGTCCATCTCATGCCTGAAGTGGAGAAATCAACAGAGGATTCTGGATCTGCAGAGAAACAGGTAGAGAGTTGATCTTGACCTAGTTCTTCAGAGAGAGAGAGAGAGAGAGAGAGAGAGAGAGAGAGAGAGAGAGAGAGAGGGAGAGAGATAGAGAGGGGGAGGGGGAGGGGGGGGGGAGAGAGAGAAAGAGAGAGAGAGAGGGGGGGGGAGGGAGGGGTAGGGAAGTCTGGAGGCAAGCATTTGATGGGTTTCTTCCCTATCTACTTATCCACCTAATGTATCCTGTGGTGGATTAGATCAAATAAGGATTACTTAGCAGGGGATTAGACATGGCTTTGGACCTGAAAAATACAGAGGCAGAATGGAAAGGAAGGAGTGGAGAGAAAGAGAGAGAGGTAGAAAGAGGCAGATAGCGATGGAGTTAGACAGATAGAGAGAGAGGGGGGAAGAAGGAGAGAAGACACATAGAGGAAATCAGAGAGAGATATAGATAGGCAGAGGGCGGGGATGAGAGACATTGAACAGAATATAAAAAGAAGGAGATAGAGGAACATTGGGACATGTACATGTAAACATAAAGAAAATACTATAGAATAGAGACAGGGGCAGACCCCCCCCCCCCCCACCCCCCACCCCCACACACACACACAATGTATACATTTAAACAGGCAAAGAGAGGGGAATTAAATGATTTTGTAGCAAATAAGTCACAGCCGACTGTACAATCAAACCTGCAGCCAAACAGCCAAAAAGTCAATCCCATCAGAGTGATCAGACCCAGCATAAAGGAGGAATAGAACCAAAGGATGGGAGTCACAGACAAGCACGCTTTTCTACCTCTTTTGTCTCTCTGAGGCTGAGATCCAACACTCACCTCAAAGAAAGATAAAAGGAGAAGACAGACACAGAGACAGGGCCAGAGACAGACAGACAAAGAGAGGCAAAGAGGGGTAAAGAGGGGCAGAAAGAGGCAGATAGAGATATAAAGATCCCTCATTGGGACTGGGACTGGATTAGACACTCTAAAGCTTCCTTCTAAGAAAGCTATCTACCCATTGAATGAAGGTATAATCAGTCAAGCCTCGCTTGAGCCTCCATTCACAAAAGTTGAGTTATGAGATTTGTACCACCTGAAAGAAACTTGCTTACACCTGATAAGGTACTTTGTATTGATGCATCTAGTTTTTCAACCACAAAAGTGCATTTAAAGTGTATCAAGAAATACATGCTCGAATGTGCTCATCGTATAATGATGTTCTTTTATCTGGTAACAGTGGCACTCTAATTCTGGGTTTGTTGTAGAGGTTGCCAACCCCTTTATACTGAATGCAAGGGATGTTAAAAAAGAAAGTTAAGAAGAAAATTATATCAAATTTAACTTTAGCTTTGTACTTGTTAGAGAGGGGGATTCAGGAGAGAGAGAGAGAGAGAGAGAGAGAGAGAGAGAGAGAGAGAGAGAGAGAGAGAGAGAAAAAAAAAATGACAGAAAAACTAAGAAATATTGAGACACAGAGCCAAATATGAAAGCAGACAGAAATATTGGGACGCAAACAGATCTAGAGAGAGTGATAGAAAGAAAGAAAAAGAACCAAAAATACTGAGCCACAGACAGAAGGGAGAGAGAAAGAGGGAGATGTGAAAAGAGAGAGTGCTGTTGGTCACTTCAAATTTCTATGATCATATTTTGAAATAAATACATCATTATTTACATCACCTCTTTAAACTATTTTTTCAACCATTACTGAGAGACATACACATAGGTGAATGTCCACAGATAATAGGGGAAAGAGGACACAAAAGAAACAAAGGAAGTTGAAAGGAAGCTTTTGTATTATCAAAGAGATTATCGAGGCTTAACAAAACCACAAAGCCGTCTTTGTTCCATTTGTGGTTGAAAATTGAAACCTAATTGTGTCTTCAATTATTCCATCATGGCCATTCCTTTCTCTTCTAAAGAGGGGAGATTACGTGTGAAACGTTATATTATCTTACTTTGAAAATATGCTACAAAGACAAGTTTCTCTCTTCTCTCAAGACTTTGACAGGTACATGTAAGATATGTAAACTTAAACATAAATGGACCAATATGGACAATATGTGACTCAAGGTGCGTCTTCATTAGCCGGATCAGACGAAATAGCTAGCTAGTTTGCTGATACCGGGAACTAGCCTGAAGTTGCAATCGCGTCTTTCTAAGCTCAAAACTCGGGCATACGTGTAAGCTCAAGCTCGGGACGCATAAATCATCCCGATGTTCGTACATGCACCGTGTGCGACGGAAATAGGCCACGACCACATGGATTCGGTTGCGAGCTCGTATGTATAAAAATCTAACGTAAATAATGCATCAGTGCGCGCTGATGCTTGCTGGAATCGAAAATTGAAGATGAAGCCGCTCCGAGCTAGCTCCATCTAGCACAAGATTTCTTGGGAATTTTTCTCAACCAAATAGCTCACTATTTTGCCTGATCTGGCTAATGAAGACACAAATAGCTAGTTATTTCGTGATCTGGCTAGGCTATCCCGATCAGAACTCACTAGCTATTTTGCCACATTGGGCTTACGTGGACGCACCTTCAGGTAAATAGCCCTTTTACATTGGTCCTGAAAAGATAAGGCATCACAGACTCTGACCTCTGTCCTTGTGGTCAAGTACAGAACCATGAATATGTCATGACCTACAGTGTAGTGTGCTGTGACAGGACCTCCCTGTTCACTGACCCACACTGACGACCCACAATTGGTGACATTCCTCACCAACTGCCAATTTTGACTGCTTTAGTTGGCATAGATACTGGATAATACGAGATAATAACAGTGTCAACAGTATAATAATGCTCTTAGTGGATGAGTGAGTGAGCAAACAAAATTAAGAAACTGCATATCAACACAATCATATGGCAATATAACCTTTCACTCTCCTAATTGATCATCGACTAACAAGAAGTAAGCAAATAGATACGAACTAAATAATGAAAAAATGAGACCTACTTTGGTCCGGCTGACATGATGGGACATTTATCTGTTGTGCAGAACTCCGTAATAGTTCCATACAGCATATTGATTTGGTTGAAGAAGTCGACAGCTGCAAAGAAAAAAAAAAGATATTATTAAAATCTACAATATGTACGATACAAAATGTGCAATGAATGTGCACTGAATAAAAATGCATGGAGAGAAAATTACATTTTGAATAATAATATTGTCTGATATCTAAATGGTTCATGGCTGCGTAGAACGCTGAAAAGGCATAGCACATTCAACAAAAAACATGAAAAAAGAACTCCATTTGTTGACAAAATGAACCAGAATGTGTCATTTTGAAAGATCAATCTCCTTCAACTCTTCAGGGAACAAGAGCCTTTAACCACAAAGTAACTTGACATTTGAAAAGTAACCTGAAGATCTTCAGCACTTAGATGTATATCAAGTGCCTTTGCTGGTAATGTCAAAGCTGCACATTACCATGTAATAAAAGAAGCTCTCAAATCTGTATTAGAAGGACATAATAAAACATGAACTTGGAGCAGACAGCTCAGAAACAGAGCTGAAGTGTTCTTCAGAGAGATGTCAAAAATCAACAATATACCCTGCTTTTAACAAGAATTACATTTAAAAAAATGAGGGCTTCAGGAAACTACAAACTCTCGCTCTGAAATCAAATTGGCTGTATCTTGCCCATGTTACTTGCATTTTCACTCACTTCATGAATGAAAACATTCTCATTTGTGTTTTTTTTTCAATATAGAAGTGACTTCCTGCATGCAAGAAGATACAGAAAATACTACATACCAGTACAAGTGTTTTAAAATAAAGAAGACATCATTCATGCTTGCCACTGTAAATGTACATGAATGTCAGTAGGTTCATTTACTCTGACAAATATACAAGTAATATGTGTTCATTTCATACACTGCATGTCAGTGATATCAATATTTATATACAACATAATCACGTTATTATCTTTACTTCTAGGAAACATATATTGAGCCCTGTTCAAACAAGGATGATGGGAATCTTCGTTCCCAGACTTACATGTAGTTATAAAGCAGTGGTTTTACATGTAGTTATAAAGCAGTGGTTTGTCTATGTATCCATACACTACAAAGCGTGGAACCTAGACTAATGTGTCGTGTATACCGGACATTCTACGTCACTTAATGTACGTCACTTATGTGCTAGCCAAAAATCTATAATAAGAAAGACTTAAGGCTCCAACCACTGCAAACAAAAGAGTCCCTTCCATGTTCTCCCATTCAATCAATACCTCTCTTTCAAAGGACTCAATCAGCTGAGATCAATTAACCCTACAATCTCCACAAACATAGAGCGTCTTTCTTCACTGATCTAGATCTACGCGGTAAACGGTGCCATGAGTAATGTACTAATGATGCAGGATTCCGTGCAATACCATTCAACCATGTGTACATACTTAAGCATGAGTCACTGTTACAATGTATTCATCTATGGATTGTTCTTGATCGTTATTTATAAAAAAAAAAATGCATTGTGGTCTCCTGCCATTGTAAATATACAGTCAATCAAGTGACGTAGTTGTCAGAATCTGACATTATCTGACATTGAGTGTTAGAATGAGTCCCTCCTTTTGCTGGCATTGGTGTATGATATCAAGGAACCTTGTGCCAGTGGCATCTCTGAGCCGAGAGAAAAAAATAGGTCTATAGTAAGGAAGTGATATTTGAAATCTAGAGTAGATGTGATTTCAAAATTCATTCTTTACTGATGGGAAAACTTTCACCATCTTACATAGCTCATTGGTATGCACATTTTAATGTTCTTTTCACCGACCATTGTACTACACATGTGTAGAGTGCAGTGGAAATTGATACATGGGGGCTTGTTGTGATCTAGCCCCCAAGCTGACAAAAGAGTCCCACAAAGGTGCCCCTGTACAGATTATTTATTATTGGGTACAATGCACAGCAAGTTTTTTTTACTCTTCGGTCAAATGACAGGGTTTCCAAGTCCCAGTACAGAAAGGTTTAAAAAGAAGATCTCCGGCTCCAAATATCTGACACCAAACTAAAAAAACAAACATCTTCCACCCAAATGTTGGCCTCCATGTTTCTCAGCTCCTCTTCTAAAACCACATGTGATGATCTGTGGATAAGTACAACATTGGAGTTGTGGCATTGTAAAAAGTTAACCTTCCCAGTACCACCCATTTTAGTTATAACTCAATGTATTGCATATGGGACTGTGAGAGTTTGAAAGGAGAATCCGACACCAAAAAAAATCATCTCCCACCCAAATGTTGGCCCCCAATTGCCTCTCGGCGCCCCTTTTAAAACCACATGTGATGGCACGTGTCTCCAAATCCTCTCGGCACAGATAACTACACGTCCTTCCTACGCTAAGCAGCGCCCTTCTTCGGTTGATGCGCCAGTCCTCACATGAATGCGAAAGGTGGGATTATGAATAATCCCTACTCCGCAGGCTGTTGCTATCTACGTAGCGACCCATCAAGAATTGCATAGCCCACATTCCTCCGCCGGGCTGGAAAGGGATTTAGAGGTGAACAGAGATAGACAGACATCGAGAACAAAATGTTTTCATGTACAGCAACATCTTAAAAGAGGTTGCAAAGCCTGGATTAATGATTTCAAATCTGTTTTAAACGTGCTGATTTCCAGTATGGTTTGGAATGTAACACACTTTATGATTTTGAACAGATCAAGTAACGAGTGTGAGTCGGGTTGACCAGTATATCAAGAATTATTATTCAACTGACTGCTTAGGTTGATCCACATCAGGACTCAGGAGAGAGGTCAAGGGCATGTGGGGGCTGTTTTTAACCCCCTCAGTACCAAGCCATTAAAATGCCATTCAAATTGTACACATACGGGTAAGTGTGCCATTGATAAATCATATAGGTATTGAGAGAGTTAACACCTGACATGAAACCTACATGTACAGTACACTGGGCCTTTCTGTGTCTTTAACCTCTATAAGAAAACTAAAATGTTTCCAACTGCAGGGGCCCTTTTAGGTACTTTGTTCATTTTTTAAAGGGAATATACTATACTGCGAAGACAAAAAAGTCTTCAAAAGGTGAACATAAATCTTCTTGCCAATGGTCTTAAATTCATGTATTGTCCATTATAGAAACTTGCTGAAATTTATTTGCCCTCAAATGATCCACATTTGGAGAAATTATTGATTAAATGAAATTAAATTGAAATGTTCAGGGCTGAACATTTTGAGGATTTCTGAATTAATCACTAATTACTCCAAATGTGGATCACTTGAGGGAAATCAGTTTCAGCAAGTTTCTTAAATGGACAATACATGAATTTAAGACCATTGGTAAGAAGATTGCTCACGATCACCATTTTAAAGGTTTTCTGTCTTCCCAGTACAGTATACTCCCTTTAAACTGCATTACATACAGTACACACATACTGTATATTATATAACTTACATAGCGACACCAATTAGAAGCAGTGAACAAAATGCATGGCGACTCAGGTTGATCTTACCTCAAAAATGCAAAAAAGGACGTAGCATTTTTTCAAGATTATTCTAAAGACTGGTATTGACAAGGATCATTCTCCTCTTCTCCTGCCTGACGCAAGCTCAAGTTGACCTGGGCCCTGTCTTATAAAGATCTGAAGCAATCGCATATCCAATCCCCTATCTCTAACATACAGAGTTACGATTGATATCAATTGCAAGTCAAGCCGCAATCAATTGCAAATCTTTTTTGCACAGGGCCCTGGAAAGTGCTTAGTCTAATGCAGCCAAACCTGTTCATTGTAGAGTTTGAATTTAAAAATGCCCTCTCAGCCTGGAAGACAGGCTACTTGATGTATGATAAATGAATGGACTGGCTTGAGACCCGGGTTGCATTTTCTGCAGTTAAAAGATTGATCTCTCTGCCCAGTGCAAACACTCAGAAAAACAAACTCCAGCATTTCTCTGCACCTCAGCCAAGCAGTAGACACATCTCCTATGATGATGGTGATTTGCCATATTTGGTCCAATCCCAGTTGGTCCACTCACCATTTCGTCTACCATCACATGCTGATATGTATGGGTTAGGGTTAGGGTAGGGGGTCTGGATTAGGGTTAACGGTTGAGGTTATGGTGTAGATTAGAGTTGTTGATAAGTTATACCAGTATTTTAATCTAAAATAGTATGTTTAAGGGGTTCCTTGTCGACGAAATGGTGAGTAGACCAACTGGGATTGGACCAAATGGCAATAAACCGAGATGATGAGTAGACTAGCCTGGCTCCCATGCTGTTGGATAGTTTTAATCCAAGCTGAAAATATTAAACTAGAGTCTGGTACTCATGAGACTACAGGGGCGTCTTCATTAGTTCGAGCTGGGCAAAATAGCGAGCTTGTTCTGATCGGGCTAGCTAGCCAGATCACGAAATAGCTAGCTATTTGCGTCTTCATTAGCCAGATCAGGCAAAATAGCGAGCTATTTGGTCGAGAAAATTTCCCAAGAAATCTTGGGCTAGATTGAGCTAGCTCGAGCTAGTTCGCGAAATAGCTCGAGCTAGTTCGGAGCGTCTTCATTAGCCTGAAAATTTCTCGATCCCGGCATGCATCAGCGCCCACGAGGCATTGTTTACGTAATAGGTTTTTACACGCGCGTGAATTGCGAGCTCACAACCGAAGCCACGCGGTCATGGCCTATTCCTGTCGCACAGTGCTGGTATGTGCGAAACTCGGGATAATTTATGCAACCCGAGCTCGAGCTTACGTATCCCGAGTTTCGAGCTAATGAAGACGCGATTGCAACTTCAGGCTAGTTCCCCGGATCAGAAAAATAGCTCGCTATTTTGTCTGATCGGGCTAATGAAGACGCACCTTACTAGACACTTCACCATTCTCCTTTTTCCTTAGTCCATCAAGCCAGAAATGATACCAGGAATTGTGAGTCTACTATAGCCTGACCCCTTTTATTGAATAGTTTGGTTTAGGAATGCCAAACAGGCTGGAAGTTAGGCTGGTGGTAGAAAAGAAGTGGGTTTTGGGGAGGGGGTTGGACTGGCTGATAGAGGTGCCCCAACCTTTTGTATCTCTCTCTTCCCCCACCTCCAATCTCTCTTTCTCTCTCTCTCTCTCTCTCTCTCTCTCTCTCTTTCTCTCTCTCTCTCTCTCTGTCTCTCTCTCTCTCTGTCTGTCTGTCTCTCTCTCTCTCTCTCTCTCTCTCTCTCTCTATCTCTCTCTCTCAAACCATTTGCAGTCAAGATTCTGCTACATACAAAATCATACCTAGTGATCACATATTCTCTGAACAGAGCTTTAATACCATCTAATTTTGTCAAGAAACTATTTATTTAAGAAACCTGCTACACTCCAAGATTAAAAAAATAGTAAGACGTAACTCCTTTTTAAAACAATAGCACATTTGATAGTGCTGATCAGCACCATTTTTATGAAGGAAAGGTTCTTATCAGCACTTTTCCCTCCCATTTTGAACAGTGCTACCAAAAACACCTCTACTATGTAAGAATGCAGCCATTCCTATGGTACAAATGAATGGTACTGCAACGAACCTGTTTTCTTCCAGAGAGAGAGAGGAGGGTTTTGTTCTGAGGGCTTTAATCAGGAAGAGCCAACGCAAAGTAACCCACACTCTCCTAGATTGATTTCTATCCCCCAGTGCAAACACATCTCCTTGGGAGGATGCTAATGAGGGGAGAGCTGATGGATCGATAGCACCCTTCTCTATTACCTACACACCCTCCTTCCACTCTGTGGGCTCATCGCCATGGTAATGGCTTCAGCCTTCAGGGATGGCATCCTGACAGTGGAGGAATGGGCCATGCCAGACTCCCAGAAAGAGACGCAAAATACATGTATATTCTGTTTTGTATTCACTGCAATCAGGGTGATAAATGTACCCATTAACCAAAATATCCTGTGGTACATGGAGTTTGTACGTTGATGTGGATGTACCAAGTCTTTGTTGCCATGGTAATAGCTTCGGGGATGGCATCATGACAGTGAATGAACAGCCACCACTTTAAAAGAAGCACAGAGAATATCTATTAACTGCTATCAGGTTGATAAATTGTGTGGTGGATGTACATCAACATGGATGTATCATGTTGCCATGGTAATAGCTTTAGGATGACATCACGACAGTGCATGAATGACCAGCACTTGAGAAGAAACAGAATATATATTCACTGCTATCGGGCTGATAAATTGTGCTCATTTACCCAGATATTGTGTGGTGGATGCACATGTACATTAACGTGAACGTACGTGTATCATGTTGCCATGGTAATTGCTGCAGGGATGGTATCGTGAAAGAACCAGTAAGTGAACGGCCACATCTCCAAAAAGATACACAGAATATATTCACTGCTACATGTGTAGGGCTGATAGATTGTGCAAGACATTGTGCGGGGGATGTACGGGGATGTACATTGACATGTACATGTACAGTACATTAACATGGATGCATCACATTGTAACAGTAATTGCTGCCGAGATGGCATCATGACAGTGAATAACCTGCTGACACTTCAGACGTTCCAGCGAATGTATTCACTGCTATCGGGCAGACAAATTGTGCTCCTTTACCAAGAGATTGTGTGGTGAATGTACATTAACGTGGATGCATCATGTTGCCATGGTTATGGTTTCAGGGATGACATCATGACAGGGAAAGAACTGCCACCACCTTAGGAGATGCACAGAAAATAATCACTGCTAACAGGCTGATAAATTATGCATGTGAACAAGCATGTGTACATGTAGGTATATTATATATTGTATGTACATCTACTGTATACTGGGTACATTATACGCCACATAATGCAGCACGTAAAATAAAGTGTAAAATCATGTACAAGATCCTTTGATTCGAATCAACACGATAGACTACCATAAAGAATTTACACTAACATGCACCTCTGCAAAGACTGCAATTCAGTAGCCAATCACTTCCATTTTGAAGGTCTTAATATAAAACTGGTAATCATAATTCAGAGTAAATATTTTTTTTTTCTTTGTGCTCTTTTTGGTTTCCATTTGTCTTCTTTTCATTCTTTTTATGTTCGATTTTTAATTTTGCTTTTTCTAATTTTTTGTCATATTCATTAGGCACAGTTAAGGGTAGTAGTGGTTAAGACAACAGGAGCCGTTATCAATGGAGTGCCATGCTGCCATGCCCATGGGTCCCACTTTGGTTTTATTTCAAGATGTAAGTCACAGGAACCATCTGAAAATAATAAAATCATTGGAATTAAATGAAATCCTCACCCCAATGATGATGCCAGAATGATTCTCCCTATCGCATATAGCTCTCCGAATCTGAACGCATGTGGCGCTCTAATTTTTTTCCCTTTAAATTCTTGGGATATGAACTTCCGGTTCACGAACATTCTACAGCCATCGTCTTGGTTGTGTCTTTTCATTCTTTCATTAGTCCATTCATGATCTATGTTGAGGTAGGTAAAAACATCGCTGTGTGTGATTGGTGGTATTTTTTTCAAGTCCTTCGTCTATGCAACAACCCTTCCATTCTAATATTACGAGGTTTAAGAGGGTCGAAATTACAGATTCTGTGCGTTATTGCATGAATTGAATACGTACCAAACTCTTACCGGAAGTATACGTCCCAAGAACAATCGATCAGATATCGGTATCGTGAGGCGATATCGCTTGATATCGGCTATATTCGATGGGAGAATTCTGCCATGATAATTCCACGTAACCATTATCAGAACTACCCTTTCCCTTTGATATTCTACTGTGCCAAGCCCAAAAGGGCACGTAAATGTCATTGCACAGTGCATGAACTAGTACAGTACCCCCCTTTCATCCCATATTTCTAACCCTGTATGGAAGCCATTTCCTCTGCTCTCGCCTCTTTCATATATTTATTCATCCCAATTCGCCTGCCTTTCTGACCTCTACTTTGACTTCAGTTCAGCCCTGCGGCAATTTAGGCAAGCAGTAACCACTGAATGAACCTTGCTAAAGATGCAGAGCTGAAAGTTGACCCAGTAGTACTGTAGGTACAATTAAAGGTGGGTCTCCATTAAATCAAAGCTTACAGTACAACAGTACGATTTTAAGGGGAAGTTCACCCTGAAATTATTTTGGTTTCAATAAAAAGAGACAAATGAAAGAAACATATGAGTGAAGGTTTGACGAAAATCGGTCAAAGGAAAAGAAAGTTATTTGATTTTAAAGTTTTGATTTTGTGACGTCACGTGCGAGGTGCTCTCCCATATGTTGTGTACAAAATAAGTCGATAAATTGCTTTTTTTCTGTTTTTGACAACGGAATGATTTTTTTTCGTACAGGTATTTGTGTAAAAACATATTTTTGATAATGTATCAAACGCACAAGTAAAAGGATGCATATATATTTGTGAGAAAATGCACATTTTCGAAAAAAATTGTACACAACATATGGGAGAGCACCTCGCATGTGACGTCACAAAATAAAAACTTTAGAATCAAATAACTTTCTTTTCCTTTGACCGATTTTCGTCAAACCTTCACTCAAATGTTTCTTTCATTTGTCTCTTTTTATTGAAACCAAAATAATTTCAGGGTGAACTTCCCCTTTAATAGACAAATATATCAAAATTAAGCTAAAATTGTTTCTTCTTTGGCCCAATAGAAGAAAATAAACACTGGATGGTACTGGAGTAGCATGCCGCTTTTCCCACTAATTAACACATTCAGTGCCAAATGAAGCCCATAGAATTAAATTCATTTCTTGCAGGTACATGTATGGTACTGAGAGGTTTATGATGTTACTGTCATAATATGCAGTGAGCTGCTTGCTCACATTTTACACAATTTATCATATGGTAGACTAACAAGTCACATCTCTGAAAGTCTTGGTTAAATGAAAACGAGTCACAACAGAGGCTAGAGTTGGCCCAAGATTACATGCATGTGGGATGATTTCTGGGCCGAATGATGCGTTAAACATTAATCCAAAGGACACAAATATCTGACTAATATTCAGCTTCAGAAAGAAGCTTGCTACGGTGAACTTTGATAACATAGGTGTAGTGGAGACACAAATACATGTAGCACACTCATTTCAAGGAGCAGAAACTAGCGTGCAGTTTGCTAACTTCAATCTAATCCGAACCAGTCTACTTTAAATATACAGGGTGTGGGGGAGGAGGAAAAATTGAAACCGGATGGTAGCTTGGGGGCTCTATACTACGTACCATACAGGCAAATCTGTTAATACAACTTAATTATACTGGTATAAACAGTCACTGAACCAGATGTTACTTCATAAAGGGATTATTGTGGTATCATCTCACATTAAACTCTGTGTGACCTGTGTGTGATTCATCAAGTCACAATTCCCCTGTTTTTGTTTGCTCTCCTGCGGGATTCTTTTATGCAACAATACCGGTACGCCCATTTACACTGGCAAGCAAAACTCATGATTTTTCTAAGAGCGTGATTGTTGGGTGTAAGTTGCTAAGCAACTTACATCCAAGCAACCAAAATATCGCGCCAGAAAAATCACTCCTTGGAGTGTGATTTTTTCAAACATCGCATGAAAAATCACGAGGTTTGCCAGTGTAAATGGTAAGGATAGAAAAATCGTGATGTTTTTTTTTTTACATGTGACT
Source organism: Arbacia lixula (assembly GCA_963669155.1). Taxonomy (NCBI): domain Eukaryota; kingdom Metazoa; phylum Echinodermata; class Echinoidea; order Arbacioida; family Arbaciidae; genus Arbacia; species Arbacia lixula. The sequence goes on from OZ022593.1 coordinate 14,551,561, forward strand.
TGCAGCACTCTCGGGGGTTGAGTTTGATCTTTCTCTGTAAAATTACACATGCATTTTTGTCATTGTCAAAAGGCGCTCCACTTATGACATCATAATAACCATGCACCACGCCGGTCTCCTTTGGATGACCGGTGGACATGCGCAGTACCTATCAAAAAATCGCGATGTTTCAGATCGCGGTTTTGGAGGGCAAGTGTAAATGGTGACACATAAAACCGTGATTTTAAAAATCGCGATCTTAGCAAGTGTAAATGGGGCTAATCAGATATGGCGTGACATGGGATCCCACAACAAGATGAATACAAAGGTGTACCTTTCAATGGGGAAGTAACAATTTTGTAAGAATGGGAATACTATCTACCGGTAATATGGATGTAAAGTACTACAGTGTAGTATGCTTTGTGTAATAATGTACAGTTTACAAATTCATGCACTACCTAGCACTTGTCCTATATTTTGGTCCTCATAAGCAACCCAAGTACATCTATACTCAAATATTTATCATCATTTTTATTTATTGTGAATTGAACTGTTGTACAAATACTTCAAATGTTCTTGTTAATTAAAACATTATATCATATCTTGAATGAAAATGCTTGTTAGGTAGGGTATTGAGTTCTGTGATATTGAGTTCACGTACAGTGTATCTGTGATAAGGGAAATACATTTCTGTATTTAAAAAAAAAAGAACAATTAGTTAACTCTGAATCACGTTCTAAATAAAGCAACACACAAACATGTTTCAATGATTCATTCACAAAAAACAAATGACATGCATAAAATTAATGAATCATGCTGGTAGAAAATCGTGCATACCGGTAATATAACTTAAAAACATGTTATTTAGTAAATCAATATCAATATTAGCACACTGTTTACTGTATGTTTCAAGTGTTTGAATCTAAACTTCATGTTTTAAAAGCGACATCCTTCTAGTCATACTTGACATGTTCAAGTTTTATTTACTCAGAATGTCCATTAGTACCATCCAATCTGTCCTTGAGACACATGCCTTCGGCATGATTATTCCTTGACATTTTTTCTTCTAGACTAGGAAGCCTGGAGCAAAAAAGACTTTTCAATAACAAGAGACAGTCTGACCGCAGCAGGCAAAAAAGCCATCGTATTTATCGTAGGCGTATGCATGGGTATCGCTGAAATGAATACGTAATGAGCTGTGAGACCACATTTTTCACGTCCGAGAACATCATATCGGAATAGGCTACTTACATGATTTATATATCGTTGGAAAGCTGAAGAGTTGTTCTTTCAAATGCATTAAGTCACTTGAAAGGACTTTAATGGTAAAATATGATAAATAAAGACGAAACACAACATAAAATCTGCATATTTTTCATTTCTGCTCGGGAGCAAAATAAACCAGTGTAATGATCCCAGAGCAGAATGAAAGAGATATCATATGAAAGAAGACAATTTCTTCTTTTAGAATATGCTAACACCATTTGGAGAATTTATTGGCACGGGTCAGGTCATCGAATAATTCATTGCATTGCAGATTTAATTTTTGTCAAATTTTACGAGATTTGAGCTTGCAACGAATGCGTGTACCTGATTGGTTCCCTCGGCGATATAGGGGAGTTCAACAAACTTTCGCGGAAAGTAATCAAACTTCTTCGGTGCTAATTCTTCCATAGAAAATTATATTTTAGACAATTTTGGAAGAATTTGGGAAGTTTGGTTTCGACAATATTCTAATCAAGCGTCAAAAGTGTCTTGTGAAGCATAATTGAGCTGGCAAAATTTCCACCGACTTCACGGTGCATTTCTACAGTCCCACATACCCATGTCTGTGTGTGCATTTGTTCTGTTGTTGCAGCTTGATGCATGTGAATTAAGCAGAACGTTATACCAATCACTAAATTCAAATAAATTGTTATGATTGTTCTTTGAATGTTTTCGTGGTGAGAGTGTAGTAATACATGCTAGTTAGAAAAAAGTTAAACTTTCGGTAACACTTTTAGCAACTTTCGGTAACTTTCGGTAACACTTTTAGCAACTTTCGGTAACACTTTTAGCAACTTTCGGTGACTTTGTTTACTTTGTCGGTGAAATGTAAATTCCCTGGCCTCTGTTGTTTCACCTGATCTTCAGCATTTCTTTCTTGTCCTTTATTTATAAGTTAATTTTTGTTTTATAACTTGTACTTGTAGACTCTCCAGGCTTTCATTTTAATTAACTTTCCGATTAAAATGTTATTTATCTATTAATTTATTCATTCGATACCATCTTCTAGATCTTGTGGAGCCAGGTTATCAAAATTGTGATCAGCAAAATAGATGTACTTCTCACGTTATTACTCTCATGAATCTGAAGAGTTAAAATTCTGATTGACCAAATAAGATGTCACAAGTTTAAGATTAAAATCTGGGTTCTGTTTTACAAAGAAGTTGGAATTAATTGTGAATTTTTCAAACTATTTCCCATAGAGCAGGAATTGATCTTGATCATCTGACAGCAATCAATCACAGCCTTATACTTGTAGTATTGTCGCTGGGCTGTTAAAATCTTGTACAGAGCATTTCGATTCAAATTACTTTTATATAAATATATGGAGTTCGGCCTGGTTCAAAGTGTAATTCATCTTTCATAACACATGAACTCCACATATATCAAACCAATCATCAACCATTGTCTCGAGGTAAAATTATATAGCCTACACACATAATTTGCTGAAACAAAAAGTATATTTTTGCTCTCCTAAAACTTTTAATTGAAGATACATGTAAATGATAAATGCTTTTTACAGCCCAGCGACAATAAGACAAATCGTGTAGAAAATGCACACAATTCCAGCCAATCTGCAATACATGCTAGACAACACCACAAACATCACATGAAAACAAACTCTTGCGCCTTTTCAATCCTGCACAAAAATAAATATATATACACACACTTATTTCAAAATCCTCACTCTAAAGTTTGAAAAAAGAAAATATAATTCGCAAGTTGGACACCCTTCTTTTTTATGTTGATATGAAATTTAATCAATTAAAACATATTTGCAATGAACTTAAACACACAAAGCATCGTAAAACATTTTTTCTGTAAAATGTATGTTGGACTATTGTTAAAAGCTTAAAAAAGAGAATGGGGTAGCCACGGCCCATTCGACCCCCTCTGGACAGTCTGAAATAAGAGGGATCGTGGCAGATTCAGCCCCCTCTGGTTTAAAAAAAGAGGCAGCAGCTGATTCGTCCTCCCTCCCCCCCCCCCCCCCCCCCTGATATGCCCCTGCAATAAGGACACAGCAACATTATAAGTATCATTTTGGATAACTAATACATGTACTTACTGTGTGAAGATCAATACTTCAAAGTGGTATTGCTTTCGATGCTACAAAACAAGCTTGAAAGACAGTATTATAACAGAAAATGGAAAATAAAATGTAACACACTTTTCTCTCTGGAGTCGGCGAAACCAAAAGTTGTTTCGGTTTCAGTGTTTTGACTTCTTATTATCAATCAAAACTATCACAATACACAAAGCAAAGAGAAACATACAATGTTATATCAGCGCTTTGTCAGTTCTCTCTTCTATCAAAGGTCAACGATCCTGAGGTAATAATAATCTGGTTGGTAGATCAATCTGGTGTATGGACATTGTTGCATGATGTTGCACGCTGCTGCTGGGAATTATGGCAAGAGGTTGTGATCCGGTGGGCTACCAGACGGCTTCACATTGTTGCTCGAAAGCAAGGCGAGACACAGCGAACTTGCCAAGATGCTTGTAGCAATGGGCTGGACTTCTTGCAGAATTACTAGAAGGAGTTGGGTGCTATAGGATAAACAAACAAAAAACAAGCGAATTTAAAAAAAATAAAAGAAAAATTATCCAGCATTGATTTGTCACTGTTTTTCACCAAAACAATGCATAACCATTATCAGTATTTAGTGATTAAATCACAAATCCTCACATTTTGAGGATTTCACTAATTTCACTGATTACTCCAATTGTGGATCATTTATGGGCAAATCACTTTTAGCAAGTTTCTAAAATGGACAATACATGAATTTAAGACCATTGGTACGTAGATTGATCACCCTTCTGTAGATTTGCTGTCTTCCCAGCACATTATTCAGTACTTAGTTTATTACTAATTTCATACATGCTCATATATTTATGACTTCATATGAATGGGTATGATGGGTATGAGAGGTGTCCGTTAGCTTACATTTATTTGGATCCGGTGGCCTGCCAGAAAGTTGAACATCACTGCTTGAAATCATGGCATGAGGTGAAACGCTCAAGTCGCTTGACACAGTGCTAATAGGTAATAGATCCAGTAGTAACAGTTGGACCCGGTAGCAGTGGAAGGTTGCACATCGTCGCCAGAAGTGGACCTCAAGGCAACAGGTGAAGGAGGTGAAGAACTTCATACAAGCCTCCTAGGTTGAATGGGATCAAGGCTGATCACATCTGAGGAAATTAATTCCTGTGGAAAACAAAGAATTAGCTTACAGTTGAGGGTAGGCCTACATTCAAATGGAGCAATTACACAATTATATATCTAAAATACAAATGCAAATTAAAAATGAATTTATTTTCCAAACATGTGACGTTGGCATTCATACAAAATCTCCAATTTATTCTGTTCTTAAAAACAATTTTTTTATGATCAAATTTTTAGCCCTTCAGAAATACATTCAATAATGAACGGATCTTATCAGTCTGCATGCATGTTTCAAATACGAGGAATCCGGCCATGCCTCTGGCTTGGGGTACTTATCCGAACTATTGGAAACAGCCACAATGATTTGGGATGGTAAGCCATTTTTAGGAAAATGGCTTGGACACACATGTAGATGTAAGAATGGGATGCCCATTTAAAATTTCTTGTCAAAGTTTGCTTTCTGTGTCAAAATCAGTGATTTAGACGGGAAGTGTAGATTTTCGCACGTTTAACATTTGCCAGCCTCAAAAAATGGCTTCCGCTATCGTTTCAAGGACAATGTGCCTGTGAAAGGCTGTAAACATTTTTGTACATGGTTGATAATATCCATGCTAGCGACACGCTTCACATTGATCGCGCATACCATGACATGGTTTTTAAAGCTGGTAGACGTAAACATGATGCGAAAATTAACACTGTCTTCACATCTAACTCACTGATTTATACACAGAAAGCAACCTGGTCTGGACAAGAAATTTTTCTGCGAGACTGCGTCCCTGTTCCTGAGGCTGAGCTAAGCCTAATCATGCTAATTACCCAGCCCGGCCCGGTTGAGGCTCTGGGTGGTCTTTTTTAGTTAAGAGTATTTTTTAGTTAAGAGTTAGACTAATTATCATGATCAATGTCACGGCTGTGGTGTGGAATCATGCCTTGGAATGAATGCATGCCGTTCATCAAGTTTTGAATCTGTACTGTACTGTACTGTGTGAATATTATTGGATATGGCCTATGGGAAAGTGCACGCAAAGCACGAAACGCAAGTGATTTACTTACACTATATACACTACGTGGGACTTAGATAGGATTTTACAAAATGCGAGAACGCGCCAACTTACCGTCCGCTGCACAATATTCCGCGCCAAACGATGCTGAATAACCAGACGACTTCCGGTGAAACATGATGACGAGATTTGTAGATTTTGTTAGTTTTCAGATGCGAGAGCAAAATGAAAACGGCAATCTCGTAGTGATGAATGCTTTCTCCTCACGAAGGTGTCAAATACAAGACATGTAATTGCTGGCACGGGTCAGGTCATCGAATAAAAAATACTAATACAAATTTTCATTTTAACTCAATGGTAAAAAATACGCAAACCTTTTCAGTATTTTTACCAATTTTTTAATAGTCATAATGTAGCATATTATATACCAATCAAAAGAAAATTTTATTGCGAATCTTATACGACTTAAATCGTGCACAGATTTTAAGTTCTAGCTTCAAAACATCTTATAACGTTAACACATGCATTTTCATGCTGAAGCTTCTCGCAAAATCTCGAATGAAAATTCAGCACGACGAGACTCGAAGCCTGTACGATAAATTCTGTGCGTACGCCTCATTAACGCACCTGCTGCGCTCTGGCTGGAGAGGTCTAACCAGAGGACTCAAGGCGCATTCACACAAGAAGAGTTTTAGATGATATTCAGATTTTATCAGGCAACGCACAATGTTTCATGACAGTGTCATACTAATGATAGAGAAAAGATGGTCAAAAGAAAGTGTATGCAGCTGCTCAGTGCACATTTTGTCTTGTTGATTGTGTACTAATTTGAGTGAATTCGTCTCGCCCAGTCAAATGACATTTATATCTACACATGGGAGCTGCACCCTGGTTCTTTTTATCCATTTGATGTTAAAAATGCTGCTCAAACCTTTGTTAGGAAAGAACTTTCAACCTTCACAATGTTATAGAACTTTTAGACAAGAAAAAATAAATTGCATAGACAACTACAGTATTTGCCAGTGTATAAGCCACAATATTTTGCCGCCAGGAAAAACCTCGAATAGGGAGGAGCGGTTAAGTTACGTTTTTCGTCTAGGGGACCTCCTCCGTCAGCATCCCTTATCTCAGCTCTACAATACTACTTCTCATATCCTCCTCATCCCCCACCCAACCCCCACCCCTCCCCCTTTCTCCCCATCCCCCTGCCCCTTCCTCCCCATTCCCTCCCCCTTCCTCCCCATCCCCTCCCCCTTCCTCCCCATCCCAATTCCCCTTCCTCCCCATCCCCTCCCTCTTCCTCCCCCTTCCCCTCCCCCTTCCTCCCCATCCCCTCCCCCTTACTCCCCATCCCCCCCCCTTCCTCCCCATCCCTCTGCCCCTTCCTCCCATCCCCCTCCCCCTGCCTCCCCACCCCCACTCCCCCTTCCTCCCCATCCCCATTCCACTTCCTTCCCATCCCAATTCCCCTTCCTCCCCATCCCCTCCCTCTTCCTCCCCATTCCCCTCCCCCTTCCTCCCCATCCCCTCCCTCTTCCTCCCCATTCCCCTCCCCCTTCCTCCCCATCCCCTCCCCCTTCCTCAGCATCCATCTCCCCCTTCCTCCCCACCCCCCTCCCCCTTCCTCCCCCTTCCTCCCCATCCCTCTCCCCCTCCCTCCTCCCCCTCCCTCCTCCTCCTCCCCCCCCCCCCCTCCTCCTCCTCCTCCTCCTCCTCCTCCTCCTCCTTCTACTCACTATTGACTGCGACCCATTCGTTGAGGTCCTCCCCATCAGGTAGGACCACGGCTTGCCTGAGGTTACCACTGCCTAGCGTCGCCTCAGCATGTTTCATCAGCTCCACCTGATGGAAGCCTTCTGGGATGTGCTTCTTGGGGCGGAAGGTCTTCGTGCCCCTCGAGCTACTGCAGAGGGACAAAGAAAACAAACGAAATATCATTGACTTTGTGTCATAAACACCTTTCAAAACTTAAACCATACAGTATAACTCCCAAATGAAAGTCACAAAAACTGCATTTTTGCCAGAGTACAACCCCATCCACTGTAGTTTAGGTTCTAGGCTATGGAGTGTGTGGACACACTTTTCCAACAGCAAAACATAATATGATTCAATTTGCATCATAAAGGCCTTTCAAGACTTACACATCATACATGTACACTACAGTTCAAAGGAATTGACACGGGTAAAGGGAAAGGGAAGAAAGGGAAGGAGCTGTAATTTTGAACCGCAGTATACTTTGTCCAGTTCAGCATGAAACATGATGCTTTTTATGCTAAAGCATCGTGTTTCATGCTGAACTGGACAAAATATACCGCGGTTTAAAGCTGCAGCTCCTCCCCTTTCCTTTCACCCATGCCAATTCCTTTGAGCTGTAGTGTACATATGTACCTTTCCCAAATAAAAGGCACATATATACATGAACTTTATAAACTTCATAAGCCCAAGAACAACCCCATCTTCTATAGTCTACATAGGTTGTAGCCTGCGGAGTTGCTTTCTTTTAATTGCCACGACGAAAATGCAGTGGGGTCCCCATCGTTTACTGCAATGGAGACTAATGACTGGTTATTTTAACTGTGCTATGTCATGTGTTTTAGGGGTTTCACTGCTTTAAAGTGAATGAACAAAGACTTTCAATGGATGCATGATACTAGTAAACTATGAATAGATCTATAAAACACATCTGTAGTTCGTTGGTAGTATGAATGCGCTCATCTTTAGATACAGGAAAGTGTTTAGACTTTGGGTTCTCGTTACAGACAGGGGTGGCACCATGTCTTGAAACTTAAGAAAGGAAATCGCCTAGACAGGACCCCTACTGAGAAAGCTTTATGAAATGAGACGAAAAGAAACATGAGTAACGGCATGCATATTATGTACATCTGCTGTACATACATTACACAGTATTATTACAACCACTGTACAGGTAAGTGTACGTGTCTTTGTGCATTTATCTAACAATGTAGTGTTTTTGTGCGCCCTAAAGCACTTATGCGGTGCTGTTTGAGCTTCCTGAACTTGATTTAACCGTCTAAAGGTATATTCACATTGAAGCGATTCTGCCGCTCCCGCACGCCATCCGCACGTTGACACAAGTGATTTCTTACCCCATCAAAGTCTGTAAAATCCTTCACCTACCAATTGATGAGTGCAATTGATAGTTCTTCCTTACCCTTCCTTTAGGATTTAGGTACAGATGTAAGAGGAATGGGAACTACCAGGAGAAAATAGTCAGTCAACCAACGCAAGATAATTAAGCACAGGTGAGAAAACGTCTGAAAGGCCTAAGAAAAGGTGGCACTATGTCAAGCAGGCAGCGAGACACCATCTCCGTGTGAACGGCCCTGAAGTATTTGATGAAAGCTAATGCACTACGACAATATTTTTGTCTTGTAGAGAAATCTGCATAGCTTGAGGCAGAGGCACACAATGTGTGCGTGCATAGAATAAAGGTGAACTCCTGCTCTCCACATGTTCTTTCTTTACTGAATGTTGAAACGCTCTTAAAATGTACAACCATGTTTTTAATTCAAACTCCATCTGGACTTAAACAAACATTACAATTAATTTCCATACAATTTAATAATGCTGTAACTATTTCGTTACTGGGTTATTCTAATTTTCATGGAGAAATTGGGATGAAGGTAGCAAAGGACATGATTTTGCACTAGTGGGATAGATCAATAGTTTACACTTGTTTTTACAAAGAAAAAGGAAGATAATTAAACTGGAAAGTAAAGGGAAAATCTTAGAACCGTATCTGTATTAAAGTTAGTAACAACTTCAGATTATATCTGAGCAAAGTTTGCAGTGCATCTGAGCATCCATTAGAGAGCATTGTCTCAAATCCATGTAACTCCTAGCCTGGCTTCCAGTCTTTTGGGCATTTCTACTGGTAATCCATACACTGAATTAAACAGGTCTGGCTGCAGTAGACTAATTATTCTCTACTTCTTCTCCACCAGCTCACCTGAATTCATAAACTTGGGGAATGGCCGTGACTAGTCTTGCAAGTTCTAGACACTATTTTACAGCTTGGATTAAAATAAAATGTCCAATAGCCTTGAAGCCAGGCTAGGTAACTCCATACTCTTAGCATGCTTGTGTGATATTTGCGCCCAGCGTGAGCCCGAATTGTGCAGCATGGCTAATTACAACAGGCTGTGAGCGAAGGAGAGGGCTTGAGGCTAAGCATTAGGCTAGTTCAACACCCTCCCAGAAACCCACTACGGTTTCAACTTGGTCATTTAAAGGTCAGGTAGGAAAAATGGTGCGGTGGGATTAAAAACAGACCTTGAACGACGAGCGACAACAATGCCCATTGGTTCATATAGTACATTGTACACTACAAGTATACACTGTAGTACCCACTCTCTATAAAAACATCACGCATTTGTTCTCAAATACACATGAGGTAATACATTATATGCACCATTTAAGAAATCACAGCAGGAAGTCCATTTACAATGTATTGAACAAATGTGAGACTGTTAGAAAACCAAAACAAAGAGAGCTTTTTCTTTCAGCATGACAGATACATATTTCTAGTGTACTGCAAAAATACAGTTCTTCTTGCATACAGGAGGAAAAACAAAACTCTGTGTCACACAAAAAAGCCTGGTTTTTATTCATCAATTGACGAATAAAAAAGCTTTGCTGAGCTATCCTCCTTATTTGGCAATGAGCTGCTGCCTATGTCATCTCCCCTTTAATGTTTCAATCTTATCGTCATCCCCTGACCTCCTTTTGGTAATTTGGAAGTCTACCAGGCTAATATGCATGGCCATGTACTGTACACAAAGAAGCAATAACACTTGCTTGGGTCCGGATAAAACGTACATGTGCACATGCATTTATGTTGGAAAAGTACAGCATACAATTGTACTCGGAAAAACGATACACTCTATGACTCGAGAAACACCGATCAAATTTATTGATCCACCGATCTCTAATCGATAATAGAGCCCTGTTATTTTCATTGTCTCTAAGTTGTCAAAAACATCAAAATCATGAGGAAAAAACAGATAAGCGCAAATTTGGCTCTCTTATGCAAAAAGGAGAGTTAATCATACCTTTGTAACATCTTGTCATTGCTCTTCAATATTCCTTTTAACCATTAACTATCCAGCTACACAGAGTACACTTTAGTGATGACAGTCATATGAATGGGATACTTAAAAAATACATTTGTAAGAAGACCAATGGCCTATGGCATCAATGTATTCACTTTTATAGGCAATTAACACTGTTGTTCCCCCACATAATAAAGGTACCTGCACTCTCCCACTCACAATCCTATAATAACAAGGCATAAAAATGAACACTGTAAGTAACAGGTAAAGTATCAATAAAGGTTTAAGAGAATAACACAAAACTAAACCAATGGCCTCATAATAATGTAATCTTAACCCTTTCAAATCACTTGTGCATCATATCACCATCAACACACACAAATCCCATAGCATACATGTAGCACGTTGTCTCGCAAATGATTGGTTACTAATCAAGGCCTCGGCTTTTTTGCTTGGACCCTCATACCTTGACTTATTGTAGGGTGTTTGACTCGGGGCTCTTTTATTGTTCTTCTTGCACGTTTTTGTACAGCTTAAACCTCAAAGGGTACAATGAGAGCCTAGCCTTGTGTATCCATCCACCCTCCAGGGTTGGCAATGGTGCCTACAGGGTATTACACAAAGAGTTCCTGTAGCAAACAATACGGATCAATAACGGTTTAAAAGCTTCCTCAAGTGCTCTTTTAGATTACAATAGATGCTCTTCAAAACACAACTCCTGACTGTAAGGCTGGATAGAACTTGGGGTGATGTAGCAGGAAAAACAGGACACACTACCCTCCAGTGTACATACTTGTACATTTAGGTTCTACTGTATACTGTGGAGTGCCTGTTTCCAACTGAGTCAACTGAAATAATTAAGTCTGGCACTTAAGACTATTAAAGCGCTCTTCCCTGTGAGAGGGGGCAGAGGCAGGGTTTAGTCTTTGATGTCAGGCTTGCATTGTAGATGTTTATAGACTCAGTTATGTCCAGGCACTCCACAGTCTAGATATTAGGCAATTTGTACAGGTACTATTGATATTTGAACTGCAGAGCTTTACAAAATTGAGAGATGCAGACTTGTTAAGGTAATGGATACACTGACTTTACACTGTATGTGTAGTATATGTGCATCTTTGGCACAGGACCAAGGTGATCCAATGTCATGGGTATTCATTACAGATCAAATAAACATTTTCCAGGTAAATCTGTTATCTCAAAGATCAAATATTGCAACCCATCTGTACATTTGTATCAAGTCCAAGGGAAAAGATAACACAAATATATTCGTGTGGGTCTACCAGCCATGCAGTGGCATTAAACCCTTTCGCCCAAGCACACTGTACATCTACATGTATATTGTACTGCTGCTGAATATTTTACACTGTATGACTGCATATTCGTTTAACTTGCGCAGAGCAGAAAATAGAAGGCATGACAATTCATCCATGACATCATAGCCTTGTGACTGGGGTACTGATTTGCGTCCAATTTGTTTTTATCAAAAATATGCATTTATAACTTTTGTTTCATTTCTCTTTATTTGAATTGACTTTATTAACAACAACAGCAACAATATTTGACTGAATTAACAGAGAAAGAAAAAACAAATAAACAAAACTGGCAAGAATCTATCAATGAATGTAGAAATAAAGCATGTTACTTCTGATGCAGCATCTTACACAATTTTGTACAAAAGTGAAAATATTGACAATGAAGTTGTTAACGGGAATCAGAAGTTAGCACAAGTGCTGGTCGAGCCTGATTCCTTGATTCCTTTCTTCAAATTCTATCTGCTTTTTATTGAGCCACTAATTATTGGACTGGAGTTGCCCTTTGACCCTATGCTTGCGTCAATTGTCATTATTTTCAGTTCCATGCTTGTACAATCAATAATCTGAAAGTAAAACAGAACTGAAGCAAGCCACTGAAGCCAGTACATCATACCACTACGCAAGGCAATCTATCAGTATTCTATCATGCCAATTATTTCAATTCATTAAATTCTACACTACTGGGTCTCGTTGGGTCTAATGACAGCCATACCGCCTGAACCGACAGTCCCTACAGGCCACATGATCTCTGCGCCACACACCAATATCCCAATTACCGAGGAGAGACTCTGCTTGTGTGTTCACACATCTATTTAAGCTGAAGAAAGGCACATTCACATTTCCATGCAGTGAAAACAAACAATAATATCCCAATTACTGAAGTGAGACTCTGCCTGTGTTCACCCAAATACTTTAAGCTGAAGAAAGGGCATGTTCACACTAACCCCAATTACTAAAGAGAATCTTCTGTGTTCACACAGATATCTACATGTATGTATGTTAGCTGATTAAAGGCACGTTCACACTAAAAATATATTCCATGCAAGGAAAATATAAACAGTGGCTCAGAGAAATTTAGTATGCTATTCGCTTGTATGGGGTTGATGCAGACTGTTTTCACCACTTTGGGATATAATTCCTACATGTATATTGTACTTCAAAACTACAGGTACATGTAGCCCGGCCTTCAAGCTGTTGGACATTTCTAATCCAAACCAAAAAATAGAGTCTAGTTAATCTGGTATTTCTTGATTTCTTTTATATGACTTTTTATGACTCGTCACTCTATCACTCTCCTCTCTTCTCAGTCTGGGAGCTATAAAAGAAATCAAGAATGATGAGTCTAAATCTGCAGCCAGATCGATTTATTGAATAATTTTGTTTAGAAATGCCTCAAAGCCTAAAAGCCAGGCTATTCAAAACAGGCAATTTTTGCAGCTTGAGTCTAATGAAGATGCACCTCTTGTCTACGGCTGACCTCCTAATTAATGAGCGAGGGGCAATCTGGGCCCCGCACATTCCTCACATGACGGCTGGCTCAGATGACCATCACTAGAACGTGAAGTATGGTGTATACTGATGTACAGCAAGCAAGTTCATCACCCTGGAGGATTTTTAGATGGGTATCATACATGTGTGTACATCTACATTGTAGATGCTCTAGCCTAACAGCAGTTAGCCTTGTTTCTAGACTTCAAGACTTAATACATGTATCACAGGTCAATTGGCTGTACTGTAGCATAACCATGGCTACACACTATTGGAGGTGATCAATGAGTTGCAGCTTTCTTGCAATCTGACTAGATGTACAATGTTCATGTACATAGCTACCTTTGGCTATTGCAACACTGCATGCTACAGTTTGCTAAAAATGCATGCACTGTAGCTGGACGCACTTTTGTAACTTGCTTAAGGCCTAGTAAAGTGCACCCTGAAATTGAATTCAACCTGAATTGTGGCTCATAGAAATGATACCATATTTGTTCTAACTTGTCAATAGATATTTTCAACCCTTTTTTAATGTTTCATTGTAGTTGCTTTTAAATAAATTGTTGATGATGGTTTTCTTTGCCTACTGTATAATGGTTGTGATGTTGCCAGATGTAAGGTAATCAAACATCTGGAGTGTTTGCCATTGAGAGTATGAAGGGAAATTATTGGCTTTGTGGACACACATGTGGATGTCTGTTTAGAATATACACAGGTACTGTACAGTATGTATTACAAACCATGGTACTATTTGTTTGAAATATATGCCTAATATGTAAACATGTATACAGTATAAACTGTATAATGTCATGTTCAGATTATGATACTATTCAAATCACAGACCCAAGAAAAATATGGCAAGTGGGCTGTAATATTTTCAGTCTGTTCAATTTTTTTTTAAATGTCCAGAATACACAGTCAACTCATCACGTGTACACTTTTCCGACAATAACGGCTATTACAAAATGCTTTCACATGATGGACAATTCTCCACTACAAGAGGAAATTTATACGACACAATACGTCAGAGCAGATTTTCCTTTTCCACAAGAACAATGAACTGTTTGAAAAAAAAACAAGATTTGTTACTATCAGCCATGGTGACAGCAGTGCACTTCATGGTCAGTTTCTATGGAAACAACACGCCACCACAGCCCACGTTCTCCGAGTGCCAATTTATTTTTGAGGCCAAAATAGACAACCAATCTATCTGGCACAGAATCAATGCGAATTAAGGATTCATTATTTCCAGCCTTTCCTCGGCATCTCAGTATCAGGGTATGCTATACACATACACACAGACTCAGGCAACGAAGTCTGTAGTGTGTGGGTGTGTGAGTACGTCATTAACCATTTATGTGCCACACATGCTATTCAATGTGTATTAATGATGCATGAATACTGTATGAGCTACAGTTAAATACACAGAGGGTTAAAAATTGGTTTGCAGACTTACACCTGTACTAGTACAATCAGCATTCACAGGGATTAAAAGTAATCGTTCGGTGGCCATGCACGGCACAGCAGAGGGACGGTTGTCCGCGTGTTTGTGTGGGATTGCCTTTTTCACAGACTGTTCACATGCGTTTTGGGGTAATTTCATAATAATAAGCTTACAGTAGACTTGCGCACTCGAAAAGATAAGGCCTTTTTATTGCATCTACATGTAGGTCTATTACATCTAGCATGTATACCGTTTTTTATGGATTTGGCATAGTGTGCGCATTACCTTCACAGTGCACATGAACATTATGCATGTGCATGAATACCATGCAACTCTCTCATTACCATGGGCTCACTCCATTTGTTATTAATCCATGGTCTGTTCATACCTGTATATCAAGAGGGTTAAAGGGCATATACTGCACTGGGAAGGCAAAAAAGCCTTCAAAATGTAATTGTTAGCAATCTTCTTGCCAATGGTCTTAAATTCATGTCCATTTTAGAAGCTTGCTGAAAGTTATTTGCTCTCAAATGATCCACATATGGAGTAATTAATGATCAATTATTAAATCCTCAAAATGTTCGGGCCGAACATTTTGAGGATTTGTGATTTAATCATTCATTACTCAAAATGCAGACCATTTGAGGGCAAAGAACTTTCAGCAAGCTTCTAAAATAGACAATACATGAATTTAAGACCATTGGCAAAAAGATTGCTAACAATTACATTTTGAAGGCTTTTTTGCCTTCCCAGTGCAGTATATGCCCTTTAATTCATCTCATTACATGTACACTGGAGAGCAATACGACCACAAGGTCGCTTCAGAGGTCATTGCTCATTACAGACACACAATGACAACAATAGTAAGCCCGCTCTGAAATTCATCACATACCATTTTTTATGACCAGAAGAGTGCAAAGAACTGAAATTAAATTAATTTATATTTTTTCTTTCTGCCCCGCTGCGTACTAACAAAACATTTCCTTTGAAAGATGTACCAGGGGCTTTTTCAAAAATATTGACAGGAGAGGAGTTTCATGCCGGATGTAAATGTAGTGACGCAAACAAACCATATTCGACATTATCATATCCTTTTGATAAAAAGATAATTTAACTATTCTCATTTTTGTTATTCAATTCCATCTTTTTCTTTTTTCCATTTTCTTTTTTCCTTTTCTCTTTTTTTTCTTACATCAGGATGAAAAAGCAATGAAAACAGTACTGAAATACATTTTACAAGTACATATACTGTACATGTATGTTTACAAATTACTGTACATAATGTATGTAAACTTACTGTGTATGTCTACTGCAGTCTAATAATTTTTACTAATTCAAATTCAAATACATGTATATCAAATGAAATCAAGTCAATCATGTTTATAAAGTTACTGCTTTTGAGAGTGTACAGTATTAAGTATTCCTATATTTCACTTCCAACTACAGTACAGGTATATACAGTATTTACGCAGCACACTACAAACATTTAAAAACTCCATAAAGCCCTCATCACAGGCTATGGAGATTTGAAGTGGCTATGAGGGTTTTTTTCTGCAATGGCAGCGCAAACATAATTTAACTGATGCACTGGAAAATCAGGTGGGAGGATGCAATCAGTCTTTCATAGATTCTTGATTGGATAACGGCTTGGATGTGGGTGTGGTTATGAATTACAGTATTGCACCATATTTCAAACTGGTATTCAATATTCTACGAGCAAACAGGCAGAACAAACATGAAAAAAGTCTACAAAACCTTGATCACAGGCTATGTAGTTGCTGCAGCAACTATAAGGTTTATTTCTGGAGCGGACGAGCAAATATAATTAAACTGATGCATTATATAATCAAGTTGGAGAATGCGATGCCTTTCAAAGATCCTTGACTGGATAAAGGCTTGAGTGTGGGTGTGGTTATGCATTTTATAATTGTGCCATATTCCACAGAAATTTATAACAAACATATAAGAATTCCACAAAGCCGTGATATGGAGGTACATGTACTGAAGCAACTACATGTATGAGGGTTTTTTTTTCCTGCAACGGCAGAGCAAACATAATTAAACTGATGCACTCGTTATTGGGAGGATACTATCGGTCTTTTAAAGATCCATGATTGGATAACAGCTTGGGTGTGGTATGAGTCTGCATCATGCGTCATCCCTCAATGGACAGGCTTCTCGTAAGTTTCTTTTTAGTCAGGGATTCTAATTGCAAGAATAAATAATTCCTTTGGATACACAGGTTTCACTTGAATGTTTATAGCAGCAATTTTTCCTTTGTTACAGATTCTAGAGATATTGTACATTACATGTATGTACCTGTAATATTATTCAAATATTCATAGTTATGACAAAAATACACAAAAATCTTTAAAGATGCATGAATGGATAACGGCTTGGGTGTGGTTTCATTCTGCATGATGCGTCACCCCTGAATGGGCATGCTTCTCATAAGATTCTTTTAGTCAGGGATTCTAATCGCAAGAATAAATAACTCCTTAGGATACGCAGGTTTAACTTTAAAGTTTAAAGCAGCAGCTTTTTTTTTTAGTTCTAGATTCTAGATATATTCTGCTTGTACTGTACCTGTAAAAGTATTCAAATATTGATTGCTACATGTATGATAAAAATAAGCACACATTTTTAAGATCCATGATTGGATAACAGCTTGGGTGTGGTATGAGTCTGCTTCATGTGTCATCCCTAATGAGCATGCTTCTAGTAAGATTCTTTTTGGTCAGGAATTCTAATTGCAAATTTGCAAGAATATCATTCCTTCAGATACACAGGTTTTGCTTTTAAGAATATTGCAATGTGTTGTTTGTTTCCTACATGTATGTTCCAGATTCTAGAGAAATCATGGTATTGAAATATTGATAGCTTTGACAAACTACTCACAGACTCAGGACATTTACCCCCCTCCCCTCCCCCCCCCCCCCCCCCCCCCAGAAATGCAAAATAGAGCCCCCGTAAATAACCCTTGTGCAAACAAACAAAAAATCCTCATTGGATACAGTTTGCACAAAATGGTTCAGGATTTCTGTTTTATGACGTCATGTCCACCACAAATATTTTTTCCTCCAATATTGCCGCCTGCTACATATAGTATGAGGGGTATATGACTACTATCATTTGTTCCCCCCAAAAAAAGGATTTCCTAAATGAAGTGCCTATTGTTAACTATGAACTTTAATCTACTAGGCCACAATCTCAAGCAATAGAGGCTACCGGTAATTTATCAAAAGCAAAAATCAGGATATGGTCGTTTCTATAATAGGATACCATTCATCGGGTGATATTTGGCCTTGATCAGGAGTAACCAAATGACCTTCACTTTGTCATTCTCAAATCTGCCAGTCACATGTTTATGTTAATCTACAAAATGTATCACTATATCAACAAAAACAACCTTTTGTCCCACTCATACAGTGTACAATATATGCGTACATGTATGTTCATCATTATCTGATAAATGTGTCATAGAACAAAGTCCTTATCCTACACTATGTACAGTACGCAGTTGGCACTTGCTGAACTTTGCCTTTGAATCCTGAGGTCGCAGAGTGAGTAATCGGATCAGAATGCAGAAAAGGAAGTACTTATGCAGGAATGTGTTGATGTTGAGTCTAGAATTTACATCATTTTTTTGTCTAGAACACTGTACATCATTGACATGCGAGCAATAAATGTACATACATGTAGTGCATGAACAAGAGACTGGTAGGGTGTGTTTGTAGGATGTTTTCTATAGCTACAGTGTAGAAACAGTAATTCAAATCAAAACCACTTTTCAAAACAGTGTTTCTAGCAAGAACTTATCTTATACACATGCTAGTCCTTCACTTGAACAGTGTAATTTTAAAAAAAAAAAGAAGGCGAGGGGGGGGGGCTATACCCCGGGGGGGGGCACTCAAATTATATTTTGATGGGGGTGTGCCTCACGAAACCCTGAAATGGGGGTCTAAGGAACTGACTACAAGGGTAAAATCCGCGTAAAATGTGGGGTCTTAGGAACTAAAAATACACCGCCCGGCATTGTGAAAAACAGGGTCTACAGAACGATCCTCACTGCACATGCGACGCGCGTTGTGTTTACGTCAGGGTTTTCTTGCAGCTCGCTCGGCTGGCGGGTCGGGCGGCCGGGTTGATGTTGAAGCGTAGCAAGCTGCACGCAAGCCGCGGACCTGGAGAACGGAGGGAGGGGCACAGCGGGGAGGCTAAGGAGCGGAACTTTCGCGGAACTTTCGCCATGCGTAGGATATAGAGGATCTAAAGAACTGATATCGAGGTCTCAAAAAGGGGGTCTTCAAAGCGGCACGTCCCCGTACCACCAATGTATGTGAGTGCCCCCCCCCCCCCCCCCGGGGGCTATACTACTGTATCTTTAAAATATATACTTCACAAGTTGCTGCCAAAGTGAGGGCACTGTGCTCAAACTTTATCTTATAAATGTCAACATAATTACTAGTTGTGTGGAGAGTTGTAGAAAGGTCATGCAATATCTTGTTTGCTCTTTTGTTGACCTTGCGTAAAGGCACTATTGACCTTTAGTCTGAATAGAGAGAGAGAGGTGACCAATAGGATGTTTATAGGATTTGGGGTTTCAATCGAGTGCATGAAAACCTCCTGCAGTGTATGGAAATGGGTCTAAACTTCATGAAGTAACCAATAAAACTTATCAGACCACTGTAAAATGACCTGAACTTGTAGTACCATGTCTCCATTAGTCTAAAACTAGCCTCCATTCCAGGCTGGTAGGATTTTCTAATCCAAACTCTATAATGAATGAACAGGTCTGGCTGCAGTTGTGCATTGAGGGACAGACAGAAGAGAAAAGAGAATTAGCCTTGTGAGTACTTGACCCCAATATACTTGTGATTGTTTAGACTACAAATGTCAAACACTCTTGGAGCTTGGCTAACGGAAAATAAAAAACATATACATTTACATACATACTATGCACAAAATACAGTGTTGTCATGTTGCCTTTCTGTAATGGATCTACATGTACAGTGTAATCCTCTCCCTACTACTGTTGTGTAATAATATCCATTGTGGCTTAGGTTTCCATTGTTCATCAGCCAAACAACTGCTTATTTCCTTATCAGACTTATTTTCCACATCAGCTAGAATAGAGCACTATTCAGCAACTTTGGATCTGATAGAACTAGCCCTCACTATTCTTACTGTAAATACTGTGATAGTATTAGAGCTTTGCCCTAGAAATCTGATTATGAACAGAGACTTTAAAACTCCAATCCATCAATAGCCAGATTGTCTAAGCAATTTAATTGTTTGATACAGTTTAAAGAAAAAATCTACAAATCTGTAATCTTTTCCGGGGGTCTAAGCTCGCGTATCAGCCACGGTATATTATTTACTTTGCATGCATCTTAAGGAGATTTATAAAATCATATGACAGATCTCAACTACTGTAGTCCAGCATGAAAATACATGTAGTGAGGAACCAACAGTTTCTAAACCAGTGGATAAAATGCTGGTTTTAGTGTACATGTATTTGTTTTACAACACCAAGTTTAGAAAGTAAAATGTACATGTACATGTGTACATATTAACCCCACAAATTATTTTTTTAGGTACATGTAAAGGGAAGGGGGGTGGGGCAGGGTGTGCGCTTGAACTACCGGTCGTACAATGTACAATGTCCATACTGTACGTCAAACAGAGGCAGCTCCTGTCCGCATCCTGTTTTATTTCTGTATGCTTTCCATGTGCATTGACACCTGCGGACAACTATTGAGTGACAAGTGAGGTTTGTCACTCATAACACATAGCTTGTGTGAGACCATACACCTCTATGCTTCCTTGTAGCCTTGTTCCTAGACTGTAGGCTATTTCCATTTTGTCCTCCAAAATTATAACTTCAGTTCTACTAATAAACAATATGGACAAATAAGACTACTTAATAGTGCTTTCCTTTCCTCTCTACTGTCTTCAATGGGGAAGATACAAGAAGAAAGAGTGCTTATTCTTTGCATCCAGACTCGGTTTTACTGCAGTCTGATGGGCAAGATGCAGCCCAAAGACTGCACACTCCACAGCCTAGAACAAAGACTATCCCCTAAATTGCAATAAACAAGAATACATGCGCCACTGCTCGAGTATAGATTGGGTGCTTGTTTTATTGAGGGTCTGTGACGCACGGACCAAAGTGCACAACCACAGGTAAACAAATCCTGTACAAATGGTCTGATGAATAGGCCATCAATATAGCCTGCCAGGGTTCATTGTTCCTGGTTGCTGGCCTATGTTCCAGACTGCGTTTCTTTGTCATAATGCACCAAGAACTGCATTCACAACCATGTCTTGACTCTTGACATCTACAGGACTACATCTACAGTGCAAGATTTTGTTTTAAGATACCCGGTATGTGTGGTTGTCTGAAGATTAACAAGTACATGTAGCTCCAACAATTATTTTATTTTTCCCCTGGAACCAAGGCCACATCCACTAACCTGGACGGGCAGTTAGGTGGACAATTGGTCAATAATATGCAATTTATATTTTCTTGTAGCAGAGATGCCTGTGTAGTCAAGTTACTCCTCAACAAGGGTGTACAGTAAATAAGAATTACATGCATGTACATGGCAAAAAAGGGAAAACCTGTTTTTCTGTAGTTGGTAGACTACAAAAGTGTACACACATTCTTCTTTCCTTATATATGAAATCATAATGTACCTGTTCACTGATAACCAGGAATCTTGCAATTGGGTGATTTTGTTTCCAAGCTCCTTAAATTCTAAAGTTAGAAAACATTAATCATGAAACATCATCACACTTGCATTTGGCTTGTTTAAATACTACTGTAGAATACAGACAAACACCAATGGTGCTAAAACAGATTGCAAAGTGCAATGGATGTTCTGTTGACTCTCATTTCTGCTTACATAGTACAGTACATTATGTTCTCTGCCTGAGACATAAATTACATACCGGTACAGTATATGCAAAACTTTTGTTATGGCCGACAGATGGTAAGACGACGGTGAAATGACACTGGTGTCATCTCTACATGCGTCAACTTGAATGTTCTGGGGTTTCTTTCATTTCTTTAGTGATAGTAGTATTTGTAGTGTATCAGTATTTTGCTGACAATACTCTAGGGTGTCAGACTCACAGTCTACTGCCCCTTTTCTCTATGCAGTGTACATATGTACAGGAAGTATGTACATAACTTTATGCACCAAACAACACCACTGCTGAAATTTGCAAACATCCAAGATCCTACCGCAATGGAAATCGAAAGCTCCCTTTTAATTGCTCTTTTTTGTCACAGGAGAGCAATTCACAACTGAGGCACACCCTGTTTCCCTTGATGAGGTTTTTATTGCAAATTACAGAGCGCTAGTGCCTGGTGAATAAATACATGTCAATGCGCACTGAGATCAAGGAGATATGTAACCAAGCTCCACAGAGCTCTCTGGTTACAGCTTTGAAGTTTGAACAGTGTCAAGGTTGAATGTTAAAGCTTACCCTTTACATCTAATGGTTGTTGCAGTGACATTAATAGATTGTATACATACTAAACACAACAAAAAAAGTAAGTGACCCCCTAAGCAAAATAGCGTAACTTTTTTTCAAAGAAGTTTTGGGCAACATTACTTGGCAAGATTGTTCCTTAATTTATTGAATAACTTCTGTGTGAAAATCACATTAATCGAATTAGTCATGCATGAGTGAACAAATTTTAAAGGCAAAAATGTAATTTTTCAAGTCACAAGGGTAATTTTGGGGTTCTGTCATGTGAATTTTTGATGAATTCCATTTCTGGTGCATAATTTATGTCTTTTTATTGTTTACCATCCATCCCGACCCTTAACCCGTTGTTCTGATTGAGTGAGCACCGTTAAACAAATATTCATCCTTCTTGAGTTTGAACTTTTAAAAACCCTTTATTTTGGTGAAAAAATAAAACTGGATATTTTGACAAAGATGTAACATGACCTATTATGTAAAGATAAGAAGTCATTTTCATGTAATTTTGAGTGAATACACTATAAAAATCGCACAAGAAATGCCAAAATGTACTGTTAAAACTGCATAAACAATTACCCTTGTGACTTTTGAAAAGTGAAATTTTTGCCTTTAAAATTTGCCCACTCATGCATGACTAATTGGATTAATGTGATTTTCACACAGAAGTTAGGCAATAAGTTAAGGAACAATCCTGCTAAATTATTTTGCCCAAAACCTTTTCGATAAAAAATTATGCTTTTTTGCTGGGGGGGGGGGGGGGGGACTTACTTTTTTTGTTGTGTTTATATCTTCAAATTTAAAAATAACTCACTGGAATCACATTTTCCTCTTCAAATTGGCACACATGTACAGGAACTACTGCTCGCAGTCATTTGTTTTAATCATTTTGTTAGAAAGGAATTTTCTTGTAGGGGAACCATCTGATTTATGATTAAAAATGGTTTACATAGTATTTGAAAGTTAAATGTATCCTTATACTGTAATAGCTCTCATAAGGCCCTTGTTGTGAATGACAATAATCATGTGTTGTAAATGCTATTAGCTGTATTAAAAAGAAGTTGGAGACTTGATATGTATGATGCGGGTGCCTCAGATCGGCCCCCTTTTAATTCCAAGATAACCAAATCAAATTCTAAAATTTCACACACACAAATCAGCAAAATAACGTTCTTTCATAAACTATTTTTGGATTGAAGATTAAGGATAAAATTTCAGAGAAATTGCGCTTCGAATATCGCTCGATAAATCGTCACACATTCACATCATTGAAACTTGAAACCGGCCCCTATCGATAATGTGCGATATCTCCTTCAATCCGATGAGTACAGTGCCGACATTTCACCAGTATTGTGTCTCGATCATGCTCCTTCCAGTGCAGTGAAAAACTGACGGGAAAGATTCGGCGATCGACGAGAAAATGAAGTACGAACGCAAGTTGAAAAACAGAGATGTTTCGAACGAAAATGTGCAATTGCCAAATAAGTGCACATTTTGTCTAATTTTGCTTTGAAAATCTTGCATTTTGTTTACTAATGCGTAAATACGTAATAAATCGCGCATCCAACCTTCGATAACGCGCACTGAGCAGAAATACGCGGGGGCCGGTTTCAAGGGTACGGGCCGGTTTGTGGACCACTCACTATACACTCCAGCTCAAAGGAATTGGCATATAGGGAAAGAGAAGAAAGGGAAGGAGCCGCAGTTTTAAACCACGGTATATTTTGTCTAGTTCAGCATGAAACACAGTGCTTTAAGTTTAGCCTATTAAATAGGCATCATTCATTCTGTGAGTCAAAATGGATTCATTATGAATAGAATCTACAAAATACAAGTCAATAAGATGACTTCATTTTTTTCCTCTAGTCTTCACTCTTCACACTCCATTTTGTAGATGAAAGATTGGACAACTTACAAGAAATTCATCTTCCCGCTGATTCCAGCCACGGTGACGGCCGGTGAGTAGGTACAGTCTGATCAGATAGACACGGGAAGCAACCGCTAGCTGCGTTGACAACCTTGGCTTCAATCAACTCCGACCACCACAGGCCGGGGTTCAGTGCAGTCGATAACGTAAGAATCTAGTGCAAATATGACGACCCTTTTCACGTCAAATTCTACATTAGACGGTTGGTACTTGAACACCACTCAATGTACGTTGATTCTTGTCATGGATCCCGTCACTCTCGTCCAAATCTTGAACATAATCATATTACAGAAAGCGTGAAAATATGTATCCAGTGAGCCCAGTTTACTCATAACTAAAGGAATTTTTTGACAGAATAGTTCTGTACGTACGTACGTGCGTGTGGTTTTGGTTTTGCTTGGAATTGATCGCGCGTCAATTGCGTGTCCGTAAATTGAACGTTTCGTTTTGGATATCTGTGATATGGTACCCTCTACATGTCTAAAAATGATCATGATGATGATTAAGGATCCTATAAATTAAACCTACTTACATATTATATTTATGGTGATGATCTGAAGTGCTGCATTATATTTGAATTGTATCTCCTCTTTACAATATGCGATTGAAAATATAACAATTAATACATATTATAGCAATTAAAGATAAACGACACAGTGCTCTCCATGTATTTCTGAATTTCTTTCTCAGGATTTTGTGCCAGGGATATCCTCAAAAAAGAGCTCTGAGTTTTTGAATATTTCTTGTATTTCATCGCATCCACTCTCTGAATTGTTTTGCACAATGTTTTATGGCAATACCATGGCACACCACTCACTAGGCATACAATGATATACAATTGAGGCCAAAAGTTTACATGCACCCATGGAATTCAGTGAAATTTATTCGCTTGCCAAACATCATAAAATTTACTATATCTTCAGAAATATAAATACTACCATGACGAATTTGGTATCAAATGAAAGAGCTATTAAGCTCTGTCACATGATTTGAGTGCCGTTGGGATTAAATTGTGTTTCAAGTGGACTTTGATATTCGTACCGTATTTTATTTTTCAAACATCATGTCATAGAAATATATAAATGTCAAAACTAATACAAAGGTATTTTTGGGATTCTGTCATATGAATTTTTAATGAATTCCATTTCTGGTGCATAATTTATATCTTTTCATTGTTTATCATCCATCTCTCGACGCACTAACACCTATCCCGTCACTTAACCCATTCTTCTGGTTGATTGAGCACAGTTGTGAAAAAAATAAAACTCTGGATATTTTGACAAAGATGTAACATGACCTGTTATGTGAAGATAAGAGGACACTTTCATGTCATAGTTGAGTCAATACACTTTAGAAATCGCACAAGAATTGCCAAAATGTACTGTTAAAACGGCATAATCAATTACCCTTGTGACTTTTGAAAAGTGACAATTTTGCCTTTAATGTGTGCTCACTCATGCATGACTGGGTGGATAAATGTAATTTTCACACGGAAGTTAGTCAATAAATGAAGGTACAATCCTGCCGAGTTATGTTGCTCAAAAGCTCTGTGGTAAAAAGATATCTTATTTTGCTTAGGGGGGACTTCCTTTTTTGTTGTGTTTAGTTGACATGTTTCACGTTTGGACGTTTGGGGAGCTTATTGTCGTAGATGGCGGTATTTTTGTTTGCGCAAAATGCATGATTACTTGATCATACACACCCTGGAAGACCTAGAATGCCTGAATAGTCCGGAAACATATTATGTACGGTTGAAATTATATCAATACAGTTGAATAAAATATATTTGATTTACATGTGTTAGATTAGAATAACATTTGATTCGTACATAATAATCAATTGAATTTTGATAGATTTTCAAATAGATTGTCAAATCAGACAGTCAATCAAATTCAAGGTTTTCATAGTCTCATTGCCTGAAACCAAAAGTTGATTATTTGCTTTATATTCCACATCTGAGACCAACTATCTGTACCAAAAATGCCAATTTGACCTACAAAATTAATGTCTACTTCTCTACCTAACCCCGAGCCGCTGCCATTGGGAACACGCGTATAGGACGCGCGTAAGGACGCGCGTTAGGACGCGTAACTACTCAATTGATAGTCCGAGTGTAACGCACTTTTATTTCGCGCGTACTCAAAATATTGATCACGCGTTGGGACTGTGTGGAGTGAAGAGATCAGCGAAACCAAAAAGTACTATCACCTACAGTGTGGCGAACTTTTCTTCCCAGGTGATCAGATGGGCAAAACTACGCTTTATCATGTGATCAACTCTTGACCAATCGTATAGCAACATTCTTAGTATGTGGAATATAAAGTAATATATTCATACAGTGGTGTCCCCAATGCAAGACTCTGACATAATTATGAAGACACCGCAGTGGTGTCGATATACAAAATCCCAATATCAGGGGGGCATTTCATCAAAGTATTTGTCGGATATTTTATCCGACAAGTTTGCTCTAGGCAAATAAGATGCAAGCATTTCAGTAGCTTATAACAGTTTGTCGGATAAAACGTCCGACAAATCCTTTGATGAAATGTCCCCCAGGAATCAGGTGTATTCCATCAGCTTTGTACTTTAATGACAGGATGGACTTTTAGCAGGTAAAACAAATATACATTTGTAAAAACCATGGAAAATGGAAGAAGATACTGCATAAGAACTCCCCTCCCAACGATATAGTACTGGAAATTGATTGTAAGTAGGGATCTCAAGGTTTCGAGGGGACCTTCGACGGGTCGTCCCAAACTCCCCGTTTCTTTTAGCCTAGAGACCGGATACCGCTGCTCGCACCACACT
Organism: Arbacia lixula; assembly: GCA_963669155.1. Classification (NCBI taxonomy): domain Eukaryota; kingdom Metazoa; phylum Echinodermata; class Echinoidea; order Arbacioida; family Arbaciidae; genus Arbacia; species Arbacia lixula. The sequence goes on from OZ022593.1 coordinate 14,578,522, forward strand.
GCATGCATGCGTTAAATGTGAGTTATGCATATTCGTACATCTGATGCAAAATCGTCGATATGTCCTAGAGAGGAAAGTCTTTATAATCGTGGTATATCAAGTCGTTTTTCACGGAAATAAGCGAAAAGTACAAGGACAAATCCCACGTGTTATTTAAGTGAGTCTGAATCGCAAGACTATGGCCATAGGTTCGTGCCCTCGCTGCGGATTGATTTCCGACACTGTTATTTACCCTCCCAGACTTGTCCCTCTGATTGACACGATTCCCAATAGGAAATGCTCTGGAGCGAAATTTCACCCGTCTGCGTAAATGGACGCGTCCAAGCAAAATGTGTTTAATACTAGCGTGCAACCATACGTGTAGGTGTGCAGAATTTGCATGGGAGAGATCGGGCGCCTGAAAACGTGCGTTCAAAAACCAATGCGGAGCGCTGTGCATCGTCAAGATCGTGTGTACATGAGCGACATGCACAGTTGTGTGTTTGCGTGCGTGTGTGTGCGTGTATATATACGTGTGTGGACGTGTGTGTATTTGTGTGTGGGAGTGTGCTTGTGCGTGAACGGGCAATGTGTAATGTAGGCACGGTTAGGATTCGCACACTGTACATGTCCGAGAGAACGGTAAATTACATAGGAGATGTTAGTTGTAGAGAGTTGCGCGGGTTTGTACGTATAGCACAAGCACGGAAAGCTAAGGCCTATAATTCCGTGAGACTCAAAATGGCAGGCGTTACAATACAGGCCAATTCGCTGGAACACAGATGAATGTCTGGCTGGCACCATGCAGCAGGGCTCGATCGCCGAGGATCCTGCGAAATGGAGCACGAGGCACGTCGTCGCCTGGATGAAGTCGTTCGACGACAGCAGGGACGACATCAAGAAAAAAGTCCTGGAAGTTGTCGAGACCAATGACATCGATGGCCTGACTCTTAAACAGCTGCGAGCCGACAGCGAGGAGATACACACTCTCTTCCCCTCGCTTAAAGAACGTCTCACATTTAAAGCTATGCTCAGGGATATTTTCAAAGTAAGTCACATGATTATATTCTAATCACTTTATATCACCTTGCGGTACATAACGTGTAAAGGCCATCGCTTAGTCAGCAGTGGCTAAACCTGTGAAAGCTTGCTCCGAAAATTCTCGCGCACATAATATCGCTTTGAGATATGATTTCTAAATGTGCGTGTTAAATGTTAATACTCGCTCATCATATATGATGTACATGTTGAGGAACGTGTGTGTATCTCATGCGACATGTTTGTTGAGTTGTTTTGTGAGTGAGAAGTAGGTCATGCAGTGCTACATCGAAAGATGCGATGATATTGTGAGTCAGGCTGCTGCGATAGCTAGCTCGGCGTGCATGACGAATGCCAACCATTATACTCGATAGCACGACGCGACGTACCTCGGCGAAATAGATTATATTCATGTGTAGTCTACGTATGTATAGACCCTGGTTGCATTATGTCACCTATTGCACTCGGTACGGATAACTATTATGGTTACATACTTATAAGTCCCTATATACGTAGCCATTTATGTGCTCTCGTATAATCTCGTTCGTCGGGTAGCTTGATGTTTCTTTGTTTTACCCTTATAACTTTTGACCAATCACCGACGCTTCGCTCGGTTTGATCGCGCAGTTTGCGGCGTTTGTTGTTATACGCTTTTAACTTTTGACCAATTAGAGCGGTCTTCTATTTGATGCATTTATAACAACCAGCTAGGCTAGAGAGGTTTTGTAAATATAGGCCCATATACTGATTGTGAACATAAATCATTGAATATCAATATACAGTACAAATACTAATGGTGTATATCGCATTTTTTCTGGTAATATCCCACCCAAATCAATCAATTTTCAACTCAGCTTTAATTGCTAGCTGCTGTATTCAGCTCGAGAAGTGCGTTGACGTTAGTAGACGATGAATATACATTCCGGCCAGGTACATATTTACAACACCTGGGTTGGGTAGTATACACACACGTACAGTATGAACAAACCACCATGTCCAAGGGTGTACGTATCGAGTCGGGTTTGAACCCAAGATCTCTCTGAAAGAGTTGAGTCTCGAGCTCTCACCGCTATACCTAAACGTTTTCATTTTGTGACGTCACTTGCGAGCTGCTCTCCCATTATGTTGTGTGCTGTATGATTCAATGAATTGTCGTGTTTTAATGACGAAATGATCTTTCAAAAAATTGCATAGCGGTATGTGTGTAAAAACGAAACGCCTATGATTTTTTTTTTAGAAAATGAAAATTTTCAAAAAGATTTGAACACAACTGATAGCAGAGTAGCTTGCAAGTGACGCCACAAAATTAAGATATTGGGGATTAAACACTCTGTTATCCATTGACGGATTTTTTTTTCAAACATTCACAAATTTGTTTCTCTCTGATTCTGCTTTTAGTAAAACCCACATAAGTTCAGGGTGGAGATTCCCTGTAAGAGTTTATATAAGGAAGGAATTCAGATCGGCCATCTTTCTGAGACGTACGCTGCACGGTCGTTATTCCACTAAAGCCACTGCACTGTGCATCTTTGATTAGATGCCTGCGCAATCACAATATAGTGCCATGTTACGACAATGAATAATTCATTGCTGTAATAGGCAATGTAATATGATAATTATTACCACATCACATTGTTTGTTTTTGTCGCAATCATAATGTAGTGCTAAACTACACCATTCATCATATCGTATTGTTTGTTGTTTGTATTGTTTGTTTGTTCCGTGTATATAATCAGTTAAAAGCTTACACAACTCACATAAAATACACATTTGATAGTCATACATTTTAACATATGGCTAGTAGCACATATTGAGCCGCATCAATAAGTTGCTGCCGGTCCTTCGTGTGATCCAGTGATTGATATTTTGTGTGAAATTATTTAACGATTTCGAACAAAATAGACACTGAACAATATCAACTTAACTTGGAAACTTGAGTGCAGTAACATGATAACAATATAAATTTATTGCACAGTACATCAGAATGAAGGAAGCATTGTCAGTTATTTTAACTGAATTTGAAACACTAAAAGTAGTAAGAACGCATTTAAAGTGGTAATTAGTTTGATTGAAAACGTAAACCAACGGAAATTATCGTCCATCTCAGTACCATAGGTGCATGGGATTTGCAATTAGTCAATGGGCTTTTCCTGGGCCCCGTTGCATAAAACTTATCATTAATGGTAACTCTGCCATCAATGGTAACTACCATGGTAGTATCGATAGACATCCAATCAAATTCAAGGTTTCCATAGAAGTTGTCATTGATAGCAAGCTCACCATCAATAAAAAGTTTCATGCAACAGGGCCCTGGCTTGGTAATGAGAGGGTTAACAGGATAGTTGGTGTTGATCATTTTGAGTGAATGAAAAAATCGTTCTGGATGACAGACAAATTGACATTTTGTATGATGAAACAAGTAAAAACTCAAGGTGTGGATAGTGGTTACGGTTGAGTGTGTGATTAGGGTACGTTCTCTTTAATTGTAAATCTATTTTTGACTAAAGCAAATTCTGTCAAATGTTGCATTAGACCCAACTCTTTACTGGCACTACAAAATTTCCAAATTGCTTTAAAAAGTAGCATGTGAGATAACGAAGCTTCTCGATCTACAGCTCATCACGCAGGTTATCACGCAGATATGAACAAATTACAAGAAGAACCACCCATTTATACTGAAGGCTATACTGAAAGACACAACTGTGTGTGAAATGTGACACTTAAGTAATGTACAGTGAGTGAGAATTTAAACAAGGTTTGAACAATGTGTTTCTACGTAGATTGCCGCTTTGGCTTATCTTCTTTCTGCACAATGACAGTCGGGGTGACATTTGATATTGATATCTTTCAATAAAGTGTCTACGTAATCATATCTAATAAAAAAAGCTGACAAAAGCTGTCACTGTCAGTGGAATTTGTTTGATTCATACTCGGCGATAATCATATACAAAACGAATATGTGTTTAAAGGGTTTGCAGATTTGCAGGTTTGCTGAAGGAGGGTTGGATTTAGGTGGGGAATGTTGAAGGAAGTGTATATTATGTTCATGCAATTATATGATTAATTTGGTACACGGATGGGGGGGGGGGGGGGGTGGCGCCCCATGTTATTCAAACGGTCGTCAGTTCCTTTTAGAATGGGCACAGGAAAGCCGCGATGACGGTCTTTTACCCGGTCTTTTACCCGGTTTTCCGGATAGCTCATGATCGCAATACAATATGTACATCATACATGTATCAAACAACGTGTTTGCAACCTGACATGGCCATTCATACTTTTTGGCATTATGTAGAAATAGGTGATAATGTATAAACTGTGGTGCACTATTCAGCCTTTCGGAAACACGGGGAAATGGAAAAACAACAAATTTGTCGTTAAAACAAGTGCAGCTGTATCGTCTTAATGTTCGTAAATTACTTAAATCAATGACGAACAGCTCGATTATAGAATGAACAGTAAAAATTACATCAGTACATTTTTGAAGATCGAGTTCCTATTTTTATCAATATTGGTATACACAGTGTGAGCAAATATTTTCAAGATTAATAATTTTAAAGGAAGGTGAGCCCTTTTTTAAAAGGTAATGCTACTCGGCATGTATCAACAGTACAAGCAATTACATCTCCGTCATTGCATCACGAACCTATTCAGGAAAAGTGACGAAAAAAAAAACATCCCAGTTTACCTTCAAAACACCCGTTTCGTAGTGAGCATCGTCAACAGAAAATAAGAAGAAAATCGTTTTGCTTTTTGTTCGCAGGATGTCAGGTGTTCTCATTGTTACGTCAACGGATCAAACAACAACACGTGTGGGGCAGACCCGCCCCCTCCGAAGCAGCGTGGCCAATCACCGGCCACGCCGCCACAACTCACCTCCAAAACGCCGAACCACGCGAATCACCAGGCCAATCACCGGGCTGCCTCAAACCACGCCCAGAAGGAAGATACCAATCACAAGTCGGCTGTGCACCAGCATCGTACGTCACCATTACACTCGCCCCGCCCTCATGCTCTACCTCGTCAGGAATCCAAAGAAAATTCACAGGTAAGATTCTGGAGAAGATGTACTCGTTAAACTAGCCTAAGCTAAAGGATGTGAAGTATATTTCTTCTTTATGCTATTCTGCAACCACAACTAATAATTCTAATGACTACCATGATAGGGAGGATGAAACCAGGAATAACACCAAGTGTATTTTGTTAGTTGACAGGCTAATTCTGCCTGCCAAAGTGCTTGAGAACGAGACATAATCCACAGTCTTAAAAGCTAGGATAATGATCACTACCACAACATATCCTCCCTTACAACAGAAATAACAAATGATAGTAGTTCATAAGATAGGCTGAAGAAAAAGAGCATTCACCCTTTGGATACCGCTAATCAATTAATTTGGTTCAATGGTTTTGATGTCATCTCGGTTAAGAGGACCTAACATGCTGACCCTAATTAACAACACATTCTATTTCTCCTTTCAGGTAATACATGTTGACCATGTACCGCCAAATGCCCGTGCCAAATTAACGCCCATTTCTGTTGGCATGGTACCCAACACCCCACCCATCATATCTCCAAGGGAACGGGAGCTAAGCGCCGCCCCGATTCAACGCTTTATTGGCCCGCAGGGACTCCACGGCAATCAACTCCTCTCTCATGGCTCCTCCCCCGTCGCAGCCACGCCCATGTACCCATTCGCCCCAATCGCTGGGCAGTTCAACATGTCCGTGGCCAACCAAGCTCTGGCTGCCGCTCTTGCAGCTCGTGGACTACCTCATCAACAACCTTATCAACATCAGCAGCATCCTCAGCAGCATGTCTCCTCCACCGCCTCGACCCCCGTGGCCTCCAGTCCGACCGTGACGTCTCGGCCAGGCCTCTTCCCTCTTCCAAATCACCAACGCGCAATCGCCCCCGCGCCGTCGACGGCCTTGGCACCTCCAGCCCCAACGCAGAGGGCGAGCGAGTACCCCCCCAAGGAAAACCACAAAGACCTCCCAGCCACATCTACCTCATCAGCTTCGGCTAGCCGCCCCGCCGAGCACCTGCCCCCAAACTCTCAGGCAACGTCCGACCCTTCCGCGGCCAACATGCCGCTAATCGGGTCCCGCGGACGTCCCGCGACAAAGGGTGCCATCCGATCAGCCAAGATCTCCCAGAAGTACAAGAAAATCATTCAAAGGATGAAGTCGGCGCACAAACAAGTGATCGAGATCCCGTACCCCGCGCCTCTACCCAGCTTTTCGCAGCTCCTCCGACAGCAGATCGGGCGGGGGAACATCGCTAACTTCCGGTCGCGATTCACATACGAGTGCGCTCAGTATTACATGAGTCTGAACCCCACGCCGAGCCACACGGAATATAGGAACATCAGCAAGACCATTGTAGAGAACTTCCCAATCCTGGCATCCCCCGATGAGGACGTCCCATGGGTAAGGCACCTGCGATAATAAAGCAACACTTAAAATGTTGAGAGGGGGCGCAATTGTCTTCATCATGTGAGAGGCCCTCTTCTCTGTAATAGTTTGTTTACCATTTTAAAGAGGAACATTCCTAACATTTCAAGAGGAGTGTTCGTTTTCTGTAGGGACACTGTATCATCGTAAAAGGGGCACTCTAACCGCAAGAAGGGCATCCCTCACCAAAATGTGGTCCTTCCGCTTCCTAATAGAGGGGCACAGTCATTTTAATTGATATTTTACATGTTGAGAGATGACACAAAATGTATAGGAATACTTTCGTAAAATTCAAAGCGCGTCATTAAGTTTTGATTACAAAATGGGCACTTGTGCGTTGTAGGTCAGCTTGCATTTGAAGGGCCACCCTTGTACGATTCTAAGAGGTTCACTATTCTAAAAGTGGACTTGATTATCAGGAGTGGGGCACATTAACATACGTGATAGGGCAATTTCATTCGCCTGATGAAATAGAAGGGGGGGGGGACGACTGCCTTAGTGCAATGAACCATCGGTATGTTGTTTTTTGTAGATGATAATAACTGAGTTTTTATGACAGTCACTTTTCCTCAATGTACATGTGTTTAGTTCAAATAATAGCCATACTACCTGTTCGCCCCATATCAATGCTAGGCCATAGATCTTTTTATGTCTTTTATGTATATATGTATTTTAGCGAATTGTCTCTTGGTTTAACAGAGGAAGTTCAACAACCAGCTCAGTCAGGCGATTCGCAACATTCGACGCCAGCTGCGCAGTGTGCCGAACTCAGGCTACCCTCCTGCGCAGAAGCGGAAGTACTGGCGAAACCTGGCGTCTCAGCTGATGTGCAGCAACCACAGCGCCCTCTCGCTGTCCCACCTGACCCAACAGCAGCAGCAACAGTTCGACGCTCAAGGACACATGGCCAGCGGCTCGTCTGCTGACCAGGCCTACGACGCCCTGAACCACCTCCACCGCAACGACAGTGCCAGCAACGACGACGAGGACGACGAGGACGATGATAATATCATCATCCTGAAGGAGGAGGGGGAAGACGAGGAAGACCGTGATGAGGATGATGATGATATCATCAACGATTACGAAGGCAACGGGAAGGAAGGGGAGGATGAGGGTGACGAGAATGATAATTACGATAGCGAGGAAGATGATGGGATCACACCGACAGAGTGGGTCGGCAAGAAGGAATAGGATTAATACAACTTCTTCCCTGACATCGGCTGATAGACTGAAGGTTCGGCTTGTAATTGTGCGAAAAAACATGACCTGCCTATTAGACCTTTGGCCTATCGAACTTATGTTCTACTGGACCTTTGGTCTATTGGACATTTAGTCTATTGGACCTTTGGTTTATTGGAACTTTGGTGTATTGAACTTAAGGCATATACGACCTTTGCACTATAGGCCTTCAGTGTATTTAACGTTCTGTTAAACCCTCGGTATAGACCCTCGGTATATTTACACCTAGGTCTTTCGAACCTTCGATCTATTGAAACTCTGGTCTATTGAACCTTTGGTATATTGAACTTTTGTTCTATTGGACCTCTAGTTTATTGAACCTTTGGTATATTGCAACTTCGGTCTATAGAGAAGCCGCTCATTCTGTCTTGTGGGAAGGAGTTCGTATATTATATTTTATACTTTTCGTTTTTATTTTATACCTCGATGTCGATGTTGGTGTTTGCAAGGTCAGTCACTATTTTTACTCGTCACGTGACTGTTTGACATAACTTTTGGGATCTTGTCGATGGGTGAAATGGTTCTCTCTTCTGCGGGAAGCGCAAAGAATGATAGGACGCTACATGCGAATTGCTATGAAAGCTGGAATATAAAATCCTTATGAAATTTTTAATAACTTTGGAAGGAAATTGATTCACAGGAAAGTTCGAAGCGTTGACTTAAAAAAAGAAATAACAAATGGGGAATATATTTTTTTTAACTTATGAAGTTTTACTAACGATAAATGATGAACACTTCTAAACGTGTTTCCCGATAACTGAAGAATGCTGGGAAGTTGTAAACGGAAGAAAATAAGTGAGTAAAAGAACACTCATAGAGAAAGATAATATCTTAATAAGTTGGCCTAGCTTGACAACCGTCTCCCTGCCTCAATGGCTGTAAGACGTTACTTGTGATGTCTTGCCAGATTGATGGCCAATATGACTCGTCTTGTGGACGGTGTCTTTCGGAATGTGTCATATTTTTCACATAAAATGTGGTATGACTTTGACGTGACTCAAGACCGGATGTTCTTACTCAAGCCCCTAACCACACACTTCAAGATATGGTATATTGGGAATACAGGCTACATTCTATAATATGACCTGGGTCCATTCTACTATTCATGCTGCATCAAAGTGAACTCGGTCGAATCCCCCGTCTTGCTCTCTCTCTCTCTCTCTCTCTCTGTTACTCTCTCTCTCTCTTTATCACTCTCTCTCAACCCCCACCCTCTCTCTCTAATACACCTTTTCCTTCTCACTCTTTCTCTTCATAACACCCGCTATTTCTCTCTCCCCCGTTTCTATCCTCTCTCTTCTTTCACCTTTTCTGCTTGTTCCTTCTGGAAAAAATTTCTTGCTGGTGTCCTGTTACAACATGGAGACAAGATTTCGGTTGGGTTTCCATCTGGTTTCAGCCGGGCCTTCATCGGGATCACTCGGGTCGCAATCGCCTATCAGTCGGGTCGCAATTGGGAATCAGACGGATTCCGGTTGGGTTACGATGTTGAATTAGTTCAGGATCAGATTCGAATCGGGACACGTTTAGAAAGATTTTTTTTTCGGATTGGGGTCGGGCCACAGAACACTAGTCCATTAGTTATGCCATGGGATCGAGTTTGGGCTCGATTATAGATCGGGAACGATTCGGCTTTTTTTCGGATTGAGTCAGGACGAGATCAGGCCAAATTGAATTTTAATTTGATTGTACGATAGCGTGGTGTCGCGCTGTCCTTGCCGCAGGCCTATTACGCTGCACTTGTACATATTTATATTTTGTAAACTTTGCTAACATTATAAACGCAGCTTAGATTTTTGCAGCTTAAATATGTGTACAGTATAGCCAAATTCTTACTATGATATAGATATATGTACTTTTGAGTTGTTTCATTTTTCTGTGATAGATTATAAGTGTGGAAGTATTTGACGGTTCAGCTGATTTTTGTACAGATGTATTGCTGCTTGATTGAACACTGCATTTTCTCCATATTCAACCCGTATCACATAGCTGATATTTAATGCAACTGATTTCTTCTTGGTACGTGCAAAACTTTCATGAAAACGGAGTATGTACACATTGAATGACACAAGATGAAGGACCGTGATTTCCAAGTTTTCGTGATCATATTTTTTTGCATTGTGTTTGTATGGGAATACTCAAAAAGTATGCGAATGTGTCCAAATGCGTTGAAGCATCTCCTATATGGAAAGAAATGATGTGATGTCACAAATCTGTTACCAATTATTACAAATGGTTATTCTGCTGCAAATCCGTATTATCTGGAACTATGTGCTGTCATAAGTATAGCGTGTGTGGAAACAGGCTGATGAAAGTCGTGTTACGCGCGATGTTGATTTCATGACGCGCACAATGTAAGTGTAGTGAGTTCCCCACGCGTCGACGCTATGCGTTTTCCGCACACCCTGTTTTCACAATAAGCGCAACAGTTTTGGAGATGAGTTCTCTTTTCGTAATCGACGACTAGGTTTAGTCCACGGCTTACTAAAAATAGAGCACCGAAGTCTTTCGTTTTATAGGACGGTGATGGAATACTGCACAGTTTGAGTGGGCAAACCATTCATGAGCATGTTCACATTCGCTCATTGATGCTGCACTTGTATGGTTAAGCCAATTCGGGAACATGTTCACACTTTCTTATTAATGCTGCATTTATCAAGACGATTAGAAACCCGTGGCCATATTCCTTTTTTGTGATGCTGCAGCTTACAATAAAATATTTTTTTACCTCTCCGAATTACGTCTAAATAAATAAAAAATCGCATCAAGGTAACTTTAACCTCGTAATCCTAGGCGCGTTGCTGCATGGTTAACTCTTTACGAATCAAAATATATAATCTAACTGATTCAGGTTCTTACAGTTATTGTTTAGTGTTGTTATGGTTTGGTGTTTCCTTATGTCCAGCAATTGATGAAGAGGGAGGGGCAACTGACTGTATAAATCACAACCACACCTCTTTCAAAAAGGGAAACATCTGCATATTCAAAGGTGGTGTGTTGCATTTCATTCTGCAGGAGTGAAATATACAGCCAGACAAACGCGTTCTCTATTGGGTTTGTGTTAAGCATGTTGTTGGAATGGATTTTTAATTGGGTCATAGACAGAGCGTGTACAATTTTGATATCAGAACATACACAGGTGTTTTGGTGTTCGTTAATGACAGTTGTAAGAATCTATGAAAGGTTTTGTGTGAGCGTAGAAGTTAGGGTAAGTTTTTTGAGGCAGCTGATACAATTTCTTATCATGGAACATACCCCGAAGAAAGTCACCATGGAAATGGAGTATAGTGATTTGTTTGTTGACGAAAAATCGATTTATTTATATTATTTATATTTATCTTAAAATAAAACAATAACTTATGAATGGATGGGATGGGCGACGTCACCAATGTGTTCAAATAAAGATGTCTCTACCAGCCTCTGGGATACCAAAGTAGTGTCGTAAATGTAATTGTTATGCGTATTTCTGGTTCTAAACTAAACACAACAAAAAAAAAAGTAAGTCCCCCCCCCCCCCTAAGCAAAATTGCATAACTTTTTATCAAAGGGATTTTCAGCAACATAACTTGGCAGGATTGTACCTTTACTTATTGACTAACTTCTGTGTGAAAACCACCGTAATCCACTCAGTCATGCATGAGTGAGCACACATTGAAGGCAAAATGTCAAAAGGGTAATTTTGGGATTCTGTCATATGCATAATTTATGTCTTTTCATTGTTAATCATCCATCTCTCGACACACTAACACCTATCCCGATACTTAACCCATTAAAACTTTTAAAAACCTTTTATTTTTGTGAAAAAATAAAACTGGATATTTTGACAAAGATGTAACATGACCTGTTATGTGAACGTAAGAAATCATTTTCATGTCATAGTTGAGTGAATACACTTTAAAAATCGCACAAGAAATGCAAAAATGTACTGTTAAAACGGCATAAACCATTACCCTTGCGATTTTTGAAAAGTGACAATTTTGCCTTTAATGTGTGCTCAGTCATGCATGACTTAGTGGGTTAAAGTGATTTCCACACGGAAGTTGGTCAATAAGTGAAGGTACAATCCTGCCAAGTTAAACCTGTAGGATAAAAAGTAATGTTATTTTGCTTACTTTTTTGTTGTGTTTATTTCACTTCTGTAAGAGTTTTATTGGTCCGACATTGTCTAGCGGGCTTGTGTCCTGTACTCACAAAGAGAGTCACTGCTATGATCACTGTTGTTTGCTGTACTCACATCGTGTAGAATCAGCTGTCTTCACAATAATTGTATGCTCATATGACGTCACACTTCGGTACCCTGTAGAACCAAGGCGTTTATTCATAAGTAGCAAACACGGCTGTTTCTCCTTGATTCAAGTAGGTAAGACAACCGGCTTAAACGTAGTAGCCGTTGCCATGTGGGACAAACATTGTACAAGCTCTGGGTCGTCATGGGAATCGTTTGTGGTACATTGAAGCATCAAATTTCAATATGATTGTATACCCGTCCATTTTGGGTCTACTCCGTATGATGATGAGAAAACAAATGGAGATTAAACCCTTCAATACCATATGGACGTAGATGTATAAAACGTAAATACCCTTTATATGGATTGGTACTGAAAGGGGTTAGTAATGTGACTCACATGATGTTGTACCTCAGAATATACCTCATAATTTAAATGACCATTGGTATTATGTGAGTCTAAGATATGTAACATGACAAGGGATTTGCTGCATGTGTACCGTGTGTTACCGATAGGTCAGAATGTTCCGACTGTGAAGGGTTTCAAATGTGCGATTCAGGGACTATGGGGGAAAACGGCTGAGAGTCATATCGCGAGCGGTGCTGTTATGTGAGAATGTCTCTTTTTACTTATTTGCGGTGTTTTATTAGGTAAGAAAATGAATTATTCTTGTTTTCATGTTTACACAGGGATTTTTTCTCGATGCTTTGGCTTTGTATATCTTTATATAAGACATAATTACGTATGTATGTGTGTTAGGCACGAGTTCGTCTGTAATTAATTTTATAAATCGAACAGGTCTGTTCTATGAAGGTCAAGTATTGATTTGATTTTATATAACCATTATGATATGAATGTTGTGTTTTAAGGATATAATCCGCTTCAATGTGTGTATGTAGTTTTATCGTATATGTTTATGTTTTTTCCTCTTTCATTATTGCCACTATGCTGCAGTCTGTCACACGAATAAACCATCGTTACCATGGTCACGGTATATATAGATACAACTGGGCTATATATTTTTTCGATATATCTCAACGCGCTGCATTGTACCCATGTAAATGATAATACAACAAGTGGGTTGGGTAGGACTAATATTACTCCTATATTTTTACTTCGTTAATGAGATATCTTTATATTAGATATCTTTATATTAGAGATATCACACTGTTTCATAATATATGATATATCAATGTATTATTATATCGCACATTGCTGCATCATTCTACATCCAAGTCAACTGCATGTAGGTAACCATATTGTACTGTGTCCACCATTGATTCCCATCGTAATAGCAGCTGTTTATTTGATAGTTCCTCAGTAATCGTATCAGAAATTCAAGTCAATTTCAATATGACGTCACCGCAACTGACTTTGTTATCTCGCTTATTTAATTGTACCAACGCACAAATTATACATCCCTGGAAGTTTTTTTTCGTACTTTTGCAAAGTATGTATTGTAATGTGGCTAAATTGTAATGTGGCTAAATTATCGTTTGTTAGTGTTTAGCCAGAACATCTGCCCTTCGGGTACTTTTGTCGAACTACTTTTATATTTTGAGTTATAAGCTTTATTTCTTGGCATTGTGTTCGGCAGTCTGTAAATGTAAATTGCAAATATCTTATTGTTGTATACCATAATTCTTCCTCCTCATCACTTCTAACTCCACCCCACCCCCTCTGCCTCCACTTCACCCCCACTTCTCTCTCTCTCTCTCTCTCTCTCTCTCTTGCCCTCTTATCTACCTAACGCCACTTCTCTCTCTCTCTCCCTCCCCCCTCTCTCTCTCTCTCTTTCTCTCTCTCTCTCTCTCTCTCTCTCTCTCTCTCTCTGTCTTTCTCTCCCCCCTCTCTCTCTCTCTCTTTTCCCCTCTTCTCTACCTAACGCCACTTCTCTCTCTCTCTCTCTCTCTCTCTTTTCACCTCCTCTTTACCTAACCCACCACCTCTCTCTCTCTTTCTCTCTCTCTCGTTTCCATTCTCCCATTCTAAGTATTAACATTGGTATTTGACCCTTAAAAAGTGGTCTCAAATTTTTATCGGTATCTGACTTTGAAAATTGCCACAACAATGTTCTGAAACTGATGATAACAATGACAGACAATCAAAGGTCATACCATACGTCACACATGCAGACATCGTACATCAAACATGATGTGTAGTTTTAATTTTTGATATTCCTTAGTTTTGTTGACATTTTCTCTAGCTGTTCTTTAGTGACGTCATTATGAGCTATTTGAATAATACGATTGAGATAGATTAGGCATTGAGTTACACCACAAAGTCGTAAGCACAAAAGTCGCCTATGCCTCGAAAAAATGTTCAGTGTAGCTGAGCTATGTGTGTCCTTGTCAAAGTTTTGCATTTGTAATGCTCACAATATATGTAAAGCAGCATTTGTGTTTGTCAAAGGAGGGATAATTGATGGAGATTTTTACTGGAAGGATGACGGTGCTAAGGATTAACACAGGTTCACGTTAGATCTTGTTATCATGATTATATTTTATTCAAGAAAGAATTCATTGCGGATCCGGTCGAAAAATACTTTTGGCTAAACTTGGGTGTTCAGCCTAAGGGCGCAATTGCATACAAAATCTATAGTTCCTTTTTTCTGTATTGGTGTTGAATTTAACACCAAACTGTTGAATTTAGCATTATTGGTGTCAACATGTAATTCAGAAAGTGCTAGATGTAACACATCAATGGTGTCTAGGTGTACGATAACACCCAGTGTTTAATTTAGTATACAGGGTGTTAAATTCAGCACTATCGGTGTTAACATTTAATGCACAAAAATGCTAGCCGTTACACTTTAATGGTGTCGAGATATAAGATGGTACCAGCCGGTGTTCAAATCTAACACCAAAGTGTTTGCAAAGTGGGCCCTCGTGATACTAATGAGGACTACTCTGTCATTGCTTTACTAAAACTGTTTCTACTTGCTCACTAATGACGAGAATGACGTCATATCGCCAAAGCTCAATTTCATACTTTTGACCTGGGCCATGTTACATGTAGGTTTTCAATTATTGCAACTTACCATCAATGGTAACTACCATGGCAACAGCCAATTAGCTCTCATTATTGCACCTGTTGCCATGGTAGTTACCATCGATGGTAAGTTACAATATTGGAAACCTATACGCAACATGTCCCTGCTTTATGCTACATTTTGTCCACCGACCAAAGTGAAAAGTTGTCATGATTTTATGGGAATATGCCTGTAACCGTCTCCCCACTGTTTATTTATAATACATTGATGGTAAAACCGAAACAAGTTACGTTCGTACAAAACATGCTGCATTTGTAGGCATTGTCTAGCTGGCATGTCAAATTTTCACCAGTAATTTCTCCCGCAATGCTGGGATGAAATCAAATTATTGAATAGAGAAATATTTACGACACTTTGAGGAAATAGTTTTTCGTGTATTTGGGGGGTAATCTTGATATCGAGTAATATCAGTTTAACACTTTAAAATGGCAATTGTTTTTTCTTCTATAAAAGATATAAACAATGACCTAATGACAAGGCATGTGAATGTACATGTATATGGATATAGGTGTGGAAAGTTTACTGGTGGTACAGACTGTATATGAGTGAGTATTGATGCAAACCCGCGCAGATCGTACTGTTTGGGCTTGAAAACACCAAGTTTTTAATACCAAGCCACGCAACGTGTTTTTTACGCAGCTCTTCGTTAACGCAGTTGATTATTACGTGTAAGATGTACATAATATATAACATTAAATTGTATCCTGTTCTATGATGTTATTTTGTATCAGGCAGCTTCAGAAATAAAGTTGACTATTGACAACTTTTAAGGGTTTCGTCTCCAGGTGTGTATTTGTCGTTGTATCACAATGAAAGTAATGCAACTTTAAGTCAATTTAAAGATTGTAATACTAGTATCGCGAATATGAATACATTGTTATTAATTATATGAAAATACCTCTTTACAATCTAGATTAAAGACAGATTCGTGGTGATGTTCCTAAAAGTGTATTATAAAATAAGGGGGAAATGCGCAATCTTGCAAATCGGAGTTTTAAAAAAAATATGGGGCGGATTTCCACATTTCATATAAACATGGGATTAACTTTAAACCAATTACATAGTTGTAAAACAATTCAAAAAAAGTTTACCATACTATAACACAATAGGAATGATGACAACTTAACTTACAGAGTGGATGATACAAAGAAGATGGCTTCTCGACTGGACCCTTTAAATAAATCATTGATTTTAACAAGAAAAAAAGGATACACAGCTGATTTACAATCCATTATATTTCATACATCCGATTGCACAATTTAACAGTTTGACTTCCTATAGATGAAGAAATATACGTGTATTAAGTAGACACCAGCTATTATGTTGTATGTGTGTGTGTGTGTGAGTGTGTGTGTGTGTGTGTGTGTGTGTGTGTGTGAGTGTGTGTGTGTGTGTGTGTGAGTGTGTGTGTGTGAGTGTGTGTGTGTGTGTTTGTGTGTGTGTGTGTGTGTGTGAGTGTGTGTGTGTGTGTGTGAGTGTGTGTGTGTGAGTGTGTGTGTGTGAGTGTGTGTGTGTGTGTGTGTGAGTGTGTGTGTGTGAGTGTGTGTGTGTGTGTGTGTGTGTGTGAGTGTGTGTGTGTGTGTGTGTGAGTGTGTGTGTGTGTGTGTGTGTGTGTTTGTGTGTGTGTGTGTGTATGTGTGTGTGTGTGTGTGTGTGTGTGTGTGTGTTTGTGTGTGTGTGTTTGTGTGTTTGTGTGTGTGTGGGGGGTGGATATGTTCGGGGGGGGGGGGGGAAGAGGTATCAGAAAAGATTTCATTCTTATGGAATTGTTTTATTATCATTTATATCATTTATACATATCTATTAGTATTATAATGATTATTATTTTAGAGAAATATGATATATAAGTTGCATATATATTCAGGAGGAATATGGCACATGTACATATTTATATACAAGTGGTAAATCATGCTTTATTGTGTTTATCGAATCAATAGAAATATTACGTTTATGTATTTGTTATTGTATGTTATAAAGTGAAATTGTTTATTTTATCATGGGAATGAAATCAAATAAAGAATATGGAAAAACAAAAAAGTGTGTTTATTCAGCTATATATCCGAGTCACTTAAACTACAATTACACATTGGAAAATTGAACAATGTAGCAATTTCAAACGGCTTTTGCAGACTCGTCCAACAGCAAGTTTGTGCTGTACAAGGGGTAAGAGAATTCCGAGAACTTTCCCAGGCCGTCGAGATAAAAGCTACGATAAAGTACACCTATTTGATTTTATTACCAATGCCGAATGTTAGGCCTATGCATTGTAACGTGAGACCTTGCATTACACCGGCCTATGTCTATTAACAGATTAACAACAAAAGACCCCTAAACAACTTTCAACAGAAAACTGAAGTGGAGATCGCATAATTCATATTCACACGTGTGCGTTGCTGAAATATCGCCATTGTAGCGAGCAATTATTTAGCTATCAAGGCTGTTATTTCACCATTAGGCGTTCGTATAGGCATTGAGTCATAAAACATTGTGTACGCCGCTGTAAAGAGTTATAATTCGGCAGCGAGTTGAACAGTCACGGCCAAACGCCTAGGCTACGTTTTCAGACTCTACAGTAACCGTTTCCTATCGTACTGCGACACAAAATTCCTCGCATTTTAGTTACCTTTTAAATTGAAGCCGGCAGACAATTTACTTTCCTACACATTTATTGTAATCCTTTCTCCAGTTTACCTGGGCCCCATTGCATAAAACTTACCATTAACGGTAACTCTGTCATCAATGGTAACTACCATGGTAACATCGCTCAATAGCCAGTCAAATTCAAGGTTTCCACAGAATTTGCCATTGATAGCAAAGTTACCATCAATGGCAAGTTTTATGCAACAGGGCCCTGGAGTGCTTCTGATTCACTTTCATGTGATATCGCGTAATGAACTACGAGGAATTACGACATTAGCGGAGCAGACAAAGCTTTTCAAATATTTATCCATGGTTCTTGTTAGCGATATTCTTGTTTCCATTTTGCAGATAGAATCAAATTCTGTAACGTATCTAGACTTGCTTCCAAGCTGTTGAGCTTTTCTAAACCAAACTAAAAAAAAAAGGGGGGGGGGGGGTCTGGCTGCAGTAGACGTATCATTCTCACTTTCTTCTACAGCTCCCCGACTGAGAAAGAGCAGAATTTTACAATTACTTGTCTAAAATAAGACTTAATTTTTCAGTTGGGCTCAGAATATAATGTCCAACAGCCTGGAAGACAGGCTATCAAGCATTATGTGAACCACACGTACACCATATAATGTCCAATTTGTGAAGTAGGAAACTCGGCAATGACGTATAGAATTAAACTACCACGCGACAAACAGACTACTTTAGTAATATGCCTCTCAGGCAAAGTGTCTTTTTCAAATACAAAGAAACGCTGGAGTTATCCGTGAAATTTGTCCCTTTCCTACATTATTACATCTTATCACAAAACTGAAAAGAAATGTCTAACCTATTGGTTTGAATTATGATGTCCAATATCAGCTTGTCAATGCAGTGGTCTGCATGTATATGACTACATCTAATCTTAGACCTTTCCAAACATAATTATGAAATGTATAAAGGTCTGCTTAACTCATTAAAAACAGTTTTGAATGTCTACGTGCTAATGGAATTTGTATGTCTATATACAATGGCTCCGTGTGTATGTATACGTATGTACGTGGGCCTACAATACGGCAGTAAAAACATAACTTTGTATTTAAGTCTTGCAATATAAATGTCGCGATAAATAAGCTGATATACTCTTGGCAATTGTAATGATGATGGTCATAAAACAATCTATCAAAAACAAAAGAGACGTAAACCTACATAATACTACTTTTATGACGATATATCTTTAACAAGAGTGCAACAATGGTTTCCATTATCCAACGAAATATGTCTGCATAATGTAAGTTGTAAACTTATAGATACAGTGTGTTGATGCAGTCATGATCTTGTCATCAAACTATATATAGACGCATAGGCCCCAGTGCTACCATCAACGTGACCAAGGAGAAAGAGACGGGAGAGGGATGAAAAGGGCCCGTCCCAAAGGAATTTCGGCCGCGTGTGTTTGCAATATTAGTCAAAATTATCTTTCATTTTACTCATAAAACTCATAAAAGTTTCACACTGTGTGACAGCTGGGAAATGTGTCAAGATATCTGATCTGGTTTTACGTTTTAGAGAAGAGAGGGGGACGAGAGGGAGACCGGGAGAAAGACAGAAGAGATGAGAGAAGTACTAGATGAGAGGGAGAGAGGGGGAGAGGTCAAGGGAGGGGAGAGATAGAGAGGAGAGAGATCGATATAAATATGTATCTCTATGATTACAGAGAGAGAGAGAGAGAGAGAGAGAGAGAGAGAGAGAGAGAGAGAGAGAGTTGTAACGTCATAAATAAAATGCAATAATGATCTTGTCATCAAACTACTGGTGTTTTGTGCATTTTTATGTGTGAGTGTGTATATGTCCGCGCATGCATGTGCGTGTGTTTCGTGTCATAATCACGAAGCTAAGTACCAAAGGTAGGGATATAGTTTATCCCAAGAGCATGCCCACTTTATTGACCAGACAAGAAAATATATTTAACTCATCATAACCTCAGGCAATATTAATTAGGTCTGGAATGATATGACACGGTAATATAGACTGAATGATCTCGTCGTAACCGCCGTCGCTTTTATCTCCCTCTACATTTTATTACTTGGTCGCTTCGAAGGCGTCATTGCATTTCAGACATCGCGGTGGGAACCTATATTAAAAATGTGGTCGCAATAAGCCCTTCACTAACAAGACCCACCACACAGTTTGCAAGGGGATTGAAGACACAATGTGGCAATCATACTATAATGAATATAAAATACTTACAAATATCACAAAATTGCGATACTATCCGCAGCTTTTCTGTATCAGCACGTGAGGAGATAAATTCTGCATTACTTTCGAAGTTATAATTTATCTCCTCACATTTCACATTGCATCGGATACGGATAGAAACGAAGTGAGAAAAACTTGCGCAACAACGCACATCTGCCAACTTGATTTCTCATTAAGTTTTATCATTCATTTATAATTTTTCTGGCTGCTCATGTAATTAGCTGATCTTATACCCGTAAACACAGTCAACAGACAGATACAATGTTCATTAAATTGATTTATCCATTCGCTACTATTGTGTTGTCAGTGTAGCTTCTGCTGTTGTATTTACCCATTGCAGAAACATTGCAAGAATCGAGGAACATCGTAACTTCTAGATCAAGTTTGTGAATAAGGAATAGCAGTGACGTAGCAGCGACATAGCATTCAAACGGGGCGTACAAACCCTATTGAATCACATTGACTAGAAAAGTTTTATTAAATAAAACATCGCTGCCCGAAGGCCGAATTGAGTTCAATGCACAATGGTGACATGTAGAAATAACTTGACACATAATTAACACAAAAAGGTCATTACGACATTGTAATAAAACTTGCACAATACTCATGTTTATGGCATATTGACTGAATAGTTGATATTGTGACAAAACTCATCCAAGTAACCTGTATTAGTTGCATTTTAGGCGCAGCTTCTGATTTACGCATGTTAAATGCGAAATAAAAGTTGAAACCAACCATTATTAAAGGCGGAGAGCCTTTTTTACTCGACTGCTTAACTAAATCCTCTTCGCTAATATTCCATGTCACTTCGCCCTGTGCTGTTCCTACGTCTGGAAATGTGACGTCACCTTCTTGCACAAAACTAATATCTGGGTCCTGCGATTCAGCCAGTCGTACAACTGATCGGATCGTGTCGTCTTACACTCACGGGCTCTGCAACGTCATTTATCCATCTCATGCATTTTCTGCATCTTCGTCTACTGAATGCCCTATCATTTGTCCAATTATTGGTTCATTTTGTTTGTTTATTGTCACTTATCCCTTTTGGCTGGCATGAGTTAGCCCTCTCTTTAACAGACAAAATGTTGCTATATAGGATACCCGTGTACTGTTGGTGCCGTGGCTCATGAATAGTTGATAAAAATCAGGGCTTGCAGTAATTTGTGATATCATCATGTCATACTCTGATCTGACATGAACTCCTCTTAACATTTATCACACTCATTGTTAGCCACGCCCATCACTTGATACTACTGACCAATCCGGAGCTGGGTCAATACACCAGTGGGCGGGGCTTAACCTTATCTCATCGCCGGAAACATTACATTAATACATCAATCGGTGCGCAATGTGTGCGCAAATCACATTCCTTTGTCTGCCGCTTAAAAGTTGTGGTTATTTCGATACAATTTTAAATCCTTTCTGTGATGATAATCATGATAATCGCGTGTGCTGCAGGCACTGGCCTTGAACGCCCGACTCGGTCGCGTGGCAATCCCGAAAAAGGGGCGGGGCGGGCCGTCTGGAGGTAATCATATATCACTTGGTCCTCAGACAAATTTGGACATTGTACGTTTCAATCTGGCAGCCAAGAACGTCGAATCTTGAACCTGGGACCACTTTAACAATCAGATCAAGAGAATAGGATGTTGCCGCATTGCTTTCACTCCTGGTGAGTATTTGTAAAATATTAATTAACTATTTTGACTTTTACGACATTGTTCTTCGCCTGTTTAAAAACGCCTAAACAAATCTATAATTTTCCGTTTTCGTTTAATTTCATAACATCAACACGTTAATTGTTCTTTGAATGTTTCCATGGTGAAAGTGTACTAATAGATACTATTTAGAAAATAGTAAAACTTTCGGTAACACCATGTGGTTGTATTATTTCGGATAATTGGCCCACGTATGGGGTGAAGAAAGGAAAGAAAAGTGAAAAGTGAAAAAAGGAGAGGTGAATACTTTTTCACTTTTCACTTTCCTTTCCTTTCTTCACCCCATAAGTGGACCAATTATCCGAAAGAATACAACCACATGGTGTTACCGGAAGTTTTACTATTTTCTAAATAGTATACAAATATTTCATGACCATGAGGGATCATGTGGAATCTATTTGCACCGTGGTTAAGTGGAGGGCGAGCGGTACTATTTTTGTATTAATTGTACCGCACGCCCTCCACTTCACCGAGGGGACCAATAGATTCCACAAAGATTCCCGAATAAAGATCATGAAATATTTGTTTTATATCCTTCATTAATATATTCTTTGTTCATTAATTTAATCCTTACCATGGACCTTGTAGTAGTGTCCATGTTCTAAGCTCCGAACGCAGGACCCCGATTCAGGTGTTATGTTATTTCCTGCGGCTTGAGCAAACCAACGGAAATTCAAGTTGCACCTCGGCCGCAACACCGCGGGAGTTCCGGCAGCGCGCCCAATAATTTTCCGCTGTGTTGCCAAAAAGCAGCTGGAAAGAAATGTATCGCGTAGATTTTGCGTGTCGCGCATTTACCTGGGATGAATCGATGAAAATTGCATCGATCACCGATAGCCCAGATACCGATAATCCAGAGGGAAAAATAAGATTTTATATCCCTCATTAATATATTCCAGTTCGTTGAATGGTTGAAAGGGTGTCACATGACCACAAATAGATGAACTATTTGAAGGAAGAGAGCTCAGAGGGAAGAAAAGTACTATTTCATGACGTCAGAGGGAAAAAAAGTACTATTTCGTGACGTCATGTCAAAAATAGTCTTTTCTTTCCCTCTGGACTACCGATATCCGGGCTGTCGGTGATCGATACAATTTTCATCGATTCAGCCCAGGTAAATGCGCGACACGCAAAATCTACGCGATACATTTCTTTCCAGCTGATTTTTGGCAATTTAGCGGAAAATCATTGGGCGCGCTACCGGAACTCCCGCGGTGTTGCGGCCGAGGTGCAACTTGAATTTCCGTTGGTTTGCTCAAGCCGCAGGAAATAACATAACACCTGAATCGGGCTCCTGCGTTCGGAGCTTAGAACATGGACACTACTACAAGGTCCATGGTAAGGATTAAATTAATGAACAAAGATATATTAATGAAGGATATAAAACAAATATTTCATGATCTTTATTCGGGAATCTTTGTGGAATCTATTGGTCCCCTCGGTGAAGTGGAGGGCGTGCGGTACCATTTTCCCTCGACCTGCGGTCTCTGGAAAATAGTACCGCACGCCCTCCACTTAACCTCGGTGCAAATAGATTCCACAAGATCCCTCATGGTCATGAAATATTTGTGTAATATCCCTCATTAATATATTCTAGTTCGTTGATTGGTTGAAAGGGTGTCAGATGACCACAAATAGATGAACTATTTGAAGGAAGAGAGCTCAGAGGGAAGCAAAGTACTATTTCGTGACGTCAGAGGGAAAAAAAGTACTATTTCGTGACGTCATATGTCAAAAATAGTCTTATTTTTCCCTCTGGACTATCGATATCTGGGCTATCGGTGATCGATGCAATTTTCATCGATTCATCCCAGGTAAATGCGCGACACGCAAAATCTACGCGATACATTTCTTTCCTGCTGCCTTTTGACGTTTTAGCGGAAAATCATTGGGCGCGCTGCCGGAACTCCCGCGGTGTTGCGGCCTAGGTGCAACTTGAATTTCCGTTGGTTTGCTCAAGCCGCAGAAAATAACAAAACATCTGAGTCGGGCTCCTGCGTTCGGAGCTTAGAACATGGACACTACTACAAGGTCCATGGTAAGGATTAAATTAATGAACAAAGAATATATTAATGAAGGATATAAACAAATATTTCATGATCTTTATTCGGGAATCTTTCACTTTTCACTTTTCTTTCCTTTCTTCACCCCATACGTGGGCCAATTATCCGAAATAATACAACCACATGGTGTTATCGAAAGTTTTACTATTTTCTAAATATTACAAGGTCCATGGTAAGGATTAAATTAATGAACAAAGAATATATCAATGAAGGATATAAAACAAATATTTCATGATCCTTATTCGGGAACTTTGTGGAATCTATTGGTCCCCTCGGTGAAGTGGAGGGCGTGCGGTACCGCACGCCCTCCACTTAACCTCGGTGCAAATAGATTCCACAAGATCCCTCATGGTCATGAAATATTTGTATACTATTTTTGACATGACGTCACGAAATAGTACTTTTTTTCCCTCTGACGTCACGAAATAGTACTTTTCTTCCCTCTGAGCTCTCTTCCTTCAAAAAGTTCATCTATTTGTGGTCATGTGACACCCTTTCAACCAATCAACGAACTGGAATATATTAATGAGGGATATAATATTTATTAATCAGCAGGTTAGTTGGCAATTCGGCATGCACTGTTTACTTTTTGTTGTAATTATCATGTTTAAAAGGTTCTTTCTACGCATATTAGGTGAGATTATCTACTACAAATAGTCCTTCTACTACTACTACTACTACTACTACTACTACTACCACTACTTCTACTACTGACATTACTACTACTACTACTACTACTAATAATAATAATAATAATAATAATACATTGAATTTATATAGCGCACTTTCTATCTTAATTAGATGCTCAAGGCGCTTCAGAGCAAATTAAAGAGAGAAAAAATACAATGTGAACTTGTATGTCAAAAAGCACCCTTTTACAGGTATGTCTTTAGGTTGCCCTTGAAGGTGGTCACTGACGTCAGGGTTTTCTACTACTACTACTACTACTACTACTACTACTACTACTACTACTAGGCCTACTACTTCAACCACTCGTACTTCTACTACTTCCTCGTTTTCTTCTCCTTCTTATTCTGCTAATTCTGCTACTACTACTACTACTACTACTACCATGGGCGGAAATCGCTCCCCGAAGGTGGAGGGGACATGTTTTTCCTCAAGAAATGAGTTTTTTCGAAAAAAAATTAATCCGCCCAGTCTCGTGGAGGTACGCGATCGAAAATAGTGGGGGGGGGGGACATTTGATATTGTGTTCCCCCCCCCCTTCGAAATGGTGGGGGGACGCGTCCCCCCCGGGATTTCCGCCCATGCCTACCCGGTACGGTATGGTGGCCAGCTGTGTGTACCGTATAGGGAGATCGAGAGGAAGTAAGAGTAATATGTAGTGGGGGAGAAAGTAAGAGAGATACACTGAACTCCAAAAGTTTAGGAACACCTGCATTCAGTGTATAATTGGTAGGCTTTATTGATAATCAGGCTCATAGCATAGTTCAATTAAGTGTCGTTTTAAAGTGAATAGTATATAAGAATGTACATTTTATCCTTGATTCAAACAAAGTTATACTCTATTAAATGGCTGCCTACCAGTCAAAATGGCATTTTCTCAAAATGCTTACCTTTTTATTACATTCGCGTAATCTAGATATCCAGAGCTTTTCACCATTATACACGGTTAAATGCGTAACTTCATTCATTTTTCCTTTTCCTAGTTAGAAGTCAAACACGCAAATAGAATTAAACGATATTTAGTGTTTAACTTGTATGGAAACCTCTTTTTTTATTATTCAAAAACATAAATGACAAGAAAGGGGATTGAAATCTGTAGACTGGGGCGGCCAATCCATGATTGCCAGGACTTGTGTCTCTTCCGTTTTCTTCAAGTAGCCTTTGCATATTCTTTGAATAGTCGTGACGTGTGCTTTGGGTCATTGTTCTACTGGAAAACGAACCCTCCTCCGATCAGGCGTTTCCCTGAAGGGAAGGCCTTCCGCTGTAGGATTGAATGATAGCCTTGCTGGTTGAGGATACCCTCTACTCTGTGCAAATAAGAAAGATTGGATGATATCAGAGATCAGGGTCATGTTGCAGATAGGTTTTCTCGGTAGCTACCATTGATGGTAAGGTAGAATTTAAAACCTATATGCAACATGCTCCAGGAAAGTGTAAAAAATCAATGGACAAAAAACCGGGCAGAAAAGTAATAAGAAGAGGAATATGGAATAATGAAAAACTGAACAACAAAGATGATAAGGCTCTGGATGATTGTTGTCATCAAAGATAGAAGGAAAACAACAATTAAAGTCAATAGTTCAACAAAAAAAAAATAAAAGGTTAAGCGATGGTTGCCAGGAGTTCAGGTGTCGTGACTTCGGGCTCATCACCCTTTACCGACTACCATTAGTTCCCTTCTGGTATGGCGACCGGCCCATCGCGTATCCCTTCCTACCTCCTAAAAACTATAGCCTATAAGAACTATAGACTCTAACTCTTTAGGGGAGGAACAAGGGCGATCCCAATGCCTTTGCCGGGCCATCCGACAATCCTTGAACCTTGGCTTTGCAACCTTGGAGTTAGCGGGTATCGAACCCGTGCTCGCTAGCACGAGTGTGAGGTAGTCCCGGCGCTTACCCTACCACTAGGCTATAAGACGTCGGTGGTTTTGCTTGGTGATTTTAGCGTATAGACTATTAGTTTCGAATCAACGAGAAAAAAACCAAAAGAGCATCTATGTCAGGAATCGAACTCATGACCCTCAGGTTATCAGTCTGACGCTCTACCAACTGAGCCAACAGACCGATTGCTGATGTTGGTACGTTTTCATAGAGTATTAAACATATATACTTGCAGATTGTCAACAAGTTTCTATCTATTACTTAGGTAATTACTTAGGTAATTTTCTTTTTGATATAAGGAAATGTGCAATTTATGAAAAAAAATCACATGGGGGAGGGGGGATTTGTTGCCCAAATGTATCCTGAAAGTGACCCGAGAGCCCTATAAATCTGATACAATCTTGTAGTAACGTGAACTATGATATCACATCTTCTATGCTGTAAGATAATTGATAAATGTTACTACTTTTCCATGGCGCTCGCTTTTCTCTCCGTCTCTCTCTCTCTCCCAACCTCCTCTCTCTCCACCTCTCTCTCTCCCTCCTCCTCTCTTTTTCTCTCTCTACCCCCGCCCCCTCTGTTTCTCTAAAGCCATCTTCGTTGTTCTTTTCTCTCCCGATGCAAGCATTCGTTCATATAGAGTACCGAAGTGGTGTCGTCATATGAACATGTTGTCAAGACAAACTGGCTCTAAACAAACTCACTCAACTGAGAGGTTTACCTGTCCGATACTGTATACCGGGCTAGTGTCCGGCATTCTCAATTACATTCCCTGTTGTAATCACCGCTGCTTGTTCTGCCCGTATTGTTTAGAACCATTTGTCTTAACAATAATGCTCAAATGGCGTCACACTTCGGTACTCCATATTCAGATAAGCAGACGTAGACGGTTGCTTATTTTCCCCACAAATATATTTTTTATTCTTGAATGCATCAACATTTTCAAATTCATGACATATATCGATACGGTAATGATGAAACTGGTCCATGTATAATCATGTAAATGCTCATTGTTTTGATGAAGGAAACATTCAAATATCTATACACTGTATTGTGGATGCAGAGAATTGTCCTAATCAAAACTCAATTCAAACAGTGATGCAACACTTTGGCAATTGTCGACAAAAACTCTCCTGAATATAAAAAATGTCATGTTGTTTTCTTACATATTATTTGCTGGCTGACCCCCCCCCCCCTCCCCACAAAAATACAACTAAAATCAGAGTAAGAAAGTAAAATAATTTATTACAATATAAAATTGAAAATGAGAATGAGGGATATTAGGTGGGATGTGACAAACATACATTTTATTTCAAGAACTAAAAATTAAAAGTACATACCTGTTCTTTTATTAATGCTGTCTTTATTAAACGCTTAGAAATATAACTGATTAAGTTCTTATTTATTCATCCTTTAAAAGATAAGTACATTTATACTAGGATGCCTTATGCCATGGTCACAACCGGCCGTCCGTGTTTTTCTACGTGGAGTTGGCAGCTTGCTTGCAAACTTCTACAATCCTTCCCTGCATCGTCCTTGCGTCCGACGCAAGGAGTTTCAGTGAAACCCGACGCAGATCACAAGCAAAGACAATCATATATGTATATGTGAAGGAACATCTCGGGGGAAATCAAGAAAAACCGAGCTTTACACTCTACAGTGCAAAGAAGCTAGGCCATTTGAATCACCAATTATATATTTTACACACGCCGACACTGATTCTGATAACATGAATATATAGATATACAATGTACATGATGGATAGCTTATATCGTTGGAGATTCACATGCAATAGAATGTCATTTGAGAGAGAAATAGTTTGCTCAAACATTGCTTTCCTCAATTAAATACAACCACAATTATTCTGCTTCTTATAGAGAATGAATTCCATGTCGTGTTCTTGCATCAATACTGTGCACTTCACGGGGATATGTGTCGAAGAATGATCCATGCCGCCGGTCTCTTACACTAATACATCATGGGACGACTTTCCCTTATATGTGCAGTATTGAGAATTCAACGTGCTTCACATAATCCTTTAATCCTAATACTCACGGGGGTGCATTAGTCCCCCACCACCCGTCATTTATTTGTCGGTACTTCCGAACACCTCAATATTTCGAAACGAACACGATTTTTTTTTTCTGATCCTTTTCGCGCATTTTGATACCAAATTTATGACGATCGGACCTACCGTGCAAATACCAGATTACGTTTACCAAATACATGTGACTGAAATTTCGCTATTTCTCTATAATTATGACTGAGCACAACCATATAGACAAAATCATGCAGGAGATTTCCCATTTTATGTAAATACTTTTCTTATACGAAGTGTAAATAATTACAACACACACAAACCCACATACACGCACATTCACGCATACTTACACCCAAATCGCAAAATGCACTTGACGAAAAACAATGAAATACGTAAGAAATAATTACCACAACCTATCCTTTTTTCGGGAATTGATGAGGGATTTTTTTTAAAGATATCTGTACCAGAAATTGATATTCCTAAGGCTTTATCTAGTGATTTCTTGCATAAATACATTATTGCATACATTATTGAATTAAAAACATAAAGGCACTTTCGTATATTTAGCTATACAACTGGTAGAGTACATAATTCTTGACCCTTATAAAAAAAAAAATGAGGGAATCGGGCGGCCCATGGCCATAATTCCCCCCCCCCCCCCCCCACCCTAACATGCTTTGAAATACCCCGGTAGTATTAGGGTTAAGAGAGGTCGTATCATTCTTTGTTCAAAAGTATTCATGCATGCAATTTAACTTTTCGTGAAATAATTCAACGATCATGATTTGCCTTGTGGTCTGTCCAAGCTATCTTATGATAATATGACTGCTTGATATACTCTCTCTCTCTCTCTCTCTGGGTGCTTTGTCGTATGACGTAGGCGATCATGGAGTGCCACACAGTTCTCTGTACTGAGCTCTTTGTATCAATTGCATATCATGGTAAACCAGTCAGTCAGGATGCTTATCAACTTAATAATCCTTCTTCCCATGCCCCATACCCCTGGTTCTTTTTCATCAATCCAAACTCTTTCAAGTAAACTTTACACAGTATACGACGTACAAAATCTCAACCTCCAGATTCTTGGCTCACATATCAGTTTCATAATATACATACATGATAATGAAACATTCTTCTTTGTGTGACATAACACATACATCTATGACTTGAGTCATATGTCACAAGTTAGGTAAATACTCGTTCTAGGCATATCTGAATATGATCCGCTATTACGGTGAGCATGTCTATACTGACAGTCCAATGGGTGGATACAAAATACCTTTTGTTCCCCTGCATCAGTTATAAACTAATGCTCAATACCCCAAAGGAGATGCAGTCCGCTGGTTCAATAATGATGTGCGAGTTTCGGCATGTAAACAATTCAGATTGGCGGTTATTTCTGACCAGTCAATACTAAAGCTCGCAGCTTAATCAAGAGAGAGATGTGTCACTGATATTTATATAGGACATGTGTGGAGTTACCCCGGTGTTCCTCTGTGGGAAAGTTCACCCTTCAATGACCTCTCCTTAAGGAGAGATGTAGCGTTGATTAGTTGAGCTACCTCTGCGCGTTCTCTTAAAATCGTTCCAAAGCCCATCCGTTAATTCATCGTGACCTTCATTTTAGGCAAGATTGTTGCGCTAGCTCAGCGGGCTCTCTCTCTCCCTTACCATTTTGTCAAGTTTCGCAAAAGTCCATCCTATAATGGCATCTCTGGTAGGAGAGATTTCTTGTTCATTTGTCAAGCTGGCTGCGCGGATTAATTATCTCCCTCACTCATCCTTCGTTAAGTCGTGGCAAAGTCCATCCTATAGTCTATAGTGACCACTCCTTTAGGAAGATTTAGCCTAGTGTCCATTTGTTGAGCTCCCTCACTCATTCTACTTTAATTCGGCCTGCTTTGGCGTTTCCTACAGTAGCGTCCCCGCCGACGACGGAATTCCTATGGAATTCTCGCTTTCATTATGATACATTAATGAATCATTATGAATTATGATTCCCCAAGATGTAAATTACTGCTGAGTTTCTCTAAATGGAACGTGCGGCAGCGCTGTAGTGTCAGCTTGCCCATAAAGCCGTAGATGCTCTCCTCCTACTCGTAACTGTGCTTCGCAAAGTGGGGAGTTCTGCAACACTTGACGTCAAGGTCGCTCTCCACATGCTTGCGCCACTGCTCGACCAACTCGTCGTTTTCCTTGGCCGTGGCGATCGGGTCATCGCGAAAGAAGAGGTTCAGGGCGGGCGCCTTGACCGTGCGGCCAGTAAAGATCTCATTCACCTGAAGGACAATGCAGAACAGTAGGACCGTTAATAAACTCTGCTTTGTTTCTTTGGAAACTCTTATGGAATTCTCGCTTTCCTTCATACATTAATGAATCATTATGAATTATGATTCCCCAAGATGTAAATTACTGCTGAGTTTATGCCTTGTAAAATGTTAGAAATATGTGGCTTGTTTGAGACCGAGTCGTTGCGAGACTAGACGGGTTATCGTGAATTCGAATGTGTTTTATCTTTTTTCAAGTCTCCTGTAAGTCTCTGTAACTTATCTATGCTGTCCTTGCGACATCTCCACCAATGAGACGGACCCTTAACTTTTACATTACCATTTCCTGAAAACCACATTGGCGAACTACACATCTTCACGCCAATGCTCACGGGAGAGTTCACCCTTCAAGCTCACCTTGACGATGCTATCCATGGTGTACTTGTTGGTCAGCCAATGGTAGGTCTCTGTAACCCTCTTGGTGACAAACTGCGTAAAGGAGTTGTTGGCGTCCTACGAGTAGATACCCTCGTAGCTATCCCTGGAGAGAATACAACTGTACAGGATCTGAGCAACGATGCGGTAACGCACCGATGCATAGGCCTAACGGCTACTCCGCTCCGCAGACGCACGTGGCTGCTGACGGAGAAGGCATGGACCAGGAGAGGGCGTGTGTCGCCGTCCGTGACATAATCCAGGATCTCCCGCGCGATCTCCTTGGCATTGGCGGGCCAGGCGATGTCGATGGGTCGCGTCATGACACCAGTACATCGAATCTAGAACTAAAAAATATACAAAATTGAAACATGTATTATATCAACATATGACTTCACATAGGAAAATATTAATAGTGACTGATCGGCAATAGCGACGATTAATAAAAAGCGGCACAACATGAGTATTGCAGAGATGTAAGTATAAATAATGATTGGTTGATTGACTGATAAGAAATTAACGACACTACTAACACTTGAGTGTCATATAAGTGTCGAACAGTTCATCTAAAAAGATTATACCATTCAAGTTTCCCTAATGTGATTTACAGAATTTGAGAAGGATTATAAATCAGAAATAAATCAATATGTTAACTACTTCCTCGGAATAACTTCCCTACTCTTTATGAAAAGGGAAGCATGTTCTTTAACGTGCCAATGGTGTGACTCTCCTTAAAGTCTCCTCCGAAAGACTAGGCAATTGGAATAAAATACGTTGCCCAAGGGTATACATGTTGTGATTGGGATACGATCAGTTTTCCACTTAAAATCAAGTGTAAAGATTGATCTTCTTTAGAAAGTTTCTAACACATAATCGCGAAATATCTCTAAATAATGTCTTGAGGTCAGGGCAATCAAAAAGTTAATACGAATATTTGCAAGTTCAACACATTCAAGGAGAATGTGTTTAATTGTTAGTGTGTAATTACATGACATGCATTGAGGTGGAGTTTCTAGTGCAAATAAGTATGCATGAGTCAAATGAGAATGCCCAATACGAGCACGGGTCAAGTATAAACAATGCAGAAGAAGGTTTACCCGTAAAATGCCTCACTGGCTTGATAAATTGGGTACACCTGTGTAAAAAGAACATGCAGATAAATCATGTAAATAAAATAATTACACCGGGGAGCTAAAGCTGCTAACTTATTTTATTCTATGTTGCGCCAGGTAAAGAGTATTTAGAGAGGATGAATGTTGTTTGTCACATAGTGGGTTTCTTCATAAATAAGAAAAATAATTAATAAAAATCGGAACTAATATTTATGTAGTTTCAAAATGAAACTTTAATTAAAAGGAATGCATGAAATAATCAGATTAAAATGAAACGCAATAACATACACATATCAATTGAATTGAACAGTGAAATATTGCCTCAATACAATAATCTTTTAATAGGCATGATGATGGATAAACAATCAAATACTTTCCGATTGACTCTGTCTACTAGTCATATATATATATCAAAAGTAATGAATGAAATTATGGGTTTACATCAAACTATCATCGGTACAGATATCAAAACCTGCACATGGCCGGTTGATAATGTTCAGCGCAGTGTGCAGCGTCAATACAACCCGGTTGCCTTGACGTTGATTTTTGAAGCGCGAGTTCATTGAAAGACCCGCTGTCGAGGTTACACGGTAGGACGTCGATGCCCGAGCTGAGGTGGTTGTAGTTGCGATCCTCGATGCTCGGCGACGTCGATGAAGGAGACCAGGAAACCGAACTTTCACCGCCCTGTCTGGGTGCAAGGGCACGTGATGGCTGAACCCTTGATTACGTCTGAAATACAGTTACACCGAATCATAAATATATATTCAACCCAAGTATAACTTGTACGCTTTAACTTTATATTTTGTAAAGCACACGACATCTTAAAATGACAATACTCACACTATTTGGTTTACCAATTAATAGACTTCGCAAAAAAAAAAAAAAAAAAAAAACCAGCAACCGGATATCTCCTCGATATCTCCAATTACCATAATAGCCATTTACTAGCATAATAATGTCCAGTGCTAGAATGATTCATACCTCTGCTTTGTACAATACTTCCATTTAACCAGCAACCATTACTTATGACCGCTTGTTAACAAAATGCGTAAGTTGCATAAACCATTGATTATCAAAACATATAGCCACGCTAAAGTAGTTCTCATTTTCATCCCAATATAAATATATGCCGTAAATACACGGTGGTACCGATCAATGAGAAATACCCAACAATATAGGCTTCCTCAAAGTTCGACATGGCTGACATAAAATGGCCGACTTTTGTTACTTGCCAAAAGAGGGCGTTTATGACATATGACTACTAATTAAACACATTTCAGTTTTTGCTGAAAAATATATACGTTCAGTTTCCGAACTAGAAGAAATCATTCAATTTGAAATGGTATTTTTCGTGTCAGAAATTGTTTGCATTTAAAATGTTCACTTTAGTTGAAAGCACTGATTTTTAGAAAGTCAAACTTTAATCTGAAAGACTTGCCTATACAGAAATTAAACAGTTGTAGAAACCCCCCGCAAACTGGCATGTTTCAGACTTACAGTTATTTTAATTGAAAATCCTGTTGCCTGCCTCCCGGAGGAATTCGTGTCCACACGACGGCCGTCTGCACTTCCCGCTCATGACAGCAGAAACAGTGGCAGCTAGAGTTGGGGTGGATGCACTCACTCTCATGCAGCAAGTCCCCAGACTTCCCCGACTCTCTTTCGCGCACAGGACTCCTCCCCGTGGGTGACAAAACACGTCAATTACGACAAAATAGCTTCTCACATCACTCCCTCAAACTCATGTACCCTCGGACCCTCGTTCCATCATACCAAAACAAAATCTACCAATCATGTTCTCCCATATGTGTCTCGTCACTTACTATTACATAATACCCTTAGGGCAAAATCAGGCAAACCGAAAAAAAACGCGGGTAACAATAGATTAGGCACGGCTCCTAGCTGCGAAAAGGATAGACAAAAGAATTAAGAATGCGATGCATCCAGTGCGCCACAGAGCCTAGGTTACCTGTATTATAAAACATAATATTGGTATAAGGGATTTTAGAAGATGAGTCGAATTAACTCGGCCATGTGGTGTTTAAAGCTATTACAAAAGAAACACATTACTGAGCAACGTGGCTTCCACTGCCAGTCAGTTAACATTTGTAATTTGGCTAACATTTTATTTTGACACTGTTTATAAGTTGATTTTAAAAGATTTACGAAACTAAGCATTCTGAATGTGGGCTGGTAATAAAATCTAGGTTACTGGACCTAAACAACGGGCTGATTTGGAAGGAGTATTTTGTATTTAACTTTCCACATGTGGAATTTTACAGGTTAAAAAGGTATTGTACTGATGAATTTCAGCATTCAATGAAAACATGTGCATGAGATATTAGGTTTGAAAAGTATCTACGCATTAAACAGGCAATTTGCATCGTATTCATATCCAAAACATTAAGCAACGTTCAAACAGGGGTAACGAAGATTCCAGGTAATGAGAACTGGCACATAATACGGAGGATTCTGTTCTGTATAAGCGTTGAAGTCTGACTACTTAAGAAGGATGCAACGAACCCCAGTGGAGGGGGGGGGGGGGACACCCTCCGAAATGGTGGTGGTGGTGGGGGGGGGGGGGGTAAGGACGTTTTTTCGAAAAAAATTCAATCAGACAGAAAATAGTGGGGGGGGGGGACATTTGATTTTGTGTCCCCCCCTTTCCAAATGGTGGGGGGACGCGACCCCCCCCCCCCGTCCCCCCGGGATTTCCGACCATGACTACTACTACTACTACTACTACTAGGTGTTCAAAAAGTAATGCGGTTCAGCTCCATTTTGCCGGTCGCGGTACCCCACGCAACCACGGGTCAAGTCGACTTCAGTGAGTGATCGCCATCTATAAACTAGGTGTTAAATAAACTTTTGACAGATTTGAAAAATGATTAAAAATCAATTCCAACTTACATCAGGCTGAAATTGACACATCATAAAGTCAAGGGATGTCAAATACTTAGAGACAGTTTTTGTGAAATGTTATAAAATGCTTTTCTTGTAATAAAGCTTGGAACATTTAATGAGATTTTCACGCTTTGATTCATTTAGATCTGAAATTGTTTGTGTATCAGATAATTAAGTCAGAACACTCCAATAGCCATTGTGCATCACACATGTCAACCCGCAACTACTACTACTACTACTACTACTACTACTACTACTTCTACTACTACTAGTAGTAGTAGTAGAAGTAGTAGTAGTAGTTATGCTGCTGCTGCTGCTACTACTACCACAACAACAATTACTACTTTTATTATCATTATTATTGCTGCTGAAACTACTAATATCACTAAAATAAACTAGGATCTATATAAATGCAAACGCTATTCAATCATTCTAAGTGACTCTCATCCCAGTAATTGAGATGGGATGGAGTGGAGGATGAGAAAAAAAATACAATCATGTTTGTGGTAAACATGGATATTAACTAAAATGTAAATCATATTCTATTGCCCGTTTCTCATTCCCTTAACTACCATAAGATAAAAAGTAAAGTGTAGGATCTAAGTATAATGATGATGATAATAATAATGAAAACATTTATATAGCGCACAATATCAATAATCTCTATGTACTTTACAATCATTACAAGTATTGCTTTGTTGAATCCAACATCAAAACACTAATGAAAGAATTACAGGCAAACAATGATTATATTAATCTTACTCAAAAACGCTTAAGTTCTATAATGATAAAGTAATTGTTCCCCAACCTCAAATAAAGAAAAGAATGAATTAAATGAAAACATCTAAATTTAGTGATGCCTTCTCAATTGAAAAAAAGATAAGTGCGTTCAAATCGACTTCATGTAATTCTGTAAACGCCATTGAACCGTTGTGCGTGGCTTCTATGTTAATGATTAGGATGGACTGGACGGGATAAAAAGCAAATCGTTAAACTATTGTACCTAATAAATGTTTGTGGTAAACATGAATAAGAAGCAACATGCAAATCAGACTTTATTGTCCGTAACTAATTCCTAAAACCACAACGAGATCAAGAATAAATTGTGCGATCTAGTTATAGTTTTGTTGAAACCTATCCTTAGATACGCAACTACTGGGACAGAAATGATCTCAATTACCCAACACAAAAAGTTGTGCTTCAAACATTTCGTGCAGATTATTTCTTTTACAAAACTTGTCTGACTTCCATGTAATATTTGAGATTACAATAAAATGGTGCACGGTGCGATGACCTCATGGCTCGCGTGTTTGGCTTTTGATGCCTGCATTATTTGATTTTATGGAGGATCCCTAAATCAATAACGACTTTTTGTTTTCTGATTCAGGGATTTTCCGTATGATATCTCGTTCTTCTCTGTTTTGCTTTCTCTTAACGTATCTGTTCTATCGCTCTCTTTATCTTCTCCTCTCTTTCATCATCTCTTATTTGGCGTCATCTCTTCATGAGTACTCACTTCCATTTCCTTTATACCTTTCCTTCCCTTTTCTTTTTCCCTTTTTTCTCTCCATTTCGTCATTTTAACTCATCTTTGTCGTCATTGTTACTCTCTTCTCTTGACTTAATAACCATCCTTTCCTCTGTTTTTCCTTGCCTATTTCAAGCCTTCTTTATTCATGTCTGTCATCTCATACCCTCTTTGATTTGTTCCAGTAGCTCTTATCATACTTCCTTGCTTAAATTCCTCTATTTTCATCTTTTTTCCTTTCTCAATTCCCTTTTCTGTTCTTTGCTTAATTCTAGCATCACACCTCTCTGATCTGTTCTCAGCATTGTTATTATCAATCCATGCTTTAATTATCCTTCTCCAATTTTCCCTTTCTTATTTCATTTCCTCTTTCATCCCGTCTATCATTTCATTTCCTCTTTGTTCGTTCGCATCATTGTTATTCCCGTCCCATACAATAATATTTCTTCTTGTTCCTTTCCCAATCTCCCCAACTCACTTTGAATTTGCCTTATCAATCTTCAATCTTCTTCTTCTTCTTCCCTACACTGTACCCTTTCCACTCGCAATGCAAAATGTATCTCTGTTGCAAATAAAACACATCAAAAGAACAATGACAGATTGTACTTAAT
This sequence comes from Arbacia lixula, assembly GCA_963669155.1. NCBI lineage: Eukaryota > Metazoa > Echinodermata > Echinoidea > Arbacioida > Arbaciidae > Arbacia > Arbacia lixula. The sequence goes on from OZ022593.1 coordinate 14,615,628, forward strand.
GGAGGAAACATACATAAAAACATATGGACATTCTCTGGGCTTATTCCATTCATTTTTAATGCCACTTGCCTTCTCCCGCATTCTTGTCAAAACTTAGGGTATTATCCACGATCTGGATATAAACAATGAATACTAATATTACTAACAGGATGATTAGGCCTAAAATGCTCTTTTTTAAGATAATGATACGGATGTAGAGATGAAGGTGATGGGTACAGTTAATCATAGTTCAATAACTCATCTTTTTCTCATATTTTGTCAAATCTGACTTCAGACAAGCGGCCAGATCATCCAAGGGATTAACCAGACACAAACCACACAACAGCCGGCACACGTGCTCATGTAAAGAAGGTGAAAATTCTTCCATCAAATCTTTACAATTATGTACGAACAGGGTATGACGAGTTTTGCCATGCACGCAGAATTCACCTGCCCTTTGATGTCGCCGACAAGACGCGCAAATTCCAGTGCGTTGGCCAATGACATGAGCGCAGATTCCAGCGCGTTGGCCCATGAAATGGGCGCAGCTACATGTCCCTCTGTAACCTACAGGCCGATTACGCCAGACGAAAACCAACATCCAACGTATCCAATGTACTGCTACAAGAATTCCTCATCAACTCACGCCTCCGACCAAGCTGGAGATGCTAGCGAGGGTGAGCACGACGTTGCGAGCCCGGACGCAACCGGTCAAGACGTCTCATTTCTTTTCACCGATGTTCCGTCTACGCGCGCTGGTCTGCACTCATCACGCACTCATCAGACGGAGAGGCGGCGCGTTCTAACGAACACGCGCGAGAGAAAGCGCATGCGCAGTCTAAACGACGCAATGGACCGACTGCGCAGCGTCGTTCCGCACTACCCGTCGAAGCGACGACTCAGCAAGATGGAGACGCTGCTCCTAGCTCAGAGCTACATCACAGCACTAACGCGTATTCTTAGGGAAGAGGACGAGGGAGTCAGCGAATCATGCGCTCAGAATACGCTCCTCAGTTTGCGAGAACGTGCGCAGGATTACGCGCAGAGAACGTTTGAATTGAACAGCACATTTAAAGGATGAATAATAGTTATTGGAGATAAGACGCTGGCCTGCGTCTACAAATAAATGCCTCTTGGGAAGATACCATTTCAGCTGAAATGGTTTATCACATGAACAATAAAATCAATGGGATCACAGGACACAGTACTAGGCATGCTAGTCATTCCAAAACTTAATACGGAGTGACTTTTTTTGTTTTTACCTGAAGACTTTCTCCAAGATTCATACTCGCTCATAGATCCCTAGGAGAACATTTCTTTACCTAATGACCATCCCATCTTTTCAACGTTGCAGTTGACAAAACAATCCATGTTGGTGTAAAACCAAAATGTAAATCATATCAACACCATTCTACATGGTTGCTTATTATTGGCAGCATTTTAAAAGCATTTTGTTGTGGGCTGTAATTCAATATTTTTGATGTGTCTTCCTCGTGTACATTTATATCAATATTTTGTCAATTAAAATTAACTAATTTTTCTCATTCTTGTTCTTTGCCTTTGATTATTGCGAGGGTATCATCTCTTTACTCTTAAAGCATTACTCTAACAGTACACATAAATCGCATAGGGCAGCAGTTTGTCCAGAACATGAAGAGTTCATGCCGGCCCCGTGTCACTCTCATGAAGAAACTAAACTCATTGTGTGGCAGATTAAGTGCTGCTCTATGTGAATTGCGTGTGTAACTGTACACAAAAAAATGCATCAATGGCACATTAACCAAACAAATTGGAAGAAAAACAATTATTTTTTTTTATCCCAACTACGTCACAAATCGTCTGGCATGTCTTAGATTGTTGTTAAAAAGTACTTCAACCCTTTCTTGGTCTGTAACGTATAAACCACACCCACCCACATCGTACTTTTCAACCTTTCCCAAATTACGGGAAGCTAGAAGAGGAACAATGTTAACCCATCACGTACCACGGTGCGCTACCTTCACACTCGAATCAAGTACATTGGCATTTTATCTGGTACGTAATGCGTTAATATCCCACTTAGAAACTAGTTTGTATTTAACATATCCATTCTGTAGACTCCCCATCTCCCATCTGTAGACATGTGAAGTCTTGGCTAAGTCGGTCATGCGCATGATGCATATTTGGAAGGTATTCACCTCCCTAATCCAAAGATAGCGATCTTCATTAAAAAGCAAATTACCAATTATTTCACGTAAAATATACGACACGATTTCGTATTTTCTCTTTGTTTTTCTCACTCTGTACGCAATTACACTCGCCTGGAGATATTCTTTTTTTATTTAAACGATAATAACGATAAACGATGATTTCAGCGATATCATCCGCGCAAAGTCATAATAATTGCACGTATGATTGATGTGCCATTTTTGAACTTTTGCCGGTCTGAAACCTCCTAAGCCAAGCAAAACCCGTCTATTAAAATTACATCTATCAGGATATATATCTCTCCTGGATATTTAGATTTAATCACGCGAAGCTAACCCACATCTCTATCTTCAACCTTTATCAAAAAAGTTATTTTAAATTTGAGATCGTTACCCGCCGTAATATGCACAAACACCTTTTGTTGCCCATCACAACTATTTAATTTCTGATTATGAGATCTCGCATGTTCCAATGAGATAATGGAGGTGGGTTTAAGGTGCAATTAGTCCATGACCGCCGTTTGCATCATTATGACAACTATTGTCCCCTTCTTGTATGTCATGGTTTGATTAACAAAAAGAAAGGCCCCACAAGTGGCAATCAGAAAGGGGGAAGTGACGCACAATGCTCTGATTCTGTACACATTATGTCCATATTAGGAAGGTTAATGAGAATGAACTTAACGCGTGTGTGTAGGGTTATCGAGCGGGGAATAGAGTGAGAGAAGGGAGGGAAAGGAGGGGGTAATATAATTATATAGAGATAGAGGGAGGGGGACAAAGAAGGAGAGAGAGAGACAGAGAGACACGGAGTGAGAGAGAGACACACACAGAGTGAGAGAGAGATAGAGAGAGAGAGAGAGAGAGGGGGAGGGAGGGGACACAGACATACAGATAATCTCAGAGACAGACAGGCACAGAGTGAGAGAGGGAGAGAGGGAGAGAAATAGAGAGATAGAGAGAGAGAGAGGGGGGGGGGGCAGAGGGGAGCTGATAAACAGGGATAATTTACATGTAAATATATCATAATTGGTTGGTTGAAATTGGATAATTGTATATCAAGCCTTTTTGAAAAACTATAACATTTTGGATAATGTTACCGAACTTAAGTGGTTTGCCTCCTAAATATTGTAGGACCAGGGTTGTGTTAGGAAGGAGAAGCAACTCGAGCATAATATATTCAAACAGCTGTATGGATACTAAAGCGTGCTAATGAATGTCAAAAGCATTCCACAATCACTACAATGCTTTGAAGTCCCATGCGCGGCACCGACATTTAGCTGCTGTCAACTTGGACAGCAATATCTTTAATTCACTGTTTCGTCTCTGGAAGCTATGTTTCTTATCACATTTTTGGGCAATTTTCAAGAAAGTTACGGGCAACACCACTAAAGATCCTGTACTCGGTTTTCTTCTAAATAATTGTTGAATGATGCACAAACGGAGATATAAGATAATATTCTTACTTACAAAATTAAAAATTTTCTTCAATTTCCACAGATTTCCGCAAATTTGGGATTCAATCATTATCAAAATTATATCTTAAGATGTTTATTTTCATTAACATAGTTTGCATGCAATTGCGTGCAACTGAAATATTTTAGTAGAAAAAATCTGTTTATTTTTGTTCGCTGATATCTCTTTTCCTCACAAAGGTATTGATGCAATCCGACAGAACTGGACAAGCGAAATAAGGCTCTATATTTCATTTGTTCTATCTGAGAAACCGTTGCTACGCAATCCTGTTCGTTATTATTAAAACACCTGAAAAGCAGATGCTGAGAAGAAATTTTTTCTTCGGCGATGCCATGCATGGGTTCAAAGAAAGAAAGTTGTTTCATATCCTTCCATAACACATCCCTGGTAGGACCACGCAAACTAGTTATTGCAAGGGAGATCTCTGGCAATTTTGGCACAGTCCATAGACCTTTGGCAGACGACCAACCCAAAAATAATAGCATTACAATAAACATAACACAGATAAGATGGTTTTGAGGACTATATTTGTATATACATACATATATATACATATACATATGTGTGTGTGTGTGCGTGTGTGTGTATGTGTGTGTGTGTGTGTGTGTGTGTGTGTGTGTGTGTGTGTGTATTAACACAAACAAATAAAGACGCCGCGGATGAAGAATAGTGTTTCAATATTTCGATCATAGATCTTCATCAATATAAAGGTTTCTTGATAAAGGTCTATGACCGAAATATTGAAATGCATGTACTATTCTTCTATGGTGTCTTTTTCAATTTATTTGTGTTTACATTTACAAGTTCAACGCCATCGCAACCTCATGTATTCTTCTTATCATGAACCTTGCTACGAGGTAGGGTCCATGTTCTCAAATTATATTAGAGGATTAAATGAGGTTGCGGTGACGCCGAAAATATGAATGGAAACAGGCAAACAAATAAATGAATAAAAACGCCGGAGAACAGTAGTATGCTCAATATTTCGGTCTCATTCTTTGCTTTTTATCTCTCTGTTTCCATCTATGTCTAGTCATCCATACGACATACAACTGCATTAATCGAATTGCCACAGGTTGTCTAAGGACCACCCCACTATAAGGCGCTTGCACAGTTAACAATCACAATCAGATGCACTCACGTAATGTCATACGGAAAGGTAAAGGTATGAGGAGGGTAAAATGGGAGAGGGAGAGTGAGACATTGAACGAGGGCGAGAGAGAGAGAGAGAGAGAGAGAGAGAGAGAGAGAGAGACGGATGGGGGGGGGGGAGATACAGAGAAGATATGAGTGAGAATGAGAGATGCAAGGAGAGAGAAAGGAGATAGGAGTAGAGAGGAAAAGAGCATGAGAGAAAGAGTGAGAGAGAGAGAGAGAGAGCAAGAGGAAATTAGATAAAGAGAAAATGAGAAAAAGGGGGGTATATACAGAGCAGAGTAGGTATGTGTGAGAAAGAGAGAGGCAGAGACAGAAAGAGGGACAGAGATAAAGAAGGGAGAGGGGTAGTGATACAGACTAGGGGAGAGCGAGAGAGAGAAAGAGAAGACAAGATTGGCTTTGGGAGAGAAACCACAACAATAAATAAAGCACATTGACAAAGGCTGACTTAAATTCATTAATTTCATTATATTACTTTGAATACAAAGAAAACTTTCACAGTCTGAAAAGGTTGATGGTTGAAACATAGAGTGAAGACATGTCGTATATGTATTACACATCAGCAGATGAAACGAAAAAAGTCCTCTGCATAAAAATACACTTTTACAAAAAATGTTGCTTTCATGATCTTAACATCCCAGCTTCTTAGGAAACAAATCCTGCACACAAAAGAAAAACAGCATAGAAAGAAATATTTTCACGAATCCCCCGTATAAACATTCAGAAGACAATGTTCCAGCAATGGTTATTAATGTCCTTATGTATTTGGTTGCGCCCTCTACCGACAAATAAACAATCATTTTCCTTGACTCTCAAACAAAACGACTTCTGCAAACCTCTTAACATACATTCATTACAATATTTCCATGTGAATTTTAACACAATTTTTTGCCTATGGGACAAAGAGGCTTAAAGTGGATTTTTAAACTTTAAACTTTTGACACTTTTGAAAACATAATTAAAAAAAAAAATTGCAACACAAATCAGGCTGCAAATTATACATCATTAAGTCAAATGATGCCAATTTCTTTAGAAACCGGTTCTGTGAAATGTCATTGATTATTTTTCCTGTAAATAATCCTTTGAATATTTGATGAAATTGCCACTTTTGGAAAAATGTTGGACCTCAAAATTTGTGTGTATCACAATAAATTCAGATCATAACATTATGCATGACACCTGTTAATTCACTGGTATCGCATTGTCGTCAATAATGCATGCTTTTGGCAGAAAAGACCTTGTAGATTGACATGTTTATCTGCATTTAATCGGTACTGGTGTGGTGGTACAACTTACACTCATCATAATAAATAATAAATAAATAACAAACCAGTTCCCATGGGAATGAATACAATTTGAATGGTTATTTGCATTCTTCTCATTAGTTTTACATGTGGAAACTTTGAAAGGAAAATGGAAACTACTTCCAAAGACATTGCACAAATAATACATGTATCAATCAAAATCTATTTGACATTTTTGTCATTCTCCTGCATTAATCTGTGAAATGACCAAGAAAAAAAAGAAAGGTCATTCTAATTGCAGCTGTCGTCTAATTCAGCAGCTAGAAGTGAATTAGTCAGGAAAACATCAAGCTGTTCAATTAGACAATCACACCATGTTTTTCTTAGAAGTCGAATACAAACTAAAATTATTTTAACTTGACATAAACAAATCGTTCTGACTGGAATAAGTATTTAAATTGCAGCTTTATACCCAATATTCAGGGAAGTGTCAAACTATTGAATTACAAATTAACATTCCAATTTGTTATATCCATGTAACCGAATAAATATTCAAAATGTTCAATTGATATCAATCATCATTGATTGGAATAGGTATGTTCATTGCAGCTGTTTCAAAATGATACTATGATTCTCTCCAATGTTGGAGGGGGGAAGATATGACTTTCACTTTTAAATTTTTCACGATAAAACATTGCTGATACAGAAATCTCTAAAAGTGATGAATCTAAAATTTTAGCAATATTCAAAAATAAATCAATGCATTCACTACTTGTGAATTAAAAGCTCTTAACGACTATGTTAAAGGCATCATCCATATTCTGTTACATTCAAGTTTGAATTGAGAGTATGGAATAACATTAAGAGCAACAGGGCATACTTGATTGGGTAAAAAATAACATATGACTTTATATTGCTCATAATTTTTTTTTATCATACTAATGACTGCATAATAAAAATTAAAACTGTATAGCTTAAAATGGCCTATACAGAATAGCACAAAAGTAAACCGCAAATAAAATAACATGTAAGTGACAGCATTTTATGGAGATCAGCAAGAGCTGTCTTTGAAAGTGACCTAGCATTCTTCATAAATATGATTAAATGATGTGTCTTTTTATGAATAACAGGGTCTGATAGGATAAGTTTGTCCATAATCAAAGGCATGAATACCCATTGACAAATTATAATAGAAAACTATTTCTTAAAATTGTGCTGACATAATTTTACTCCCAACTTGAAGGTAAGGGCAATGTTGTTCAGTGATAGTCAGCATGTCATGCATTTGAAGAAGATATACAGTTTAACGTACCGCTCATACATCCCACTTGTAAACTTTGAATAAAAATGTTTGAATCTTTAAAATTCAATCAAATAGGATGAAGTTCCATACACATTCAAAATCACTGTTCGACTCACATGTCATATAAATGATTGACCAAAATGTGATTAAAAAGGTTGCTTCATCATATACAAATACAAATAAGCGAATTAAAAAGACTCAAGCATCGATACAAAAATTAGATTTGTTGCATAATACAGAATATAAAAAACTAGCATTGGTGGAATATATGTCAGCATCCATTCATTACAATCAGTTCAGATTAATTCAAGTTAGTAATGAGTAGTCAATCAACATCTATATGACTTCGAGGAGTCTGCTTTAATCATCAGTGACGAGGAACCCTCATGTGCTTTTCTTGACTTGAACTTGATTGGCTGAAAGAGTAATTTAATTCTTTTATCTTTATATTCTTGTATAACTAGATCTTTAATGAAAATACATGACAGAACTTGATTGGGTTTTGATCTTGTTGTTTTTGAATGGTTCATCTTTTAATATTCCTTACGCTTTTTGTGATCTAAATATTACAACTGGTTAAAATTGTTACCGCCAGTCAAAACATAGATTCTTGGCTTCACCTGGCTTAACCTATTGTATACAGGAACTGAGAAATACCTGAGTTATATGCACGAAGGTGTGAGAAATCTGATGTTCAAAGGGCTAACCAATAGACCCCCATGGATAAAAAGTGAGTCCAAAATACATCAAAATGGTCTTTGGCCCTGTGGTATGCCCTCGGTTAATTCTATCCCTCAATTACGTACCCAGGCCTTTAGCAGAGACCAACATCTCTTTTCCTGCATATCCAGCCTTTGTCCGACATGCTTCTAAAAATACATTTTCAACAACCAACTTATGAATATCACAAAATCATTCACTTTTGCTGATCAACAGCAGGCATCACTTTATACACATTAAAAATCTGCTCATGGAAGTCAATCGACATAACACAAACAACATGATTAGCAGAGAACGACTCTTGTCGTCCCGCTTTGTTTTACATCACCATTGACAACCAAAAGTGTCATAAATACATGACCAGCGACAACTGGTTAAAAATATTGATTCCATACAATGGCACTTGAAATGTTATTACAATAGTCATGATTAATAAGTAAAATATTCATCCTTTCGCTGCAAAGCCTGCGAGACTTGTTTCTAGGACACATCATAGAGCTGGAGTATAGATGAGTGAATTGTTCTCCCCAAAACATACAGTTGATCTCTCTCACACGAGGCTCGATAATACACAAGAAATATGACGTTCATGGTGCACGTAATTACGTGCGACAAAGTCACTATGGTGTGTACACAGTCCAAATCTATTTTTTCCACATTGAAATATGTATATTCTTTGGCAGATGATCTTGAAGCAAACTAGCATCAGTCCTCTATAACCTTCATACCTTCAAATAATATGAATTTGTTTTGAGATGAGATACAGCAAGCGTGTGACTGTCTGACACATGGTCCTTCTACAGATGGTTGCTTATTCTTTGAGGATAAAGCCTGATATCTGAAGGGGTGGAGGATTTTTGCTTGTTGGATATGTCCCCCCTCAAGCATTATTTGTTTGTAGGAGCATTGCGAGGGAGAGAGAGAAGCGCAGAGACCATGCTGACGCCTTCATCCAGCAGTGGATCGACAATGGCTGAAGAAGAGAATCACTGCAGCCTACCCTCCCGGTGACGGTGACGCGGTTTGTCCAGATCAGTTCTCCCACTTCTCCAACTTCCACAATGCAACACCCGCTCTTGATCAGCTAAGGAAATAAGAGGCGAATATGACCATCTTTGATACAGGGGGCGCTTAAATGAGCGCAAAGTGTTTAAGACTTGTTTGATACATGTCCAAGATTTGTTTTTCCTCAGCTCACGAGACAAGAGTCATGAAGTTCTTCAAGCTTAAGTGATCTGAAGGTGACAGCTTCTCAAAAAATAGTTTCTTTTTCTTTACGATCTTTCCTCAAGAATACAGCTCGATGTTGACCCCACGGAGAATGAGAACTGTGAATGTTGAGGATATGATGACCCATGCAATGGCACTCCAACAGATGTTTGCTCGTTCAGTAGCAAGCTCTAGTGTTCACTCCTAAGGATAATCACAGACTGACCAGTAATTCTGTAGAGATGCAAGCGGTCAAAGATTGTTCAGCAAATGTGTTCTTTCTTTGAAGATGCAAGCGTGTGGTCATCCTAGCACCCAGCATGTGGTCAAGGATTGTCCAGAATATGTGCTTCTTCATTCACAGATACAGTCTATATCCACCTTTTCCGCTCCAAGTGCTTGATGGCAGTTTTGACCGATGCTGTTGTACCATACTTAGCTGACATTAAACCTTATGCCAACGAGGGCCTCCAATATTCTTTGATGATTGTCCAGCAGAGTTGGTACTTTCACAGGTACAAACTAGAGGGCGCAAGAGGAGTGAGAACTTGTGGATCCTAATGTTTCATGCGTTTGCACTCCCATGAACCAATCTTTCATTTGAAGATGTTGTTTTTTTGCATCATCAACCCAAAAGGAAAAGAGCTGTGATCAAGCATTCAGCGATATTCCATCAAATGTGTTTGCTCATTCGATGACACACAATGTTGTTGATCACCTACAGGGGGCCAATTACAGCCATGAACATTCAAGGACGATCTGGCACAGGTGCTTAAACTCCTTGAGTGCTTCAACAAGGTCTGTGTTTGTTCTTTCAACACTAGAGGGCTCACTACAGCCTTGAGCATTTAATGATGGTCTGGCGCATGCAGTGGTCCTCCCAGAAGCATCTAAGACGACGCAGCTTGTTGTTCTGTCCATTCAAGAGCTGTCCTAGAGCCTTGAACGTTTCAACGTCTATATTTGTTCTTTCAACACCAGAGGGTGCACTACAGCCATGAGCATTCATGGTTCTTGAACTCCCATAAACATACCTGAAGACACTGCTCATTGTTCTGTCCATTCCAATGGGGCTCAGAACGCTTCAACACGGTCTATGTATGTTCTTTCAACACTAGAGGGCTCACTTGAGTCATAAATGTGTTCAAGAATGGTCTGGCACAGATGCTTGAACTCCAGGAAAAAATATTTGAAGACACTACTCGCTGTTCTGTCCATCGTGGGGCCAAGAGCCTTTGAAGGCTTCAACAAGGTCTAATGTTTGTTCTTTCGACTCTAGAGGGCGCACTAGAGCCGCGAGTGCTCCAGGACGGTCTGGCACACGCGCTTGTACTCCCAGGTGTCTCCCTTGAGGCGCTTGCGGCGGACGCCCACCATATCCATCTGGGGCAGGAGGCAGACCTCCATGTCGAAGGACAGCACGGTCTTGCCTTTGGAGTCCTGCTTCTTGCAGCGCAGGGTGTACCTGGAGGGCAAGCAAGAGGGAAAGAGGTGGAACTTAAGATTAGGAGTTTAAAGATTGTCCGTCCCTTTATGCAAGCTTAAAATTTGAAATCATCGATCACGATCGTAAATTGAAGAAAGTGTGATCCAAGACCATTTCTAAGAATATAGCATGTTGAAGCTTTCTGTATATGCAAAAATTTCAGCCGTTAAATTTCAAACGGGCTGTCTTTAAGATTAGGAGTTTAAGATTAGGATTCATGCTGTACAGGGAGAAGGTGCAGAAGGGAGAGTGGTGGTGGAGTGTAAGATTAGGGTCAAGCCTTCATGGTGTACCATGTCTATAATCTTTGTTTTGCTGTTACTCTGTGTAGTAATAAGATCGATTGATCTATTGACCAAGTTTTTATGATTATATAGACAATGGCTGGTATGAAATGAGGTGATTCAAACACAAACAGGGATAGTTTGTCACTTTTCCCGAAGAGGTTCGTGAAGCTTTGATTTGTGAAGTTTCATACAATTTATCATTAGGGTATTTATTTGGCTGATTAAGGGTTACACAATACATATTGGGATCTTTATTGCTTTATAACAAATGCAGTACCCGCTGCCTATTGGGTCGATTAGAACCTTATCTAGCCATCGGGCATCCTCGGTGGTCTAGTGGTATGACGCCTGTCTAGTAATCAGGAGGTTGACGGTTCGATCCCCACCCGAGTCCGTCTGTGATTTTTTAATCACAGTGACTCAAATACACTGAACATACTGTGCTTATCTATGTCGGTGAAGGGCGAAAATAAAGAACATTCTTTAAAATTATTCATCCCGACGCAAAACAAAAAAACCTTGATATTGGGATCTGTTCGTCTGAGTCTCTTACCCTTTCTGTTTGTAGGAGTCGATATTGCTGTACATAAGGCCTTCTTTTAATCGGTCCAGAACCACATCTGCAGGAAGGGTCGATGTGTTGGATACATTGTACAGAGCCTGTCAGGAGGAAAAAACAAAAAATATATGGGTGACTTTCAACAAAAGCCAGTTTGTGTCATTTCAGGCGTAACAATTATGTCTGAAACTCTGATTTTATTGTGCCTTCCACACTTTTAAGTCATTGGTTTCATTTTCCCCTACCACAAAGTATTATTTGTATATTTTCAACATGTCATAGCAAAGAATAAAATATCAAACTTATTTCCTGCTTACCTCCTGCCTAATGATTAATCCTATTGTCTTGCACTCATCAACAGACTTCGAACATAAAATATATGTTTTTCTCGTAATTAATCACACCATTTTATTTTTTGTTGTGTAGTTTTGGTTCACTGGATGATAAAAAAGGAAGAAAACTCCATGCTTTTATACATCATTAATGTCAGAAACCGTTACCTTGACTTTTCGGGGCTCATCAAGGCCTGCGTTGGAGCGTCTCCGTGGCGATAGGAGGTCCATCATCTTATCGATGCCCTTCTCGAAGCTGCCGAAGATCTTCTTGGCTGATCCGCTCAGACCAGATTTCTTCATGTCACCCTCCTCTATCACCCTGTCCAGCGAGTCTTCCATGGAAACAGCTCTACAGGTGGGGAAACCAAAACAGAACAGGTTAAAGTCAGCCCTTTCACAGACTCCAAACATAAGATGTACGTAACTTTTTTTTTGTAATATATCATATTATTTGTATTTGTATTTGTTTTGTATTTTTGGTTCATTGGGTGATAAAAAAGGAAGAAAAATCAGTTAATAATTCAGTTAAGTGTTAACGTTTACAGATGATGAACTTTGCTCCCCCCCCCCCCCCCCCTCAAAAAAAAAAAAATTACTCATATCTACGAAACTAAACATTGAGTGGGATAATCTCATAAATTCCTGAATGAGCAATCCTCTGGTGATTTCGGGGGATTTGAAGCCACCTAATCGTTATTGTCCATGACAGATGACAGAGAAATGAGAAGAGAAATCTTTTATGACAGTATAGAGTACCAAAGCAATTCCATTATATCTATTGTTATGCAGGTTTCTGTTTCTAAACAACATCCCTCAAGTGAGATTTTCACTGGTCTGACATTGTCTACCAGAATAGTGTCAAGTACTCTCAATGCTTCACCCACATAGTTATGAAACAGCTGCCATGACAACATAATCATATGATGTCACACTTCAATAAGCGATGAGCTAACATGGAAGTCTTACTTCTTGATATCGAAGGCACCATTGCTTTGTGGAGTCCTGACGGAGAGTTTATTAAGATCTCCATCCATGGACCGCGAGGGCGTCACAGCAGGTGGAAGCGATAACGTCGGGACAACGGGGTGCTTGACAATCTGCTGGGCGCGCTCTTTCTGTGCCGCCTTCTCCTTGGCGTCACTCTTACTCCGTTTCCTCACGGGCGTCTTCAGCGGCAGTCCGACGGGCTTGACAAATCCATCCTTATCCCGTTGTTGGTGGTGGTGGTTCTCCTTCTCCCCGTGGGCGAGCGGCGTCGAGGTCATGTACGAGTCCTCCCCGCCACCGCCGCCGTCAAAGTGGTGGCTGACGGGGCGGTCATGGGCGCGGACTGAGCGCGGTCGTCGCCGTTCTGACGAGTGGCGGCGCTCGGATGAGGTCCGTCGGTGTGGTGACGAGATGATGTAGGACTCCTCATCTTCCAACCCGTCCTCCATGGAGCTGAACATGTATGGGGAGCTGGTGGGTGGTTCCAGGTTGTCATGGTGATTGTGGCTGTTGTAGTAGTGATGATGGTGGTGAGGCTGTTGCTGGAGCTGCTGTTGGTAACGTGGGCTCTCTGCATCATTCTGAATAAAAGCAGAAAGAAGTTATGAATTTAGGTCACATTTCATTTGTACTATCTCCTCATAGGAACTATTCCTATAGAATATTTGCCAAGCAGCAAGTTTACTTATTATAAACTAATCTGTTGATTTACTTGCACTTGCATTTGTGGTGTCTGAACATAAAAGGACAAAGATTATCATCTAGGTCACATTACATATTTTATCACTTCATATAAACTTCTTACATGATATTTCATTGCTTAGAAATAAGTACACTTATCATGTATGAATTTGTTTGCGTTAGGCATGCACTTTCTGCGTCATTCTGATTACAGATGAAAAAGAGTAACAGATTATATCACATTTGCTCGGTTTATCCATACACTTCATATGAAATGTGTTCAATAATTTAGAGGAGAAAAAAAAACACAATTGGGGAGCTTACCTTCTCTGAGAGAGGCCGATGTGAGATGGGCAGTCTGATGGTCTTCCCTCGGTACTTACTGGCCAGCAGAATGAAATAGGTTGCTGTCTGCTGGTCATACTTCCACTGAGGGTGGGGAAAGGGAAAGGAAGAGAGAGAGAGAGAGAGAGAGAGAGAGAGAGAGAGAGAGAGAGAGAGAGAAAGAGAGAGAGAGAGA
>OZ022593.1:14634757-14839757 GCA_963669155.1 Arbacia lixula
GTTTGCAGTCGATTTAAAATTTACTCCAAGGGTGAGACATTTCTGTGCAGAAATGTAAGGGGGTAAGAGAAAGGTATTTAAGTAGAGGATTCCAAGTAAGTTCTACAGTGATGGGGTAGGGATCATGCTAATTCACACATTATGGATGACAGGATCTCCACATAACAGACAAATAAAAGTTGAAGAAGGTGGAAGTGTGAAAGGGTTTGGAATCGTGCCATGGATATTCAAGAACGAACTGAAAACCAAAAAGAATATGCAGGTGTAAAGGTGGCTATTTAAAAGCTGAAGGATATTCTTTACATTCCAATTTCCAAGTGTGAATGATAATGAAAGATCACAATAATGCTTTAGTGTGAACAAGGCTAGGATCATGCAATGGATGTGTATGACGCAAATACCGATCATGAGAGTACCTTCCAAGCCTATGGTATGTAAATGACAATCAAAAGTCAGGACAGGTATGAACAGGGTTGCGATCATGCCAATGGTATATGAATGTCAATAAAAGATGACCAAAAAAAGGTGCAGTGTGAACAGGCTAGGATTGTGCCAATGGTGTGCGAATGACAATTAAAGATCATGACAGAGCTGAATTGTGAACAGAACTAGGATCATACAATGGATTTGTCGGAGAGCTTTAGAGGCAGGTGCTGTGGTAAGACTTGGTGGCTGATTAATGATTTAAAGACGGTATCCATCACTGGTTACACAGCAGCCAAGAAAATGGAAGATGTTGCCAACAATGTCCTTGCCCCTAGTCCTCGATCTTAAAGGGTAAAGGATGGCAGTCTTGAAGACTATGGGAGCTATTTACTATGGCAGAGTCGTTTTATCGTTACCATGGTATTCCAGTAATTCCACTCTCACTGGATTTCAGGATTGCAGCAAGGAATCATCTCAAAATCATTATAAAACCAGTAAATCACAAGAGATTCAGACGCATGATGATGACAAGATGCTTCTGCTATTCATACAGGTCCTGTTTTGATTTCACAATCACAGAAACAAATCATCTTGAAATGATAAAAATAATTTACATCAAACAAAATTCAGACACATAATGATTACACAATGGTTCTGCTATGTTTTTTACAGGTCATATAATTTCTCCCACTTATATCTCTTATCTTGAAATTTTAACAAAGTGATTGCAACTTTATGGAACTTATTTTACATTATTAAGTAAAGTGCTTCACTTGACGTTGCATTGCAACTTTCTTCAACATGTTAAGAAGAGTACTACAGACTCTACATTATGTATCAGTAGTCCATGGCTCTTATTTGTGATGTAATGGTTGGATAACACATTGCCAATCAAATATGAATAGCAATGAACATCAAAAGAATAAACCAGTGTAAAGTGTCAGTGAATGGTTATTGAGTCGGAGTACTTCCTATAAGGCACAGTGTATGGATATTTTCATGACCAAATATTAAAAGAAACTGTTTGTCATTCAAATGTATAAAGCTACACATTGCATTGCTAGTTACTAACTAGGCTAGGATGGTTTCATTGAAATGTTCCTAACAGGAAAGGAAGAAGATGACTGCTCAGGAGAAATCCTAGTCAGGAGAATAGTATCAATGCTTACATGAGAGATACTGCATACTTATCTAAACAGATGTGTAAAGAGAATTAGAAAAGAGGCTATCATTACCAAAAACCTAATCTACACCATTCCAATTACACCACTTCAAAGATGAACAGCTCTCTGGGTAATCATTGCATAGGTACCAATTAAATCCCAGGTAATAAATTACACCTGTACTCCGCTTATTGTGTGTTAATAATTAAAGCAATTACAAATTTATGTAAAAAGCAGGCAACTTCACGGAAGAGGGGACGTACCTACGTCACAAGCAGTAAAAATAGCAGACGACGCAAGCAAAAATAAGGTCTGACTCAATTAAATGATTGTTGCTGCACCAGCTCTGAGACCTACTTCACTTACAAACGACATGTTTTTACATCCAAATGGAGGATTCCCTCCCATTTTGAAGTGTACATGTCAATGGTGGGCTTGTTATTTTTTTTCTAAAATATTCTATAAGTGCAGGTGAAAGAATATGTTGTTGTTGTATGATAATGGGCCAATAAAAATAGAATAGCGTCATTTATCGGTATACATGTATGTCATTTTGTGATGCAAAAGCATGTCACCTGGATGCTAAAAATGACCAGAATCTAATTACAAATGCACAGTATTTGAAATGCACTCACAGTATTGATTTGACTTATAAAAGTTATTCTACACCTGGATATTTTCTTGTTCTGTTAAAGGATATCAATTGACTACAGCCCAAGGATAATTGTAGAAAGAAAAGAAGAAATTCAGGATATCAAAACATCCAAACTTGAATAATAAAAGGAAGGGTATGACATCATACAATCATCAAAACATTGCTCATTTGACTCCATTAAATAATGATTGTTATATATCATTACAGCATTAATAACATCTTATTAGTTGTTTGATTTTCCTCAAACTTGTTTTTCTCAGTTTCTCTGTTTTTCTTCTGTTTTCCTATTTCAATTGAGAGCTTCGTATCATTGGAATGGACTTTCCCTTTAAATAGTCCATGGATAGCAGGGTTGTAGTAAACACTTGGTGCATAAATGCATTATTCACACCTACATTGTTGGGTAAGAGTTAGATTCTTCTGTCCTTGGTGATTGAGTTCAAAGGGTCAAGTTGTTGTTGCTTGTCAGATGAATCTTGGACAAGCCTTGGACTCACCATGGGAGCTGTGCATTTTATGAAAGGCATGCATAACATTTTCATGTATTGATATTGCCAATTTTCTATTGTCATATTCTGTTTCCATGGCAATGGTATACTAATATTTTTGTTTGTGTGGATAAAGTAAAACTTTTTGTAACACCATGAGGTTGTATTCTTCCAACATATTTGACCCACATATGAGGTAAAAAAAGGAAAGGAAAATGTGTGTCTTAAGCTTAGTAGTTTTTGGTGTTAAACCCCAAAATAAATGAGATTATAGCTTCTATTTGATATCACAATGCCTACAGGAGGTCTGCATTCACAAACCACTCCTTCCATACAATTGGGACCGCCATACACCCTTTCCAAGTTCATTAAGGCTTCCGCGATTAGATACACAGAAATCAAATTAATTGAGACTTAATTGAATCTACCGTACGGAGACTGTGCGCCCATCACGTCGTTGAGATGATGAGATAAGTTTCTCATTTAATCCTGGAGGCTAATGGGACAAGAAGAGGGTGTCGCTGGACTAGTTTGGGGAATCAATTATTGCTGGGGAGAGGGTATTGTTGCTATGCGCGGCGGGACAATAAAGAGGGCCGTCCACACTGGCTGATTCAATTATGGGTCAAGTAGAGTGTCATTACGCCAACCAGATGTGAACGCCAGGAGAAGGTATGGAGAAGTCGATGCATATACCCACGCCTGTCCGCACGGATCAAAGATCCATGACGTGGCTACTATGAAGTTCACTCCCATACTCGGGTCTGTCCACATTGCTCAACGTTACATTGCACTGCTACTGTGTTTACTCACATACTTTAGAGCTTCCAACATTGGAATTCAACAATCAGGAAGATCTGGGGATATTTCATAAAAAAATCGGGGAGATCTCTATCAAATGCATACAACCTAATGACAATGCTCTATCAATAATCAGGGAGATTGGGTGATGTGATGAATTCTAAAGTAGTAATATTGGCCTTTTTCCATGGAGTCTCCTCTAAAATCTGGGAGACTTGGCGGATCTGTATACTTGGACCTATTCACATAGACAAACATTTCCTGACACTGCCACTGTGAAATCCATCCCCATACTCAGATCTGTCCAATTGATCAAAGTTTCATGACACTACTACTGTGAAGTTCACTCACATAGCTGGTCTGTCCATTTTGATCAAAGTTCCCTGACACTGCTCCTGTGAAGTTTACTCACATACTCGGGTCTATTCACATTGATCAAGTTCCCTGACATTGTTAATGTGAAGTCTACTAACTTACTCAAGTCCATCCACATTGATTAGAATTCCATGGCAATGCTTCCTTTTAATTTACTTCTTTATTTCCTGACATAATATTCATTCTAACATCTCATTAGGATATAACATTTTGGGACATATTTTAAGAGCCTATGGCAGTCTTGTCAATAGTGCTACAACTATTGCTGATGACAATTGGTGGTATCGAGGTATTTATAACAACAGCTGCAACGCTCACTATCAATTGCATTTTCCTAGGGTAGTTATGATTTCATTAATGACAGGTGACAATGAAGCTACACTGGTGTCAAAGCAGGGGCAGCAGTGTAGCAAACCTGTGTTATCGTAACCAAGCATCTAGCAAGGTTAGTAGCACAGACACAGCACCAACGCTTGAAGCTGATTGGCTGCTACCATGGAAGTTACAATTGGGGCGGGTATGATCTAGGTGAGATGTGAACATCTTATTGGACAAATGCCAGCACACTGCTTCTTAACCCTTAGATCTTCATGCCAATGGTAATGACAGAGTTAACCCCTACATTACCAGAGTTTGAAAGCCCTATTGGTTTACCACACATCTTTATGTCAATGGTAATGAGAGAGTTAACCCTTACATTACCAGAGTTTGAAAGCCCTATTGGTTTACCACACATCTTCATGCCAATGGTAATGAGAGAGTTAACCCTTACATTACCAGAGTTTGAAAGCCCCATTGGTTTACTACACATCTTTATGCCAATGGTAATGAGAGAGTTAACCCTTACATTACCAGAGTTTGAAAGTCACATTGGTTTACTACATATCTTCATGCCATTGGTAATGACACTTATAATGACAGTTACAGAGCCTGCTTACATTACCAGTCCTTGAAAATCCTACTGGAGAATACACTTATTCACACCAATAGCAATAAGAGATTTAAATCCTGTCTCTCCCTTGCAGGTCCAAAATATAAAGTAGCAGTAAAAGTAGCAAATACAGTGAAACAAGACTAACATCCTACTCAACTGGACCGTTGCATATCACAAAACTTGTGTAACGGGATAAGAAGTGTCAACATTGTGCTCAAACAGAGATCTAGCTACACTTGCTGTGATCCCACATAGTATTAACACAATGTGCAAAGTTCTCGTTAAAATAAAAGATCACAGGCAATTTCCCTCTTTTGGGGTACAAACATACGATATGCAAACATCACAATGTAAACGTTAACTCTTTATCTGCTGTGGGTATATTTTTTCACAAGTAATGCACACAAGGTCTGAAGACCAGCACTTGCCTGGCACTCAAAGTCTTAATCAGCTCAAGGAGCCATGTGTTCTGAAAGCTATACCACGTACTAAGGAGATGGCATTCTCTGTTCCATCCGGAATCTGTTGTTTGCGCTACATGAGCAAGAGGTGTGATATCCTGGAAATGGCAGTATTAAACTTAAATGAAGCCCTTACAGCTAAACTTGATATCTCATGCATGTTGGGCCACCCCTAGCACAGAGAACATGATACATGTTTACTTGCGCTGTAGCGATAATGGACAAATGTAGGGGTTTTCCCGCGCCTGTTTATTTGTACTCTTACCGATTCACCCGCGGTATCCATATCAGCGCGATATCTTTGTGACAAATGGACAATTATCTCACGAGGACTATTGCACTGTTTAATCTGTTGATTGACGAACAAATGAACAGTGAGAGAACATGGTGTACAAACACCTCGTAATCTATGCAATTACTATCAACTTTCTTTTCTTCCTCAACAACACCCCCCACATTATCAGCATGTATTTGACTTCACTTTCTTGTACAGAAAAATCTATGTATAAAGACCACGGTCTCTAAAGAACACCTACTTGGATCTCTTCAGGAGTTTGTCAGTACTAGTAATTGCAGCTGTCTATAAGGAATCTTTTTTTCTGTTCATGTTAAGCATGTTGAAAGCTGTATTACTGCAACCTTAACAACATGCTTTTCAGGAAACCAGTTTCTCGTCTCCCTCGAGTTGTCTTATATACAGGTTTCACTGTACATACAAAGTCCATAGAGCAGTAATCTGTTTTCTGTTTGCCTCAGGATGGTCTTTAGAGAGGGATTTGATCATATGTATCCATCATCAATGTACATGACCTGTCTGTAAAGACCACTGGTCAATACAGATTTGATTGTGTGTATTTATCATCAAGGTACAGAACCTGTCTATAGGGACCGCTGGTTGATATAGACAGGTTTGCTGTGGGATGGTCTTTAGAGAGGGATTTGAATGTATGTATTCATCATCAATGTACAGAACCTGTCTATAGAGACCGCTGGTTGATATAGACAGGTTTGCCATGGGATGGTTTTTATAGAGGAATTTGAATGTGTTTATTCATCATCAATGTACAGAGCCTGTCTATAGAGACCACTGGTTGATATAGACAGGTTTGCCTTGGGATGGTCTTTATAGAGGAATTTGAATGTATGTATTCATCATCAATATTGAGAACCTGTCTATAGAGACCACTGGTTGATATAGACAGGTTTGCCTTGGGATGGTCTTTATAGAGGAATTTGAATGTATGTATTCATCATCAATATTGAGAACCTGTCTATAGAGACCACTGGTTGATATAGACAGGTTTGCCTTGGGATGGTCTTTATAGAGGAATTTGAATGTATGTTCATCATCAATATTGAGAGCCTGTCTATAGAGACCACTGGTTGATATAGACAGGTTTGCCTTGGGATGGTCTTTATAGAGGAATTTGAATGTGTTTATTCATCATCAATGTACAGAGCCTGTCTATAGAGACCACTGGTTGATATAGACAGGTTTGCCTTGGGATGGTCTTTATAGAGGAATTTGAATGTATGTATTCATCATCAATGTACAGAACCTGTCTATAGAGACCGCTGGTTGATATAGACAGGTTTGCCATGGGATGGTTTTTATAGAGGAATTTGAATGTGTTTATTCATCATCAATGTACAGAGCCTGTCTATAGAGACCACTGGTTGATATAGACAGGTTTGCCTTGGGATGGTCTTTATAGAGGAATTTGAATGTATGTATTCATCATCAATATTGAGAACCTGTCTATAGAGACCACTGGTTGATATAGACAGGTTTGCCTTGGGATGGTCTTTATAGAGGAATTTGAATGTATGTATTCATCATCAATATTGAGAACCTGTCTATAGAGACCACTGGTTGATATAGACAGGTTTGCCTTGGGATGGTCTTTATAGAGGAATTTGAATGTATGTTCATCATCAATATTGAGAGCCTGTCTATAGAGACCACTGGTTGATATAGACAGGTTTGCCTTGGGATGGTCTTTAGAGAGGGATTTGAATGTGTGTATTCATCATTAATATTGAGAGCCTGTCTGTAGAGACCACTGGTTGATATAGACAGGTTTGCCATGGGATGGCCTTTATAGAGGAATTTGAATGTATTTATCATCAATGTACAGAACCTCTCTAAATAGATTACTGGTTGATAAAGACAGGTTTGCCTTTGGATGGTCTTTATAGAGGAATTTGAATGTATGTATTCATCATCAATATTGAGAGCCTGTCTATAGAGACCACTGGTTGATAAAGACAGGTTTGCCTTGGGATGGTTTTTATAGAGGAATTTGAATGGGTGTATTCATCATCAATGTTGAGAGCCGATCTATAGAGACCACTGGTTGATAAAGACAGGTTTGCCGTGTGATGGTCTTTAAAGAGGAATTTGGATGTATGTATTCATCATCAATATTGAGAGCCTGTCTATAGAGACCGCTGGTTGATATAGACAGTTTTGCCTTGGGATGGTCTTTAAAGAGGAATTTGAATGTATGTATTCATCATCAAAGTTGAGAACCTCTCTATAGAGACCACTGGTTGATATAGACAGGGTAGCCTTGGGATGGCCTTTATAGCCAGGTTGAAGTGCACTTTATCAATGTACGGATGTAATGCGGTGGTGGAATGAGGGAAGCTGATGCAGAAATCCCTGACCTGGCTGCACTCAATCCTACTGAACCCCCAAGTTTGAAGTGTTTACAGAACTGCAATCATCAGCATGCAGGGAATGCACAGGGGATGGGGCTGTGGAGCAGGGCAGGTTTGGGGAGGGAGGGGAGAGAGGGGAGAGATTTAAAGAAATGGAGATACAGAAAGATAGAGAGTGATAGAGAGAGATAGAGAGAGATGGAGAGAGATGGGGAAAGATATTGAACAATAGAGAGAGAGAGAGAGAGAGAGAGAGAGAGAGAGAGAGAGAGAGAGAGAGAAAAGAAAAAGAGATAGAGAAAGGTAGATTAAAAAAAGGGAGAGAAAAAAGGCACAGAGATAGATGGAGAGTGAGTGAGTAAGAGAGAGAAAGAGAGAGATGAGAGATATGCAGAATTACAGATAGTGATATCGTAGATAGAGAATGGAAGGGAGAAAGGGAGGTAGAGAGGTAGAGATTGAGAGAAAGAGAGATATAGTGAGACATAGACTTGGGGATGTATAGGAGGGAGGGTGAAAGTGGGGAAATATATAGGGAGAATGAAATTAGAGAGAAAGAGAGAAGAAGAGACTGAGAGACAAAGATATTCGGACAGAGAGACATGGAAAGAGGCACATAGGAGGAGGAGGAGGAGGAGGAGAATGAGAAGGAGGAGGAGGCAAAGACGAGGAGGAGAGGTGCGTGGGCGCAGCCTGGAGTAGCTCTGTCTGCCATAATACAAGAGCTTGGCACCCTCATGGTGACATGTTAAAGGAACCCTCCTAGCCTAACTTCCAGGCTTTACAGCATTTTAATCCAAACTCTTGAAAAAATACAGGTCTGGCTGCAGAAGGCTAATCGTTCTTTAAGTTATCTCTGCTTCAATATGTCAGATAGACTGAGAAAAGAGAAGATCTGAAAAATGACTACTCTAATGAGCCCTTGACCCATTTAACAGTTTGGATTAAAAACTATTCAAAAGCCTGGACATCAGGCTAAAACCATCTTATTTACAGACATATGCCCCAATTTCATATTTCCATTTGGCACTGAACAATGTGTTGTTGTAATCAAAGCACTGTTATTGAGAATAACTGAATATTAAATTAAAAACAACAAATTCCCACATGGAGCTAACATCTCAAATAACAAATTAACTATTAGAAATAATCAAAATAATAATGTAAATTATGCAAATGTAGCATACGTTAATACTATCATGTTATTGCAACAAATATAGACATCTATTCTGTGACTTAAGAGACATTTGACGGTTTGGTCTGTACACGCGCAAAAAAAAAACATTAAGGAAAATGTTGTCTTCGGGAGGGGACATTAATAGCTTGGACATGCTCTTAACAAACAAGACATTTGATGGCTTGGTTTGTCCATGTGTGCAAAATACAAACATAAAGGAAAATGTTGTCTTCAAGAGGGACATTAATAGCTCGGACATGCTCTTAACAAACAAGACATTTGATGGTTTGGTTTGTCCATGTGTGCAAAAAACAAACATGTAGGAAATGTTGTCTTCAAGGGGAAACATTTATAGCTCGGACATGCTCTTAACATAGCCGTGAACTTCACCCCTAATTGACTGCAGATGTGCAGGATGGGACGTGGTGGGCCAGGGGTGGGAAATTAGACTCAGCCTCTCCCAACGCCCCCACAATTAGCCTCTTTTATTTTTGGCAGTCGGCTCCACTCAGCGGCAAAAATGGAGGAGAAAATAACGGTTAATTTACTCGAAAACACTTCATTCCATTTCCCAATTCCAGCATAAAACTGGGAGAACAGGATTTACAAATGCTTGTTTTGGCATTCATGCAAGAAAAACTTTACAAGGGGGCACAATCATAAACAGAAATTTATGGTTTTCGTCGGATGAGGGGGGGGGGGGATGGTTGGTCGGTGGAGATAAAATTTGAAAAGGTAAAACTGTACTGTAGATTTTAGAACACTCATACATGTATTTCATTTAGTAGAAATTTTTTTTAGCAGTGACAAAATGACAAATGTTCAATTAAGGGCTCCTATGACTTAATGCCAAAACATGACCATTCAAGAGTTTGAGCTAATACGCCACGGGAAAGAAAAAAAAGCTCTGGCAAAATTTACGGACCACCTAACCGTTATGTTCACAATGTTTTGTCAACGGCTGTAAATATTCCTAGTAAGTCAACGTCAGATGGCATTGTATACAGCCATTCTTATGTTTATGCTACTCTTACTCAAATACATACGCACATTCCTGATGAAATATGGTGGTGAATGTAAACCAATCAGATTATCAATCAGTGGGATCTCTAGGTTGGGCAGTGATGTTGGCTCACAAAAACCTGCCCTTCACCAAACACCTTGGATGATGACAATTGGGTGTTTACTTGTTTTTTCTGGGTTTCCATGGTGATGGAAAATTGACAAATTTTTGTAAAAAGCTGCACAATGTGGAAATATTATTTTGTGATAGTTGACAAAACTTGGTGTTCGTTGTAGTTAAATAATCTCCTTTTACAATGGTTACAGTTTGGTTACATTTACGGTAAGAGGCAATTACGCCAAGATCTTCATATACCAGTATTCCTTGAAGAAGCGCTAATAACAAAGTCATTTCCTCTGATATTTCGACCTACTCTGAAAGATGCTTTTAAGTAGGTTACAACTCACAGATCTTCAACTATGGATATGTATGCCGGGTTAAGTAAGTTCTAATGGAAGAAAACAAAATCATTGGTCAAGATTTGACTCCCACTCATACTTCACTCATACTTCACCCATTTTTTCCAGGCTGTAGGGCATTTTTAATCCAAACTGCGAAATGGGGTCTAGTATTTGAGACTAATTAACTCTCAATTCTCCCATGTTCTTGGTTAGTCCTCCAAAGAAGAACTAGAGAATGGTTAGTCTACTGCAACCAGACCCATTTATTGGAGAGAATTGAAAGAAAAAATGTTCAAGTAGCCTGAAAGCCAGGCTACCCGCACTTTGCAAATCACTGTAAACACCAATCTGAGCTTGTGGCCGCACGGTATAAACAAGTGGAAAGGGCAGTAGATCTGGAGACTCGAGAGAAGCGACACGGAAAAAAAGAAGAATTATAGGTATCCGAGACTCCATATCAAAGGTAGGGTTCCCTACATTGTTTAATCTAGCGGCCCCGCGCCACTTATAAAAATGAAATGGCCTAATCCACTTAGCGCGGTGGGTACCTATCACGTTTGGAAACAGACCGGGGGCGAGATTTCGGTGGGGAGCAGTTCGGCGCTACCTCGTCGCGGTGAGGGATTGACGCTGACCCAGTGGGGTGGAAACGGCTTAGCTCGCGCACCCTTTGATTTATGTGTGTGTAATGAAGGGATATCTCACTAAGTACGCCCCTGTCCAAGCATCTTACCCCATCTTAGTCCCACAGGCAATAAACGGTGCTGTAATTGACATAGGACTCTCCATGAAAGATACTAAGAGGGTTAACCAGTTAAATATATGTATGAGCAGGAAGCGACTACGTTACGTCACAATCAGCATTTACTTTGATCGAGATGGATAGAAATGGCTTAGCTAGCATCCTTTGATTTATGCATGTGTAACGAAGGAATATCTCACTTAGTACACCCCACTCTCTGCCTTTTAATCTTCTTAGTCCCATAGGCAATTAACGGTGTTGTAATTGAGATGAGGCTATGCTTGGTTAGTACTGAGGGAGCGAGCCTAGTGATATATGTATAGGCATTAAGTGATGACTCCTGCGTTACGTCACAATCTGTCTTCAGCTCGATTGAGAGGGGCGGAAATGGTTTAGTCTGCACACCATTTGAGTTATGAGTGTTTGTAATTAAATGATTCATCTTCTAAGGTATCTTCTTGTCATTCCCTCAACTCTGCCATTAAAATTGGCATAAAGATGTGCATTAAGCCAATGGGGTTTTGCAAGGCTTGGTAATGTAAGGTTTAATCCTTTGAATATGGACATCAAGTGTCTACAGTGTTATCCTCTGAACATAAATCTACACATAGTATTCAATAGGTCTATGTCATGTCACAAGAACATCCTTTATCTTATACACTCAAACTTGTATAGAAAGACTGCTGGAGGGAGACAAAAAAATGTGGTCTATATGAACAGGTTTCTGTTAGTTTCTTAAATACAGGTTTCAATGAAGAACATTGTTCAAGGGAAACAAGTGGTCTTTATAGGCATGTGGTTTTTCTATACAGGTGTTCAATACAACAGGTTTCATTGTATCTGAAACTTACAAAGGCTAGTTCAATAATGAAAGGCCACATGAGATGGATGTAACATCAACTCCAGTTTATATATATATATATGCACACTCTTGCACACTTATATATATATATATATATATATACGTATATATACATATATACATATAAAGACTACCTAAAATCCATTCCCTGCACCCAACTTGTCAATTACAACACTCTGTATTTATTGAATATGGGACTGAGTGACTTAAAGACATCCTATCTCCACATGTGTCTAATGTGCCATCTTTAATGTTCTTCGTAAGACTATCTATAAATAAAACTGGCAGAAGCGTGAGCGGCCTTCCATAGTCTGAATATATGTTTGAGAGCAAGAAGAGAGATCCTGTCACAGCATGACCATGCTCAGAATTTATTGGTCCAATCAAGGCGGTGCGTTCCTCTCAAAAGTACGCATGTGATGTTTATAAATGCGCATGCCGATGGACTCCGCTGTTCGTCTTTGCAGAGATATATATTTATTGTGAGTCATTATTCATTAACTCCACATGATCAAGATAGAGCAAGATATATATATATATATATATATATATATATATAGTTTTGCACAAGTAATACACACAATTCACATAGAGCAGCAGGTTGTCTGTTACACTGAGGGCCTGTATATTGCACAACTTATGTTCATAACAAAATATATACCGGTAATGTAATATACAAAATGTATAAGATTTGTGTTATTTAAATGATAATTTCCTTTGTATCACACATTTCTTTGTTAAAATGCTTACTAGTGAAAGACATAATTCATATAAACAAGCGGTGAGCAAAATGGCTAAGTTCCTATGGCACCTAAAGCTACAAGGTGTGTGAAGGACGGAAAAGTAGCCTCAATTAAATATTATGGGATGGGATTTTACGAAAGGTCAAGAAAACTCGAAAGAGACCCTTCTGTAGAACATTTATTTTGATATTTGAGGCCCACTAGGTGCTCAAAACCAGCCTGTGAAAAAAAAACCCCAATTCAACTCTAAAATCTGTAAAACTCAATGCCAAAACATTTCTGAGGATAGTCTTTCTTGAAGGGCACATTTGGAAACTAAACCTGAAAGAGTAACTAAATACTTGATTGGTTCCAATTCAAGTTAACCAGCCTGTGAAAACACTAGTCTGACTTAAAAAATGCTAAAATAAATAGCAAAACATTTCTGGGGATGGTTTCGAGGGGCAGAATAGGGAAACTAAAAATCAAAGAATAACTTCTTATGATGCTTCACCGGTAACCCTCTCATTACCAAATAATGATAATCCCATGTTAATTGCTACACAGATTATTGCCTGAGGGACTGAGAGGGGGTTAAGTTCAGCAACCTGTGAAGCGACCAGCTCAGCCGAGTTACGATCACGATTCACGATCTCCTCTTCCTCATCACGAGGGCTCAAACCTTTGCCATTTACAGAGTACCGGGTTGAGCTCCCCCCTTCTTTTCCGTGATCGGGTTTCGCACTCCCGTCACCGATACGCTGGCTCGTGGCTATTCGGGATGAATTTTTTGCCACTTGTGCTCTTGGCGCAGAATCGGTAATTGATTCCACGTGAGGTCACACCACGGGGTATTTTTATCCTTCAATTCTTTCTGCAAACATATCATTTTTTTGGAGGAGCTTTCTATGGTTTATGGTAGCCTGTCTTTCAGTCTGTTTGGGCTTTTCCACTTAAATCCAAACTTTTCAACGAATAATTTCTGGCTGCAGAAGATAACATACTTGAGTACTTGTCAGTTCCCTGGACGGACTGAGAAATGAGAATGGAAAAGAAACTTGTCTTATGAGTACTAAATCTTTTATGGGATTAACAGTGCCCTAAACCCATTGCTCACTTTTACATCTTCTTGCTTTGTGAGCCCTGACTAGTTAGGATGGCAAAATTTGCCATGGAACCACAAAGGTTTGTTTTTGTGAAGAAATCACCAAATGCCTTATGTTGGCTATATACAGAAAGACTCAAAATAGAGTGTGTGTTGAATATGTTTTTTTTTTTTTTAATTACATTTTTTGATCCTTTATTGTTGCATTTTGTACCATAAAATCATGTCATATCCTTTAACTCCATGTGTGCCACATGAGCCTTTTTCATATATACAAAAGTTATATATAAAGTCCAATAGAGTAACTAGTTATTTGGCACCCAAGGGGTTAAAAGGCAGTCTTGTATGTAGCACAGATAGAGTTAAGGCATCTTGCGTGAAAGAGCTACCATTATGGAATGACACGCCGCTATAAAAAGAATTGTCATGGCTTGCGACTTTCATTCCAGTGTGACGGAGTCGAGTCTGCCGCGCTTCTCCTTCTCAATCGAACGGATAACAGATGGATCAACAGAGGCCGAAAGCATGTTCACACGGAAGAAATTTGTCACTCACCAAAGTAGCAACCTTATTGGGCTATAGATGCAAGTGGTGGCAACACTCGGATATTTAGCAATGGACCCCCTTGGCATGTTTGTCTCAAGATCAGCAAATGAATATGTACAGGTTCTTGTGGCAAGTTAGCCCCCTCAAATGTAAAACAAAGCCAATCCCCCCCCCCTCCCCCGATAATAATAAAAGAGCCCCTGTTAATCTTTTTTAATCGTCATGGTTCAGTTTGCTTGTTTCATGACAAATCTCTAAACAATTAGCCCCCACTAGAAAATCTTATTTTCTTCTTTTGTAATGTGTTCCTGCTGTGACGTCATGCTTGTATAGCAGCCCTCATAAATCATTCTTCCCACTTCAGATTAAGATAGCCACATATAACAATAACAATGATTTGTCGCAGTTCGGTCGGTGAGCAGCGTTGGGAAATCACCTCCGTGTGAACGCACCATGAGAGATCTTGATAGGAATGAAGCCGCAACATTGATGATTCAACGTTAATCAACGGAGCATGTACATGCATGCTGTGTGGCTGTAACCTTGGCTCGCTACATTCGGACCCCTCAGTGGTATACAATGCATGCTAGGTAAAAAGAAGGAACAGTTTTGCTTGTGGACTGCTGGTGTCCTAGCCTGGTGTCTAGGCTATGAGGCATTTCTGATACAAACCAAACAAACAAGTCTGATATTCTAAGACTAGTCACTGTATCATTCTCCTCTTTTCTTACTCCATCAGAAGAGCTGGATAAGAAATCAAGAATGATTAGTCTTCTGCAGCCAGACCCCTTTATATATTGAATAGATTGGTTAAGAAATGCCAAACAGCCTGGAAGACAGGCTACTGGTTTCCAGCTGATTTTAAGAAGTGGTGACTGTTTTCAGTTATTTTTAGCTGTCGTTTTAACCCTTTGTATGACAGATAGACTGCTGATTTATGGGAGATCAGTACACTCTTCACATTAGATGCATAAATGACAGGTAAAGAAGAACAGTAGTAATACATTACTGATATGCTGTACAACAAAGTGTACAGGGTATCAGCCATTTGTCATACATCCAAGATTTGAAGATATAAATGTGATAGACATCATCGCCCCATATAATCTCAAGACTGGCAACATGACTGGAATCTGCATGTTCTCAGTAATGTTTACACTGCTACACCACCACTATTATATGAGTTGCGAAAAATCATATTCAGCAATTCTCCTATGATGATCACATTCACACTGCTACACAACTGTTTGATGGTGCGTTCACACTGAGAGAACATCAGGTGCGTGTTGACGTAAGAGAGCTCGCGCAGTTCCGCTTCACCAAGCAAACTATAAAAAGCCTCCACATTTGACGCTTTATTTATGGCTTGTATCACACCCCCAATCGGAGCACAGTGATACGTTACTCCTTAAAGATACAGAGTATTTTCAGGTGACTCCAATTTGTCACGGAGATCAAAATGTGCACAAAGCAAGAAGACACTATAGTTTCCTTGTTTCCTATTCATTTGAAAGGATGTGAGCTACATCAGTAGTGTCAGACATAAATTTCAAGCAATTCTTTTTTTAAAGAATTTCTGTAAAACATATTTTTGATCAAATATCAATATGAACAAACATGCTTGATGAAATTATATTTAGCAATAAATCAATAGACGAATGAGGACCAAGCTCAACAAATATGTGTTTTGAGGCGGTAACTTTTGATGTTGACTTTCACAAATAAAAAATGTATCACAAGAAAGAGCATACATTTCTGCACAAGATGAATCCATTTCGAGCAATTAGTGATATATAATTACTTTTGTAATGATTTTTTTTTCAAAGCCAAACAAGGGTCATGTGATCATGAAATCTTCAAATTGGCAAACTTGCGGCTGCTTACACAACTGACCCCCAGAATCAATTCCTTAATCTAGAGGTGTGCTTTCAGGTGACAAGATCTCAGGCAATCAACCTCCCAGAAGGTGCGAGACATGAATCTTTGATGAAGACATGGCCGCTCTTTCTTCGCTTTTCATGCCGGGCACGATGACATTCTCCATAATACATAGATAGCTACCCCGAGTACTAGGGTCATCAACACCCATGGCCTATGCTCCAGGCTGAGGAGTGCGTTTAATTTCTTCCACATGCACTGCAACAAACA
Organism: Arbacia lixula; assembly: GCA_963669155.1. NCBI lineage: Eukaryota > Metazoa > Echinodermata > Echinoidea > Arbacioida > Arbaciidae > Arbacia > Arbacia lixula. Next base: position 14,651,491 of record OZ022593.1, read on the forward strand.
CAACAAGGTCTGAACACATAGCCTAAGCACTGTTCCCTCTCCGCTCTTCCATCAAAGACAGCTTCCTTTATACTAGGGGCATCAACACCCATGGTCTAGGCACGAGGCTATAAAGTCTGCTTGTTTAATTGCTTGTGCAATGCGACAACAACAAGTAAGTCTGGACATATAGACTAAGTAATCGTCGTTCTTCCCCCATCCATCACATAGAGGTGGAACTAAGGCTAGTCTGTGTGTGCAGACTAAGTTGTGATGGCAGTGTAGAAGAAAGAATGTATGATAGATGACATACTTGTATTCTTCATTACATAAATTGATTTCTTAAAAAAAAACACAGAGAAACTTTTGGTTACCTTGGGCTTTGCTGCAAGTCCAAAATCAATCAACTTGAGACTCTGGTCTTCATCTAGAAGGAGATTTTCCTAGAACAACAAAAAAAAAAGAAGAAAGAAAGAAATGACAAGTTAAAATGAAGCCAAAGTCAATCTGAATAACCGGGAGACATGACGTCTTTACAAATGGTGCTACAATGCACTTGATTTAAAGAGATTAAGTAATTAGGTACATAACCGAGGCAAAAGAGGTTCTGAGAAATTTGAAGATGCTAGCTACTTGATGGAATATGCTATTTGATAGAGAGATGAAACATAGGGACAGACAAAGAATGAGGGGAGGGAAAGAGAGATACTTTAAGAGAGACAGAGAACAAGAGACAGAGAAAAAGAGACAGAGAAAAAGAAAGAGCGACAATGAGAGAGAGAGAGAGAAAGAGAGAGTGCAAAAAAGAAGGGGAGAAAGGGAGAAAGTGAGAGAGAGACAGACAGACAGAGTGAGAGTGAGAGTGAGAGAGAGAGAGAGAGAGAGAGAGAGAGAGAGAGAGAGAGAGAGAGAGAGAGAGAGAAAGAGAGGAGCAAAGAGCCAGAGAGAAATGGGGCGGAAGGAGGGGGAAAGAGAAAGAGATAGGGAGTCAGATGAAGAGAGACACAGAGAGAAGGGGAGGGAGAAAAAGCAAGAGAAAGAATCTACAGAAAAAGAGAAATACAGAGAGAGAGAGATGGAAAGCATCCATTTCAGAATAAAATATGATAATCTTAAGCGATGAAGAAGAATGACCTGAGAGAAAACTGCTTGCCAGACCCGCGCCCTTCACATCATCGCACCTTTCTATCTCCGGACGCCCCCCCCCCCCCCCCCCCCCCACTCCTCCCCCAGTCATATACCCAGAGGCCACACAAGAGAAAATAGCTTGGCTCCAGTGCCCAAAACATTTCTCGGAAATAATATCCAGTCTTTGACGCACTCAAACAGAACTGATCTGGGAAACAATGGTAGAATCAATTTCAAGAGAATCAGCTTCTGGATGAGGGTGTATCAAATTCCTGTGTTGGCTGGGATACATATTTATTAGATAAGAAACGTCGGCACAGCCACAAAAGTAAAAATAAATATCCCACATGTTTTAGTTTTTTTCTACAGCCAAGTAATCCTGGGAGAGTTTGGTTCATTTTTTTTCTCTGTAGTTGATTTCTTCCTGCATCTGATTTTCAGTCTGGCACTCTTTCTTTGAGGAGTATTTAGAAAAAGAGCCACTTTTCTTTAGAAAACAAAACTATATTTATTTGGCAGCACATTAATTTCAGATGGAAGGATATAAACTCGTGTACAAGTCTGGCGCCCTCAATTTGTCCCCCAGGAGTTCATATTGCTAGATTTTAATCTTAGCGACTACTTTGTTTTATTCCACTTTCCTCTGCAGACTGAACACGTTTTGAAGATCTCAAAGTGATAAATCTTGGAAGTTTTCAATGAACAAGCTTGAAGCAAAAGAAAATATCAAATAAAAGTGAAAGTAACATGAAAATAATCTTCCATATCTGCAGTAGTCTTGTGGGGCAAGGGCTTTCCTTCCTTTTAGCTATGAATTTGGGAACCACTGAAGATTAGTATTAAGCCACAACAAATGATTTGCACGAGGTAAAGCCAAATATATCATTTGCTTACTCTCCTTTGGCACATGACAACTGTTGCTCTGCAGGGCTTGTGTGTGTTACTGAGGCAGAGCAGGGCCCCGTTGCATAAAACTTACTATTAATGGTAACTCTGCCATCAATGGCAACTACCATGGTGACACCGCTGGACAGCCAATCAAATTCAAGGTTTCCATAGAAGTTGCCATTGAAAGCAAAGTTACCATCAATGGTAAGTTTTATGCAACAGGGCCCTGTTGAAAGCATCATGTAACTCTCCTTGTGCCACGTGTGAATATATTCACAAGTAATACACACAAATCACATGGAACAGCATTTTCACATTCATTTTACATTACAGATGACATTGATGTACAGTGATATACAGTGGAATCACATGGAAAAGCATTTTCACATTCATTTTACATTACAGATGAAATTGATGTACAGTGATATACAGTAGCAACTGTTGACCAACTTTCAAAAAAGCAAAAGCACCAAAAGCAACCATAGTATACATTCAACTATTAGTAACATATACTGTGCATGTAAAATATGATGGAAAATATGAATATTAATCCAACAACCAGACAGACAGTAGAGGTGACCTATATCTTTCAGGTTCAAACGTTGAGGAGACACCAACAAATGCAAAAAAATAGTCACCCTAATTTATGAAATTGCTCTTATATCAGTCATATGTCCAATTCGTTTCACTCTCCAAGCGTCGCCTTAAAAGAGATTAACAGATGGGGTAATTACAGATATTGGATAACAAATCAGCTGACGAATCAAGCGCCCTGGTCGCAAACAGATGAAATATTAATCCAGAGTATGATTGGCGGACACTAGAACTAGTCTGGCGTCCAAACTGTTAGGCATTCTCTTTTGCCAAACGGTAACAAGTTAACACTTGGGTCTGGTTAGGACGAGACTAACTGGCCAGAGAAGAACACATGGGTGATTAGTCTGCTATAGCCAGACCTGTTTCATTATAGAAGATAGATTACTGGTAGTAATTTCTAAAAGCCTGGAAGACAGGCCAGGTACTTACCGGCTTGAGGTCGCGGTGCGCATATCCCTCGTGGTGAATGAAGGCCACAGCGGCGATGATTTGACGAAAGAATCCTCGCGCCTCCGCTTCTTTTAAACGATCCTTGGCGACGATATAGTCAAAAAGCTCCCCGCCAGGACAATACTATAAGTGGATAAGAAGAAAAATTAAAAACACAAACTGGAATCATATCGTGTTAATTTTCATAAAGCATTAATGCACCATCATTCTAAATATTGTCAATACAGTAAAAAAGCTCACTATCAAGAGAGGAGTCAATGTTGAGAAGATGAAAACACAAGGATTTTAATATTTTTCAAAAGAAAAGTTAAGTTAATTCTTTAACCCTGTAATTACCATCCCATGAATAACCTATATTTATAATGAAACATCGATACTAAGAGGATCATAGGCCAATTTGTGGATGATATATAATTGTTGTTCAGGAATGCTGTGTGCTCAAGAGTAAAGCATTATATTGCAGATGGCTCATATCCTAGCATGTGACATTTTTGTCAAATTGTCAGCATGTACTTGCACTGAAAGCCTGACGTTCTGCCTTTCATCATACGATACTCATTCCGTGACACACTGCTCCACATCCTAGACTGAAAATCAATATCTGCTAGCTAGCAAGAATGGTGAATGTACTTCTTATCCACCGAGATGGCACTGGCGCTGGTATTGTGTTCCTTTCCATGAAAGCCGTACCCCCGGGCATGGGTACTAAGGGTGCTAGCCAGGGATTTAAGAACCCTTCAAAGGCTCTCCGGTCAGCGCAAAATGGGAGCATGGAGGGGTCGAACCGAGGGGACAAGTGTCATCTGGAGCTTAAGCAGAGGGGCAGAGTATTGACTTAAACATGACAGCACCCCATCATATATGTCAAGTCGTTCGCACTGCCTCGACAAAACAACATCTCAAGAATGGATGTTAATTGCTGAACACGTGCTAGGACGTCCCATGTTCTGCTCTATGGGATTTGGCTAAACTGGTGCAAAAGCAAGACAATGGCATATACAAAGTTATCTCTATTTGTGATATGAAGAATGTTGTTTTATAGGATTTTTTGGTCTTGTACATTGTACATGAGGAAATATATTCATGTATCACAATTGTTACAACAGAATAGATTTTTAAGATTGCAGGGTTAACAGGATCTTAACCTCAGGAATGAATGAGACTTGATTCAAATGTGAAAAAAAATGTGAATAAGAAAACAGTACAAAAGAAGATGTACCAATTAGTTTAGTTTATCAGACATACAGTACCATAGACAGCGCTACCACCCAAGATATCATCCTTTGAGAACCCCCGGTTTGTTCCATCCCATCATTGATGTTATTAGGTTGATGACTCAAATACTTGCATGAGATAGCAACAAGCCATGGAGTTGGTTAGTCTCTTTCAAGATGCATGAATGTTGATACAAATTTCTGTATCACGACAGTGAGGGATCTAGGTCCATACGTCATTTGTATATTTGTTTCCTCCACTGGAGATGAATTTGCAGATGTACAAAATCGATTCAAGAGGCATTAAAGATGCCTCTAAAATGCTTGACAAGCAATTAAAGAAGATGTATGATGGATGGAGGGGGTGGAAGCAAGGATGAAGGGGGAGAGAAATGGAGGAAGTAGTATACGCGGCGACAGTGATGCCATCTTTCCGACTAAAAAAAGACGAAGTTGAGACCAAATTGCGCTGATCCATCACCCCATTCCTAGGGGCCAAATGTAGACTGGAATTGCTATACAATTAGCAGAGGAGAGCGGCAACTTGCCGGCTGTCGATGCAATCAGTGATTCCCAAATCGCAGGTCATCGTCGCAGGGGGGAGCGAGAGAGCGACGGCTACACGCTCCAGAATGTGTGACCCGTGGCATTGTGGGAAGATGGAAATGGTGGGGGAGTGTGAGTTAAAGGTACGGATGCCCTTTTATTAAAGCATAGCAACTCAGAATAACTGCGCCGTATACCCTAATGATAACATGTACAAAATCTTACAGTCAAATCTCTATAAAAAATTCAGGAAGAGCGAGACACTATCCTTTTTACATTGCAAACAGCCTGTTTTATGGCGACCATAGTCTACATCCATATACTGTATGTATTACCTGGGTTAAGGATGCAATATGATGCTCGCCTCAATTCATCACTGCAGCGAGGAGAGCTGTGATGTATGGCCTCTCGTCTCTAGGCAACAGAAACCATTTGGTCTCGGATAACCCATTGCAAAACTTAAGTTGGAATCTAATTACAATATAACTCTGCAAAAAAAGTCAATTACCAGTTCTACTATCATGAGGGCAGTTCTTACACAGTATTCTCTTCCATTTTCCATGGCAATTACAGTTTTTTTTTACTGCAAAAAGGCAACCTTTCCTTTAACGTCTGCATGGGGGAGAGCTTGATTACGTTATCCAACACATTTGAGTCAAACTTGATTTGTCTCCGCGCGGATTCCTCGCAATAGAGTACGCACCGCGCAGCATGAATGTCACGCCAAAAAGTGTGGGCAGCAAGTGCCGAGGTGCGAAGAGTGACTGATTAGTTTGTTTTAAACTTCAAAGTCCTTTATTCATCCAACGCTCAATTGTTTTTCACAAGAACTATACAAAAAGCATAATAAAGTACATGTATTTCAAAATAAATTAAACACTAGGTATCATTAATCTATGTATATCGATGTACTCCTTTTTATTCATTACCATTATAACACCAGCTTGTGTTAAATCCAACAGCATATTTTTTGCAGGGAAAGCTTTTAGTACGCTGGTAGTGTGGTGTATAGAGAATTCAGTGAAGATGTCTCAGTCATTTCATGAATGACATCTTCATCATGGAAATGTCAAAAATGTAAGAGGTTATCCATGTTACAGAATAATCAGATGCTAAAATGACCGCATTTGGTATGCATCATCCTCATCATCACACTTAGAATTCCAGACATTTCACATTCATATCAAAAATGTTACCCTTATTTCATAAAAGACGTCTTCATGATGAAATGGACCACAAGCTATGCAGTGGTAATCCCTAAACGCAGATGCTAAGATGTCTCCATTTTGGAATGCGATCTACTCGGGGGCACTCGTAATTCTAGTGATTTCACATCTGGCTCTGATAGCTGACGGACTGACATGGCAACGCTGGGATTTGGCTGGAGGCGGACAGCGCAGAAGAAGAGGCAAGGAGATGATGATGATGGAAATTGATAAAGAGAGATAAGGAGAGTGAGGGGGGTGGGGAGAACGGGGGGGGGGGGGGGAAGAGTTACAGGAAGAGGAAAACAAGAGAGAGAGAAGTAGAAACAGAAGAAGAAGGAAAACAAGTGAAGAAGAACAAGTAAGAGCATAAGGCCAGAAGACAGGAGAGAGGACGGAAGAGGAGGAAAGAAAGGATAAGATAGAAGTGAGGAGAAATTTGAAGTGAAGAGAGGAAAGGGTAGAGGAGAAGGGGGAGGACAGAGGAGAAGGGGAGAGGAGAGATAAAGAGATATTTGAAGAGAGAGGGAGAGAGAGGAGAAGAGAGGTGAAGAGAAATAAAGAGGGGGTGGAGACAATAAAAATTCAAAAGTTAAGGGCAAAAGAAGATACACAGAAAGTGGTAAATAGAGAGAATGATAGGTGGAGGAGAGGGGATCAGGACGGAGATAGCCAGAGACAAACATAGAGAGACAGACAGACAAAGAGAGAAAAAGAGAGAGAGAGGAGAGAGAGAGACAGAGAGACAGAGAGAGAGAGAGAGAAAGAGAAAGAGAAAGAGAAAAACAGAGATAATGTGTGTGTGTGCTAGAAATAGAGCATCAGATAAAAGTCAGACTATGAGAGACAAAGACGTTCAAACATACGTTGTTGTGTGGTTGCTATGGGGGACCTCTCAATAGATGCGACATAAATCCTTGCCGAGGGAACATTTCATTAATCCCCCCCCCCCCCAAAGCTCTATCTCTATCATCCTCCTGCAAAAGCAGATTAACAATGAATCAAAAATTAATGAGAGCAAAGTCTGCCACATCAGAAAATAATTTCTGGAGGGGATATCTTCCACCTTCACAGAAAATCTCCTCATTGTCACGGACGCGGTAGACACTCCCACTCAGTCAAATGTCGTAACAAATGACTCGGAGTGCCACACGCTTCTTGACGTATAACTTTGACGTAAAACAGCGCAAGGTTACGAGTGGGTGCATTGGAATGACATGGTACTCCGGGCCCACATACGCCCTGTAGCATATTGAATTGTTAAGGGCTATTAATGAGCATCAGCAAATCACCGAAAGAGGAATCACTTCATAGATATGAAATATAGATAGATAAATACGTAGATATTATTAATAACTACTCTTGATGTACTAGACAAATAGACAGACATAAATAAACAGACAGATAAACATATGATAGATAGCTAGATAGATGGATATATAGAGAAACATATAGATATATAGATAGACAGACATGATATAGATAGATAAATAGATCAATAATATTATGATTGATAGATACCATTGACATACATAGCTGCACACACCAATTACATTATGCACACAGGACAGTGCATAGAGTCACCCCCACCCCGCAACCACACTCTAAAAGAATAACAAACATACACACACACACACACACACACACACACAAACAAACACACACACACACACACACACACACACACACACACACAGCAAAGTTGACCTACATGTACGCTGACCCGAGCAAACCTCTGGCATTGTCAATACTCATCTCCAAATAATTTAGTATGCACAATGTTCCTGGTCAAGGAGCCACGTGTCAACCAGCCACGTGTCAACCAGCCACCCCCCCCCCCCCCCCCAAGCTCCCCTATGCACCCTAATCGCCCTTTTATCATTGCAACCTGCCCACTCATGTCCAGCAACCCTCTCAATACCACACCAGGGAAATCTCATTGAGTTATTACCTATTTCATGAACCAATGGGCCTAGCAGAGTTAATTACTGGTCAAGAATGACCGTACAATCCCACTCAGGGCAAGGAAAAGCCCAATGACTTATAATATCATGTACTTATACTGAAGGAGTAAATTACTGTTCAGAGATGACCCCTACAAGACCACTCTGAGGAAGGCCTGAATTACAGTTTAGGGATGACCGACATGACCACTCAGGGGTAGGCCTGGATTACTTTTCAGGGATGACCCACATGACCACCCCACAGGGAAGGCCTGCTCCCATTGATGTATGCAAAGAGACCCACCTCCAACACAAACCTCGCCTTTCTCCACCCACATCCTCCCCCTCCTACGTGTTCTGAATAACGCTCCTCTCATCTTAGTCTCACGTCCAGGCTGCCGGACAGTACTCCTCCAAAGTAAAACCAGGGTCTACCGGTAGTACACACTAGACTAATCATCTCCCTATTTCCCCTTTTCCAGCAGTCTGTCCTTCAACTAGGGAAGGATTAGTCTAATGCAGTCAGACATGTTTATGGAAGACTTTGGATTAGAAATATCCAACAGCCTGAAAGGAAGGCTACTCTCGCATTGGACGTGGGCAGATGGATTCAGAGCCGTGATGTTACAAGTGAGTGGTGAATAATCTCACGGCTCATGCCAGCACCACTGCACAAGAATGCTCAAAGCTCATGCTAAATCTAGCCCAGTTACACAATTATATTGCATCATCACAAATATGATTGATGCCCAATTCATTGATTTCCTTTACCATATCCACTAATGTGTACGTCAGTGTATTGATACGCCTACGGCTATCATATGAAAAGTGCATACTTTTTCTTGTCTGAGTAGAAAAACTTGAAGAGAAAAGCGTGTGTGTGGTTATGCACACATTAATATGCATGCCCTTATGGAAACGGACCTGGTGTATCGATTTGCATTATATAGTCGGTGCGTGGTCGTTATTATCAACAGAAAGGTTTCCTCCCCTTTTGTTCTCCTTCTGTCTCAAACTTATTCAATGTTCTTCAGGGCTTGCCAGTAGTTGAGGCCGTGGATACTAGTGGTTAAAGGGGAAGTTCACCCTGAAATTATTTTGGTTTCAATAAAAAGAGACAAATAAAAGAAACATATGAGTGAAGGTTTGACGAAAATCGGTCAAAGGAAAAGAAAGTTATTTGATATTAAAGTTTTGATTTTGTGACGTCACGTGCGAGGTGCTCTCCCATATGTTGTGTACAAAATAAGTCGATAAATTGCTTTTTTTTATTTTTTTGACAACGGAATGATTTCTTCCGTACAGGTATGTGTGTAAAAACGTATTTCTGATAATGTGTCAAATGCATGAGTAAAAGGATGCATATCTTTGTGAGAAAATTCACATTTTCGAAAAAAATTGTACACAACATATGGGAGAGCACCTCGCATGTGACGTCACAAAATTAAAACTTTAAAATCAAATAACTTTCTTTTCCTTTCACCGATTTTCGTCAAACCTTCACTCATATGTTTCTTTCATTTGCCTCTTTTTAGTGAAACCAAAATAATTTCAGGGTGAACTTCCCCTTTAAGATTATGATACCACAACTCTCTATCCTAAGGTCGATGTATCAGCTCCATGTCATGGTAACCATCCCCTTGCTGAGCTAACCACTCAGTCAAGTAATCCCTCTTCTTTCTGTGCTTCATTTCCCTTCAATCTTTCCCATCAAAGCCAACTTTTCAAAGCCACCCGACAGTTACGATGACATGTGGTCTCATGTCCCTTCCGCTGTCCCACTTCTATCCATTACATTTAAAGTATGTGTGTAATCAGTATGTATTGGTATATCAAGCACTGGACTAGTGTACACTTCACGAATGTAAAAGTACAAGCAACACAAAGCCAACAAACAATTAAGCATGCTAGCTGGAAATCATTTTAACTCTCTCAGTCACATAGGCAATAACTTATACACAACAGCTCAAACGAATTAGCATAGGGAAAGGGAAGGGGTAGAAAATGAAGGAGCTGCAGTTTTAAACTACGGTATAATTTGTCCAGTTCAGCATGAAACACGTTGTTTTAGCCTAAAAAGCATCATGTTTCATGCTGAACTGGACAAAATATACCACAGTTTAAAACTGCAGCTCCTTCTCTTTCTTCCCTTTCCCTTTGCATATGCCAATTCCTTTGAGCTGTAGTGTAGTTACAATTCAAGTAGGATTAACAATTGTCGGTACAGAGACGGTAAGGCAAGGCTGACATGTGTATGCCTTTTGAGCTCACCCTTGTGTAGGCAGATGCATTCTCTGACCGAGTTCCCCCTTTAACTGATTAAAACGAACAGACACCTCCGAACCCTAACCACGAGGGCGGGCGATGAGAAGTGAGTGGAATCCGTGATCCAGGGAGAGGCAAGGCAACCCCTTCGAAACAATCTCAGCCTGTTGGTGCGTTCACACTTTTTGTCGCTGCCGCGCTCTATCAGTGCTTTGACGCCGACCTGTCCTCATGCCACTGCAAAGCCAGAAAACGCTTCACTTAACCCACTCACTGCCACAATAGCTATCTTGATCTTACACACAATTGTGCCCTTGGTATTTAGAGGGTTAATAGCAATTGACATGAGAATGCCAAGGCTGTGTGTAGACACAACTTCACGTATGAAAGGCCTTTAAAAAAGGGGGTTCTACAGCATGTGTTGGAGTGAAACAGCCTCCATGTAAACAATCCTTAACTCCCCTAGTTAAAGCTTAACCAACATAGTACCAAGCCTTGAAAAGCACATGGAATTATTGCACATTCTATGCTTCAGTGGGATCCAGATGGGTTAACACACCTTAATAATATGGTCTGATTTACCCAGGGTACACTCCAGCTCAAAGGAATTGGCATAGGGAAAGGGAAAGGGAAGAAAGGGAGGGGGCCTTAGTTTTAAACCATGATATATTTTGTCCAGTTCAGCATGAAACATGGTTACTTTTTAGGCTAAAGCATCGTGTTTCATGATAAACTGGACAAAATATACCGCGGTTTAAAACTGCGGCTCCTTCACTTTCTTCCCTTTTTCTTTCCCTATCCTAATTCCTTTGAGCTGTAGTGTAGCTTCATCAGTGGGAACACTGCTTTTCATGAGAGCCCTGCATTATTACCCCAGTCACTGAATCAAAGGTCCCTAACACACCTTAATAATATGGTCTGATTTACCCAGGGCAGCTTCATCGGTGGGAACACTGCTTTTCACGAAGACCCTGCATTATTACCCCAGTCACTGGATCAAAGGTCCCTCCCAGGTCCCTATTTCTATCCTAGGTACGGAGCAGTTATATGGATTAAGATGTTTTTGCTGAAAAACACAAGTGGCAGCTGCTGGGTTTGAACCCTTATCCTCTTGATCGAGAGTCAGAAGAACCATCCACTACTCCAAGCTTCTACCTACCTTAGGGCTTGTTTATCAACTCTTTTTTTGGTAGAATTAAGGTTTCCAAACACGTTTTTTTTTTAACGCGTTTAAACGAGTTGATAAACGCAAAGGTGTTTTGATTATGGGGTTTGGAAAGCTGTTTTGAAACACGCAAATTTGTACGATCCTAAACGTGTTTAAAGAAGCGAGATAAACACAAAGCTGTTTTGGAACGCGTTTAAACCATGTGTTTTCGGTAACAAGGCCGGTTTTCGACTTAGGCAATCGAGTTGATAAACGCACCGTTTTTTAAACGCGTTTGGAAACGCGTTCATAAAGGCCTTTGGAGTTGATAAACGCACCACTTTTTTAAACGCGTTTGGAAACGCGTTTAAATTTCTGAAAAGTTGATAAACACGGCCCTAGAAGCGAGAGTACAGATGAAAGGACTTACAACAAATCAGCGCTATGGTATGCGGTAGAGTTTAAAAAAACAGTCTCCGTGGAAACGAGCCTCAACTCCCACTTCCCAGAGACCACCACAATTGCAAAGTTAATTTTCAACTTGCCTGAAATGTCACTTATCTTTGACATTTAGGGAAAGATCCATACCAAACCAAAGCACCATTGTGAATGAGTAACGGATCAAAATGGACAGAATAAACAGTAGGTGTTTGTCGTAAGTAGAGAAAATCTTGAGGTGGGAAATGCATCAATCAGTATATATAGCTTTAAATGTCACTATTTTTACACTTGCCCCCAATTAACAAGACTTCTGAAGAAAAAAAAAATCAAGGTGGAATACCAGTAAGTACATTTCTGTCTTCTCACGCTTGAGTTGACTCTTTGACGATGGTTTAGCAACTCAGATGTCAGCAACCGCTGCCTTTATACAAGGTACATGTACTTTTCTCTTCTCGTCTTATATAACATGGTATGCACCGATCAATTATGTATTCCATACATCTTAAAAGGGCAAATCAAACCTTGGCCAATTCACCAATACCAAATTTTTTCTGTGTATATCTATCTCTCTCCCTCTCTCTTGTTTTTCAAAAGTCAAGAATGCAATTATTCTTCTCGATCTCCTTGGATCTAATGTGCGCTGTTTCTCCTGTTCCTCCCATTCCTCATCTGTTTGTGTCTCCCTTCCTTCCTTTCCTTTCCCTCCCCTCTCACTTTCTCTGCTTCCTCCTCTCTATCTCTCTCTCTCTCTTTCTCCTCTTCCTCCATCCTCCCTTTCTCTATCTCTCTCCCTCTTTTTTTCCTCCCTCCCTCCTTCCCTCCATCCCTACCTTCCTCCCTCCCTCCCTCCCTCCCTCCCTCTCTCTCTCTTTCTCCCTCTCTCTCTCTCTCTCTCTCTCTCTCTCTCTCTCTCTCTCTCTCCCTTTCCTCAGGCTTCACCCTCTCTTCTCTCTATCTCTCTCTGCCTCTCCTTCTACCTTCTATCACTCTTTCACATCTGTTCCTCCCCTTCCTTCCTTTGCTCCATTGCCCAAACTCTCTATCTATCCAAACGATCACCTAGACTGTCTCACCAGCAGTTTACCGGTTTTAATTTTGGGGCTTCCTCGCAAAACAAGAGCAAGTTGCTCACACTTTACACTCCTCATGATGCCAAGATCAAAACTGCTTTACAATCAATCAACCATCTCGGCACCAAGCCTAGGAAAGCACATTATTAGTACATGTTCTATTCTCTCATGGTATTGAGAGGGTTGACTAAAAAATATTCAAACGGATAATACATCCAGGTGCACATCCACTAAATGATTATTTATATCCACTCCACTGTGGTCTACAACACTACATCCTGCCCTCCCAACGATACCTGGCTAGTTACCGTGGTAACAGCAATCTGCGTCCTATTCAGGAATTCCTCAAAAAAAGCACAGGAGTCAGAATCTTTCCAAAACTGCTCTTATCTTTCTGTAGTATCACAAAGTGTGACGGGAGTTTCTCGTCACGCGGCCTTCAATGCAGGATATGGCTTGTACAGGCATGATGGCGCCAAGGACACGATAAACTGTTTTCCTATTTTTTTCTTCTAAGAAAAGAACTCTTACTGAAACTTCATTGCGTGACTTTTACTGTAAACAACATCAAACGTTTCAGAACTCATGAGATCTAAAGTATGGTCTAAACCTGGCATCAGCAATTTCCTGAATTTAATAACAAGCCTTTTCTCTTTGATGTCTATAGATGAGCAGATTACACTGAAAATGGTTCAAATGTGGAATCAATAACAAGAAATATATTTCTATTTGAGTTGGTACAATATAAAAATAGTTCACACAGTCGAGTGATTGATGGCATCATTTCTGACTTGCTGACAAGTTAATCTATAGAATGTACTGGATTGTATACATATGCTTAATAACTCACTCATGTTTCATTGTGCTCATGTTTTATTGAGTTCTTTCCAAACGATAACTTTTCATCAGCCAAGCAATTTGGAGGATGTGGCGAGAGTGATATGACAAATGGAAATTAACAAGTGAAAGCTATTATCATCAATAAGAAAAGAACTGCACATGATAAAGTGATGAAATGATGGGCAGGGATGAACAAGGTCACACACATAAGTGCAGCCATCCATCAAATATAAAGGGGAATGGTGGGAAAAGGAATTGGACAATTTTGTGTTGTATCGAGCATAATTTCAACACTACTCATTGAGTAACGAGTGTGAATTTCAGTCTTAAAGGGCATATACTGTACTGGGATGGCAAAAAAGCCTTCAAAATCTAATTGTTAGCAATATTCTTGCCAATGGTCTTAAATTCATGTATTGTCTATTTTAGAAGCTTACTGAAAGTTATTTGCCCTCAAATGATCTACATTTGGAGTAATGAGTGATTAAATCACAAATCATCAAAATGTTCGGGCCAAACATTTTGAAGATTTAATCATTAATAGTTATTCACTCCATATGTGGATCATTTGAGGGCAAATAACTTTCAGCAAGCTTCTAAAATGGTCAATACATGAATTTAAGACCATTGGCAAGAAGATTGCTAACAATTACCTTTTGAAGGCTTTTTTGCCTTCCCAGTACAGTATATGCCCTTTAACTCTTTATGTGTCGTGTATGCGTTTTGGCAGCAGTTGTACACATGAGTCCCGTCGAGCACTGTTTTGTTTGACGCAAAGAATCAATTTAATCTTGGTGACTTTGTTGTACTGGGCTGGAGCTTTTTTTTTTCCTAATCAACAATTTGCATTAACTTTTCAAGACTGCTATAGATTTTTTTTTCTCCACAGAGTCTAAATGTACCATCCCCCATCTACCATCCCTACTTTGGGCCAATGGAGTACAGTTTTGAAACGTCTTTCTCCTTAATTGAGGATAGCTAATCAGGCTATTCCTCAACTTCTAGCTGATCAAGACACATTTCACACTTGTCCAATTCAATTACAATACAATGAGTATACCTATATAACCATGTCAAACTGCATGACATTCTTGCTTTAGGTCAATGTAGCAACATTTTGAAATGTTTTGTCTTTCTTCTGAAGAGAGGAGTGCTAATCAGTTTTTTTTTAACTTTAAGCCCATCAAGACACACCTCACACCTCTCCATGAACTACACCACTGAGCTTACCTCTATAACCATGAAGATCTTGTTCTTGGTCTCCACGACCTCGTAGAGCGTACAGATGTGCTGGTGCACCAGCTCCTTCATGGCCTTGATTTCCGTCTTCACTCTGGGTAAATCATCCTGGTAAGAACAAGGTTAGTTACAAATGTGATGATGTGTAAGGCCTGTTTCTTATTTTCATCCTTCCATTCATACTGGTCTAAAAATAATGAGAAAATTCAGCAGCCAACTACCAATAGAAAAGTAATATTGAGATGAGAGGAAATACATGTTCGTATTGTCCTTATTCAGCATTTATATAGAACCAAATATGACAATATCTTACTGGTTTAAAACCTCTGCAGTCACATCACCTAAACAAGTAGAAATAACGATTACTGTAGTCACTTATTTGAGTATTATTTTTGGTGTATTTGATGTCGATGTGTAGAGTCATCCTAGCCTGCCATAACAAAATGGGCGGAAAGACGTAGGCAAAATTCTGAGAAATGGATGGTATCTGATTGGCTGAGATCCAGTCACATGACCACAACATTTTGGTAATGCTCTTCATATTTTCTCTCATTATTTCAGCTTCCAGAGTTATTCAAACGAGCATCAAAATAAAACAACGTGGATATATAACATTATCATCCTAGCCAAAATGAAGTTGGATGAGCCAAAACACATGCTATCTGATTGGCCAAGACCCAGAAAAATTACTCAAGGCTTTCATTCATTGTTCACAACTTCCAGAATATTCACAGAGGTATCATAACGGAACAATGTATGTAACACCATCATAACCAATGCTTTCATCTGATTGGCTAAGAGCCAATCACATGATGCACCAAAGAGTATTTGTATCCATTATATTCATTCATTGTTCAAAATGTCCAAAATATGTACAGCAGCATTTACACGTAACAAAGCAACATTTTCATGATACATGGATGGTTGAGAGGAAATCAATAAGTTGTCAAAAATAATCACATTTTGCATCACTCTGAGAAATAGGAAATAGTAGCAGGATGAAACGAGAGATCCTTAGAGACTGCTTGGCGCACTGCCAGTCACACCTCATGCAACAAATTCTCAGTAATGATATCGATCATGGCACATGAAGTCTCTGTTTTGGCTCTGATGTTAATCCATAGGAGAAATGTTACACTGTCTGCATAAACAGACAGCCAAGTTTGATCACAATTGCGTGCTTGTACTTCATACAGTTTGAAAACTTTATACCATTGAAATTGAACACCACAGAGGAATTTATTAATCAAGAAAATTCTACGACTTGTCACTGCCTCATTTTCCTCTCTCCTCAGTAAGGGGAGCTGGAAAGGAATTGAGAATGATTAGTCTCCTGCAGCCAGACCTCTTTATTGAAAAGTCTGTTTGAGAAAAAAATGCAACAAACAGCATGGAAGCCAGGCTAGAGTGACATAGGCAGACTAGAGGGTATGCTCATTCAGCAACAAACATTTAGGAGTTGAAAGTAGTTCAAATCTATGGTTTGAGAGGAATCACCCCCCTAATCGAAAACTTTCCCTGTGGTCCAGTTTTTGCTTTTCTGAGACATGAAGTGGTCACTACATCATGTTCCGACTGTCAGATAGAGGAGCTTTGCTGGGACGAGAGATGTTGTGTCTCGTGGTAAGGGTCTCCCAGAATGGCAGGCCAAACACTCGCTCTCAATCAGCGCACTTCAGTTGGTCTCCACGACTACTTGTAGGCAAGGCGGCATTAGGAAAGCAGTGAGTGTGCACGTGTGCTTGTTTAGTAGTTGGCTAGGCTTTCTCTTTCTCTCTTTCTACACTGTTTCTTTATTTCTCTCACATCTTTTCCTTTCTTTCTCTTTATCCTCGCAATCTCTTTCCCTCCATATCTCTCAACGATTCCTCTCTTTTTTTTCTTTCTCCCACATCTTGTTTTGTGTATTAGCTCTTTTTTTCTTTCTATCTCCCTACAAATCTCTCTCTCTCAATATATCTGCCTCCTTTCTCTGCTACCTCAGCCCTCCCTCGCCCTTCTCTCACCCTCTCGCACCCCCTCTTCTCTCTCTTTCTTTCACTCTCTCCAACTCCTAACCACCCTCTCGCTACTTCTCTCCCCCTCTCTCTACTTCACTCTTGCCCCCTTCCCCTTCTCTCTTCACTTTAATTCTCTCCCACTCCCAACCACCCCCTCTCTCTCCATCTCCATCTTCATCACCATCCTCATCTCCATCCCCATCTCTCTTGAAAACTTACCCCCAGAGCGTGCTTGTCCATGATTTTGATGGCCACCTTCTGTCCCGTTAAGAGATGAGTAGCTAGTTTGACCTTAGCGAAACCACCTGACCGCATAAAGAACAAGACAGAGAGAGAAAAGAGAGAAAGGTGTGAATATTATACACAACAAAATCATACAAGGCAGCAGTATCCATAGATGCATGCACTGAGAGCACTGTGGTATGTTGGTGAGAGCACTGGACTCTTGCATAGAAATCCTGGGTTCAACACCCAGCTCAGTGCTCAGTCCATCACTTGGACACAGTGACTGCTTCATGCTTGTCTCTCTCAATCAAACCAGGGGGGCATTTCATGAAAGTTGTCAGCACTGACAAGCTGTCTTTCTCCGACAGTTACCATAGTAACAGTCAGAGGCTAGTGCCTCTCAGCCAATCAAAACCGGGGGTTTCACTGAAATTGTTGGCACTGACTATTTAGTCACTGCTGACAATCTTCATGAAATGCCCCCCAGGACCCTTTCTGATAAAAGAAGTGTGATTTATCTGAATCAAATGCCATTCCAATCTTGTACCTCTTTTGTGCAGAGTTAGTATTGATATCAATCGTGAATGAATTTGCGATCAATTGCAATTCTTTATATCTTTTCTTAAGACAGAGGCCAGATGCAGTAAATGGGTACTACACCAGAAAAATACATTGCGAACAGCGAGCTTCGAGCATTGAAGACAGGAGCTTGGTTAAAGTGTGAACCACACAAGTTTGTGTGAGAGAGTAGCAAAGGAATGTAAGATGTATTCTCAAATATCTGCATTTGACTCGCCTCTATTGACAAACACAACTTTATTGACATTCTGCGGGGGTGGGGTGGGGGGGGGGGCAAAAATCACCCATCCTCTTGAGTTTCTTTGTCTTTCACCAGGAAGGATGGGTTATCACAGGGCAGTACTCTTTCCTTTTAATAGTTAGTGAGTGTATGTCATGGAGGGTAAGATACCGCATACATGAATATCGACTCGTGCAGTGCTCAAGGCAGAAGGTAAGGTGCAAATGTTGGAGCACAAAACTGCAACATTATGCAACCACATCTTCCTCAATCGAGGTAACCAGTGACAGAGGACTGCCTCTCTACTGTGTCATTTTTTTAATGCATTCATAACTATTTTTCTGAGCTACAGACAGCTCTTCTATATGTCATTAGAGAGATATTACTTCATGTAAATGCAAAAAACACACTCTTTGCTGATTCTAATAGTCGATCCAAAGTGAAACAAAAATTGCATTTGTATATATGTGAATGGCCACAATCAGCCCATGAAAGTGAGTATCGGCATTTAAAATAGGATATAAATGCAAGAGCAACTCTAAAGACCTATAAAATGATGTCAGTCACCTTGCTACACTCCATCTGTGCAGATAAATACAGCAAGTTCTAGAATCAGTATTTACTTTGTATTTGCAAATGCTGGCTCAAGACATAAATCATTTGAATACACCTTTTGCCGGCATTGCCATCTACAGTGAAAGACTTATCCTACGTCCCGTCTTATAAAGAGTTGTGATTGTTCTGAATCGAGTGCAAGTCCAATCTATATCTCTCATGTAAAAAAAAAATATGATTAATATCAATGGCAGGTCAAGTTGCGATCAATTGCAATATTTTATAGACACGGCCTGGAAAAGAGCGCTCATCAAACTATAAAGAGAGACATGCTTTATAACATCAATTTGTTTTAAAATGGCATTGCCAGAAAGTTATAAAAGGCATAATAAATCATTTGTTCATATGTTTATATTTAAGTAAACCATGTTGTGTTAAATGTCAAAGCAAGGCCCCTTCGTATAGCAGTATTCAACCACTGAAGGGGCTACCTTGGGTAAATAATACTAATAAATAAATATAGATATAGATATATAAAGATGTACATATATACAGTATACAAACATATCATGGAATTTCATCAAGATTATTATAATTGTTGCTTGCCAAGGAGCAGAGTGTGGTGGGTTATCTCTTCTTGCAATTCAAAGGCATCACCGTGCATGATAACGCATGCCAGGGGTGAGATGGAGAAATATCTATTCTCCATGCTAGTCTCACATCTAGAACAAAAGTATCTTATATTTCTTTCAGCTGTTATGAAAATATAAGTATTATCTACATTTTGGAGGAAATCTAATCAAACACATACGCCTTTCATTTAAATAAAAATAAAAACAGATTGTCTGAACATGTTTAACGGTTATACTCCTATTGCTAATTATAGAACAGGAAATTGGCATTGCTTTGCCTGGAAGTAAGACTATTGTGAAGATGGCACGCATGTGTTCAGTTCTTTATGCGGAATGTCGGGGCAGATAAGATGCATTCCACCTAGAGGGAATGGGGGAGAACCATGGATAGAGACTTTAACCCTTAGGAGGTCGGTGATGTAGTATGATGATGCATTGTGGGAGAGGGGTCGAGCTTTGACGACACCCATGAACTTTTGGTTGTCCATCCGTCTTAATATATCGCTGACGATAAGGGTGCAGCTAGGAATGATTACATGTCTGTGGGAAGAGTTACAGTAGACAAGAGGAGATGAAGATCCTGAGAACAGACATTAGCAAATCTGATATATTATGAGATAGAAACAATGAGATGAAGACAAACAGCCAAGAGAGGAGGAGGTGAGGAGAAAGAAGAAAAAGGGGAGGAATGCAATACAGGAAGAAAAAGAGGAGGAGGAGGAAGCAGAAGAAGAAGAAGAAGAAGAAGAAGAAGAAGAAGAAGAAGAAGAAGTAGAAGAAGAAGAAGAAGGTGAAGAACAAGAACAAGAAGAACAAGAACAAGAACAAGAACAAAAAGAAGAAGAAGATCAGGAACAAGGAGAAGAAGAAGATACAGCAGGTAAATGAGAAATATTTGAAACATAAAAAGTAAACAAAACGGGAAGATAGACAAAATGAAGAGAAAGAGGGACAGGTGTGTTCGTGGAGGAGGAGGAGGAGGGGAAGCAGGAGGGGGAGCAGGAGTAGGGGGAGGAGGAGGAGGGGGAGGAGGAGGAGGAGGAGGAGGAGGGGGAGGAGGAGGGGGAGGGGGAGGGGGAGGGGGAGGAGGAGGAGGAGGAGGAGGAGGAGGAGGAGGAGGAGGAGGAGGAGGAGGAGGAGGAGGACGAGGAGGAGAGGAGGAAGAAGAAGGAAGAAGGAAGAAGAAGGGAAGGAAGGAAGAAGAGGAGGAGAAGTATAAACAAGCCCAGTCTGAATATGAATATGAATGGCTTTCAGTGGGAAGCTTGTGTTACACCAGGCCAAGGACATCCAAAAGATGAGGGTTTATCAAAATCCTTCAACAACCTTCAAGTAGGAGTGTTTTTGCATTGCTTTGCCTTGCATGAGGTACAGCTGATATAGCAGGTAAGGTCATTGGGGACCAGAAGAAGGTGCCCATGTAATTGGGGATCCACTGGGCTTAAGTCAAGAAAGAGAAGTCACGTAATCAACTTTTTTTTCACATCATTATTCTTTTCAGCTTGTCTGCACGTAGACTAACTCGACCCAATTCATACGGCGTAGAAACTAGCGAACTGATGCGCAAAGTGCATAAATAGATAAGATAAGATAACGACTTGCAGTGGCGGACGTGCAAAGTCGGTGGGTAAATCCTGCTGCAAGTAACCCCCACCCCCCCATGCATAAAAAGAACCCCTTCAAATAACAAACGTGATATTTTTCTCATAGGGTATACCGTCTTATGCACAGCATTAGGAAATGAAGATTCGGTATGATCATTTCATGATGTTAAGCTCGGAAAATATCCCCTGCGCATCTTTTATCACACCCATTTGCCTAGTCCTCATAGAAGATGGGAGTTTGGATCGAGCGTGAAAAAACTGAATGTGAAATGAATGAATATTATGCGAGAACCCGGGGGAATATTTGCCAAAGAGATCGGATAAACCTCTAAGTAACCCTGTTATCTCCATTCTTGTGTGAGCTTACACTCTCTTCGGACATCCCATTTTCCCAGGGTTCCTGCCGCCTGCTAATGCAACATGGGACTTCCAGATTAAGGCACGAAAAAAAAAAGTGAAATGAATGAATATTAAATGTGAGCCCCCCACTACGAATATAGATATAACATAAGGACGGAGATAACGGAGATAATAGGGTTACTGAGAGGTTTATCCGAGCACTAATGTAACATGGGACCTTTGGGTTAAGCCACGAAAAACACTGAATGTGAAATGAATGAATATTATACACCCCTCTAACCCCCCTTTAGGAGGATTTATCAGTGTTATCTCGATGATGAGCTGAAAAGAAAACTGATTATCCACATCCATTCTAGAACGTCTGACTTGACTTGACAATACTCCATACTGACATCTCATGCATAGAGAATCGCATCTCGTGATTAGCCAACCCTCGCACCCCCGTAGCAAAACTCTATATAGACGTCATGCCTCCGGTTATACAAATCAATGGCACTTTATTTTGCCGGGACACCAGAGTTGTTATTTTTCTTGATGGAAAAGCCAAAGTGAATTCTTCTTCTCCTCCTTGTCGCAAGGTATTAAAGGAGGGTGTAACCCTGATCATGGAGTTAAAATTCCTAAGGTAAAAACAGACAAGACAAAGGAACAGATTGGCAACATTTTAGTGAAAGGGCTTTCTGGGGTGACTTCCTTTACACCTAACAGTAGTTAGGATAGCATTCTCCACCCTAAAATGAATGGAAAATAAGTGTTTTCTGCCCCATTTTTCAATCATTTCCTGGAGAGTGTGTGCCTAAAGTTTCTTTTCCAATTATTGGCAACAGTTTGAGAAAAATCAGACATAGTTTGTTTTTATCCATGGCTCTCTGTTGAAACCCTGTCTAGGGTTAATGTTTAAATAGCATTAGTAATACTGAATCATGATCACTATCCTTCAATCGATCCATAATGACAATGATGGACAGTGCGTCATTGTCAATGTGCTTGCATACCATGCGTAAACAAAACAATGCCAAGAGTGTCACTTGCCTGACTTGAATTCACAATGCGAGATCACATGGCTAGTGATAACAATTTTTAAACACAAAGTAACTTCCTTATCATAATAACTGATTTTGCAAAGACTTTTGCCAATCTGTGCCTCTAATTGTTCTCCTGTTATTCAACAGAGTATCAAAGTTTGAGGTTGTGAGAGCATGTTGCCCAGACAACTAGTTTTGAAATATGAGGGTAGAGCTTTATAACTATAAGGGACTCTTATTGAGAGTGCCTGACACAACCAAGCGAGACAATGTCAGAACTTTCGATTGAGTGATGTTGTTTAGAACTAGGAGACTGCATAACAATGGATATGACGACACCACTTCACTTCTCTATTCAAACTTATTTTCAGGGTTGATTTCCTCTTTAAGTTTGACAGCATAGTAAAGCAATGTACAATCTGTGAGTCAGCAGTATCAATTTGCTATATGAATAATGTATAGAAATAATATTTTGAGAAAATGGAAGAATATATGAGTGTCATTTCTTCATTATTGTGTAGGGGATTATGCCTGAACAAAATATATACATTGTACTGTCAGTCACAGCAGATCTCATTTAGTGGTTCAGTAAATTGGTAAAGTTGTCCGATTTTTTGCTTATCATCAATAATAGTAATAGCAGAAGTATCATTTCTTATCTTTGTGGAGAGGATAAAACAAAGCTAGAACTTATTACTTTTGTCTCCTCAGTAAAGACTGCATCCCATGACTGCTGAACTTAACCTCCTATCTTGGTGTCAATTTAACACTTCCTTGGTGTTAAAATAAACAACCTTCATATTGAGTCTAGTCAAAGATATACTAGCGCTTCACAAACAAATTAATGCTTCCTAATAGGTTTCAACATTAGACAAACCCATCGGTGTAGTGTTCAATCATACACGGTGTATGATTGAACACTACACCCATACACCCTGAAATCCCAAACTCTTTGTGTAACAAAATCCATGCTTTCTAGATTTCTAGATGTGACAACACCCAAGGGTGTAGTGTTACATTAAACACCATCCTGTTTGCAGTGTTTAGGCAGAGTCAAGTATATGTTACAAGAAATACCCATGTGGCTACCATCAACAGCTACGATCAACACACGATCGCGGTTTTTGCAATTAAGTGTTCAATTTGCTTATCCGCTCATGCGTGTCTTGCAATGGTGATGCGTACAGTCAGATATCGCCCCCCTGGGTCCAACTGACACGATCGGACGAGGGATAGGTTCAGAGAGATGGATGGGTTAGTATAAATTACTGCAGCCAATTTGAGGAGTCATTTTGGAAGGAGGGGGTGCATGGGGGAAATAGGGGGAGTTAGGAAAGATGGAGGGGGAGTAGTTTTGAAGGGGGGACTAGTTTTGGGGGTGGACTACAGTTTACTGCCGCCAATTTGAAGTGGAGCAGTTTAGGGGAAGGGGAAGGAGTTTGAGAAGGAAAGTATATGGGGGGAAGGGGAGTTCAATTGATCATGGCTTATTCAAAGGGGAGTAGTTTTGGGAGGAGTGGGGGAGTACTTTGGAAGGAGGAGGAGGGAGGATGAAGGGAGGAGGAGAAGAGGAGAAAAGAAGGAGAAAATGAAAGAAGAGGAAGAGAAGAGGAGGGAAGGAAGGGGAGAAAAATGAGAAAACAGGGAGCAAAGGGGGGAGCAAAGGGGAGGAAAAGGAGGAGTTAAAGGGGAAAAAAGGGGCAAAAAGGGTTGAGAACAGGAGGAGAAAAGGAGGAAAAGGGGAAGAAAAAGAGGCGAAAAGGAAGAGATGAAGGAGAAAAGGAGTGGTAGGCAGGGGATAGGAAGCAGAAAGGGAGGAGTGAAGGGAGGGGAAATGAGCAAGGGGCAGTGCTAGGATGGCATGAACAACGTATAGGGTCACTGACTCTGAGAGGGAATAATAATAATTGCAATCATGATCTCCTCGGCCTCAATGAAAGTAATGAATATTGGGGGCTTTGGCAGATTGTGAGGCAAACGGATTACCACTTAGTGGAACTAATAGTCCTGTCTCATAAGGCACGGTCACATTGTGGCAATATTACCAAATTATTTGTTACTGGCATTTTTCACCCAGGAATTGCGCATTCACACTGCTGTCAATATACCCGCAGTTGATGCATATGTAGTACTTTATGGCCAATAATGCATGTGCTTTGCATTGTCAGATACTATGCCTTGCCTGTGCTTACACATTACTTCATATTTACATTATTGTGTTAACAATCTAGCTTATAATTGTTCATCTGCAGGCATAGGCTTACTTGTGATGCAGTCTTAAAACGTGCATGGAAGATCTGACTATACATTGACTTGCTATTTTTGTCAGGATGCAGTAGTATGTACAAGAATGGAAGATACTCTTTGTAGTCAATTCCCTCATTACCATTGACATGGAGATGTGTAGTAAGCCAATGGGGTTTTTAAAACCTTTTTCATGTAAGGGTTAACTCTCGCATTACCATTAGCATGAAGATATGTAGTAAGCCAATGGGGCTTTACAGGGTTAAAGATAATGGGTCCTACTGGTACCTCCAAAGTCGAATCAGGGTGTGGTAGAATGAGAAAGGGTGTGGTCTTTGAGAGGGGTGTGGTCAATGAGAGGGGTGTGGTCTTCCTTACCGGACCCGATGGTCTCTTTGAGGTGGTACCTCTGCTTAATCTCTTCCCAGTCGTTGTCCATGGCTGACTGGCGGACCCCGTTGAGGGCGATCTCCGGGGGCTTGAGTCTAAAATGCAAAAAGAAGAATAGAACAAAGAAAATAAACCAGTTAACTCGATAAACTCATTAAGGTCAGCATCGCATTCAATTAACCCTTAAATTCTGTCTCTAAACGCGTTTCTGGCTCAAACGCATTTAGGATCGCACAAATTTGCGTGTTTCAAAACAGCTTTCCAAACCCCATAATCAAAACACCTTTGCGTTTATCAACTCCCTGAAACGCGTTAAAAAAAAATTTAACGCGTTTGGTAAACCTTAATTCTACCCCAAAAAAGAGTTGATAAACACGCCCATGGTATAGTGATTGTGAACTGTGAGTGTGAGAACCTATAGGTGAGAACCTACAGGTTGCAGGTTCAAACCTCACTGATGAACAAGATATTTAATTCATATTGCTACTCTCAGCTCAGAAGCATATATTGATAGTATTTGGTACCTGGAGGATGATTATGTGAGTAATCTTGAGCTAATGTCTGTAATTCGGCAAGAAATATTCCGCAGGGAGTGGGGATGGAGCACAAAATCATCACAAAAACATTTCTGTGACCAGTACTATTGTAACACCCCTTACAAACAGGTCTGCAGACTGCGGCGCGATAGTCTGTTGTGACATATGCAACAAAAAACAAAACAAAATCGAAAAGAAAGTCCTACGAGAACTACATACATGTACTGACATTAGCAAGTGTGATTTTTGTTTACGTTTCCTCGCTCTGAACAATCGCTTGAGAAGCTGGGCTTATTTAGTTTCCAGCAAGACTCCTCCGAGCCTCAAACAGAGACCTTGTTTACCTCGACGACTACCTGTATATTTCGCACCTATTATGCACCTTCTGGTAATAGGATATAGACCATTACATACAAAGGTAGGTGGAATGGATGGAGAGTTGCTTTCAGGTAATCATTTGAAAGTGCGAGAAAAGTGGGACAAATAATACTAATGATACAATCAAACCTGTCTACAAAGACCACTGTCTATGAGGACCACCTGTCTGTAAAGACCACTCGAACTTAAATTCCTTCAGAACAGTTGGCATGAAAGTGCACCCTTCTTTAAAGACCACCTGTCTATAAAGTCCACCCTTTCTGTTTCCCTTTAGGTGGCTTTTATGAACAGGATTGACTTGAGAGATGCTTTTTTCAGAAATTTATTTTACTTTACACATTTGTGTGAACACATCACCCACTATAAGCAAATGAGCAGTGATGTGGCAATGAATCTTGTTTAATAGAAATTTAGTACTAAGCATGGTAGAAATATATTACTATCATAAAACCAATCTTGACAAGCGCTCTCTGTGTTGATGGATGTATGACTAATCTTGGGCAGCACAATTGAACTACGTACATTTACGTCATTCTCAAAATTGAAAGCAAAATCCACTTTTCAATTCAATGGGCAATCAAAATGTTTGTATTTATTCCATCCTCTGCTGTACAAGGGAATCAACGATGCGCAGGGGTATTTCTGAGGTACGGTAATGCATGCACATCCATTCAACTCGATTCCACTATTGCTTTTCATAACTCCCACGCACACTACATTATAGCTTAGGTTCCAGGCTGTGGAGTGACATTTTTTTTCTGAAGCAAAGCTGCGACCAAAACTTAGTCTGGACATTTAGACTACTTCCCTCGACCCTCTTCATTTGTGAGGAAAGAGGGAAGAGATGGGGTGTACTGTATGCTTAGTCTGAGTCACCAGACTTAGTTGTGATTGCAAAGTGAAGGTAAGAAATTGTACATACTCTGCAGCCTTGACACAAGACTATCACTCACATCACACAGTAAAAAACAAAGCCAAGTTTTCACTCACATGCCAGTTGGAAATTAAGCTAGATTAGCCAGTGAAAAACGTTTCCTTTTTAGGACTAGTACTTCTGATGTTGGCAGTAATTAGCAGTACTGAACATATGTCATGTACTATGCCCCTTTCAGGTAATTTTTGCTCAAAATGGCACAAAAATGGCTGTCATGAAGGCAGATTGGCCTGGCCTGGCCTACAGACATAGTAGTGTATTTTCTAGATTTCTTGCATCCAAAAGAAGGGAAAGATAGAGAGGGGGAGAAGGAGAGGAGAGCTAGAGGGAAATTAAGAGGGAGAGACAGGGGCACACATGAGATAGAGAGGGAGAGAGGGAGATAGAAAGAAATAGATGAGGAATAAAAGATTGCAATAAAATATAGTAAGTATCAACTTACAAAAAAAGGTGAAAAACAAACTTGTAAATTATTTTAAACAATCTTGGCCTCTAATCCTACAGATTTTTATCTTCACTTTCTCTAAAATACTATGTCAGGAACAATACCTTTGTCATAGAATTGATGCAGTAACAAATTCACCATGGTTACAATGTTTATGATAACTTCCAGAATAAAAGTTTAATATTTGGACACACAACAAGATCACTGTCTTTGACATAGAATGAGTGTATTTCAATTATTTTATACAATACTAGTAATTTAGAAAAAAAAAAGTCTTCACAGTTAAGACACGCTGATAGACAGAACAGTTCAAATGCAAATTCACTCAAGTGAATGCTTTCCAACCGATTTGACCCCGAAAGAGTAGTCTGCGCTGAATTGAGAAGCACTCCAAAGGCCGATATGCAGGTTTGATTGAAAAAACGCTGGAGCGCATCCCACAGACTCCCATGTGTATTGTACACGGCGACTAAGGCGTGGAATCTTGGATCGAACAAGGGAGGCTACTTCCTGTCAATTATTGCGAGCACAACAGCGAATGTTGACTTTTCGGGCATTTGCGGGCGAGGAAAATATTTAGACTATTCATTCACTTGTTTGCCCTTTATTTGTCACATTTCTTTGTATTTACGGTACTGCAGGTGATAAGCTACAATAACACAGCTAGAGAATGGGGCGGAATTCTTTATCTGGTTCACATGGCAACCATGTGATGTGGCAACACAGAATGACAAGTCTGCTTTCTTGAGGATCCTTGAGAATCTATGTTGAACATAGTGGAAGAACTGTTGACAAGAGTCTCGAAGTGGAATAGGGATTCATGCACTTGGCAAAATTTATCAGATTTTGTCTGAAGACACAGTTATGATTTTTTTTAGGAGCACATGATCTTCATACTGGAGAGATATTTATACAAAGAGTACCTCTCATCTAACTACTCTATTTTCTAAATAACTTACTGAAGAGTACTCAAACTTCTCCATTATCTATAATCTAAGTCGAACAAAAATAAACAGCACTTGCAGCTTATATTTTACATGTATTGCCTGCCCTATGCGCAATCATGTGCAATTATGATCGGTTATAAATTGCCATATTTAGTTTAAAACTGTCCCTTTGAAGTTACACTCCGATAAGGCATAGTACCAATGCAATTTACATCTCTGCATGAATCTTGCACAATTTTATTTCACCTCCATTAACGTAAAGAGATTTTTCTGCCTGATGCGACTCAATTACACATAATGATTAAATGTGAAACATTAGATGACTGCTTGTTAAACCATACTCAGAGCAACCATTCTTTACATTTTGTAATAGGGCAAGGCATATTTTCGAAAAAGCATAATTTATTTTCTATTCAGTATACTTTGGTTGTTCAAAGTAACTCCAAGTGGGAATAGCCCAGTTCTGATATTTACCACCTCACCACCATAGGTGCATGAAATGTGTTATATAAGTGAATTAACTTTTCCTGGCTTGGTTGGTACTATGTGGCTTAAACTGACATGGAATACCCTTGTTTGTATATCTACCAATCCCAATATGCTGGTAGAAAGAGGATATTTGAGAACGAAGGAGATGAGGCAAAGCACTTTTGTTACAAGAATTCAAATGTGGCATGACATTAAAAGGCCAAATATGACACTGATACAGAACATTGGGTCTCACCTGAACATTCAGATCAGATGGATACTAAGACAGAGATAGACAAAAGGTTTAAAGAAAAGATAGCAAAAGATAGTGTGGGAGAGATAGCTAAATAGAGTAATAGAGCAAGGGAATTTACATATTTGATCATTTTCCCTTCGTTTAATTGCATTTATCATACTGGACAATGTACATAGCAAAGAAATGGCAAAATGGGAAAAAAGTACAAACTCAAAATAAATACATGCAACTATTTACTCAGTGCATTAAATCTATGACTTGAAAATTATATTTTTAAGTATGCAAAACTGATAATTTGTCTCTGGAAACATTGATCTATTTCTTTGAATCATGCCACCATTGAAGACATTTATCAAACTTCTTCTTTATATTATGACACTTTATTAGAAACTCCATTCAATACTCACAATATTTGTCCCCGCATGATTGTATGCTTTTCTGCAATCACTTCACAAAGATTGATACAAATCTGGAAGATAGATTTCCCATGAGCGGCGCTCTATCAGAGCATCCTCGAACAAGGCGAGCAGTTTGTAGTGGAAGAACTACCAAAGTTGATTAATTCTTGAGGAAAAATCGCACCAATTATTGCTCGGCAAAGTTAAAAATGAGGTCCAGCGGAGTTGCAGTGGATGTTTGAATACTGGAGGTGTTGCGTGGTTCTCCCGCTGTGTTTATTTCTACGCATCGCATCACGATGGGGGTGGGAACAGTTCAAGATGTTTGGTGGATCTTCTCAATGCCAGGAATGTGTGTGTGTTCCTGGTGTAGTGGGGTCTTGAAGACGACCAGCATAAAGAGACCCGTTGTCTCTGAGATCACAACGCATCAAAACAAATCGCGGGCGTGTGTGTGTAGAAGTCCGCGTCTTCTGTGAAAAACTCTTTACAGCTGACTCCATAAACTGATCCAGAGGACGTACAGTGGTAGAATGACTGCTCTGTAGGTATGCAACAACTTTTTAACAACTCAACTATGAAGCAGACGTGCGAGCGATGTCCCTGTGATCATTTTTATACCCTCCTCTGTGGGTTGGATGGACTGACCGAACTCGCATTAAACTCTCCCCTCTCCTCTCTCTCTCCCTCCCTCTCTCTGTCTTTCTCTCTCTCGCGGTCTGTCGATCGAGCTCTGCTTCCCTAGCGGATACCGATCGCATTGAGCGCCGCACAGTGTATGACTGAGCACAGAACCATGCTGGCAGTTTATAAACCCCAGCTCACTGGAGGGGAAAGTCTACGGTCGCAGACCCTGTTTCACAGAGCTGATCGGTAGCTCAACGGTATTGTCTCTGGATGCTGTATTTCATGGCTCATTCACGCTGAAGTTCTATTACGCCCCCGCCTCCTCGTAGCCACACACGTTTATTTCCTTGCCTGATAAGCAATCTCATTTCCATCAGTTTCTCTTGCTGTCCTCGTAATTTTGATGAGCCTCGTTCCAATTTTTTTTTTATACCCGAGGCAACCAGCTATTTGATCAGACAGATGCAGAATGCACATGAATTCTTAATGCTGGAACTATATGGAACCTTGCACGGATTGTGCTGTTCTCATTAACCATTTATACGACACTGAGGAAATTCTGTACTCACAATAACACAGGTCTACACCGCAGCATATTGTTTGGTGTGGAAAGAGTAAAGTCTCTCAGCACCGAGCTATGAAAATCCTATTTGTCACTTACACATGTGTGTGCCCATGGGACTAAGAAGGTTAAGTACATACTGGATGAGATAGGGGATGTGCAATGGAAGCTGGATGGGGTATACAGGGAGACATCAATTTAAGACCCCTCCCCCCCCCCCCCCCCCTCATATACACATACACACACATACAAACATACTTTTTTTTTCATATTCTCTATTTGATTTCATTCACATAATGAAAGAAACAATTTCATTTTATGACATAGAATTACAAATCAATAAACGTAATATTTCTATTGATTCTATAAACACAATAAAACATGTTGTACCACTTGTATGTAAATGCAATATATGTGCCATATTCTACTTGAATATGCAACTTATAAATTATATTCCTCTTAAATAGAATACATGTATTAATCATAATGCTTAAAGAAATGTATAATAGTAATGATAATAAAGCAATTCCATAATACAGAAGAATGAAATCTTTTCGGTTATGTATACATACATACATACATACACACATACACACACACATACACAAACATACATACACTGATCACACAAATATGCAGACACACTCACACGTACACACAAACAGACACATCCCTCGACACACACACTCATAAACACACACAGAAACACACTATGATTAATTTATAAGCAGGTGGTATTTATGTACATATTACTTTAATTCTTATGTGCCGTGTGTGTATTTTTTCACCATAAATGCATACAAAGAAGCAACACATTTACCTGGTACACACAAGGGTTTAATGAAGTTTCCAATGAGAAATATATATTTTTTTCTCTTTCTTTCCCTGTATGTTTTAAATTGATTTGTACTATATGTATGTCATGGTGGTGCCCCACCTACAAGTTCCTTTGAACTTCCAGGGGCTCCTAATCCCATGTTTTATCAAAGTCTGTGTATTCATGTATTTTTATGACTGATTGAATAAATTTGAATTCAATTGAATTGAATGTCACGAGATTTCACTTTACTATAAACATACCACAGTATATACCGGCACTCAACATTACGTTATTCCATATAAATGCAATGGCTATTTTGAGGTATGACAGAGATTACAAGGATTCGAGCAAAGACTCGGTGTCTGAATATTCACAACCGCCACATTTTTTGACAGAGAAGTGAAACCCAGGAGCATAAAACCTGCAACAACGCCATAAATATCCCTCTGGCTAAAAACAGCTTAGCATATATGCATTACAAGTTTTACAATTCAGTCATGCTATCAAAAAAAACATTGCTAAGTAGTTTGGGTTTTTCCTGTCATATTCAAATATTGAAGGGGGATTCTACACGGTTTTGTCAGAAAAAACAAGATTACGAAGGGCCTACTACAGGCAAAAGGGTATTATGGATCTACATTAGACTCTAAACCAGTACACCTTTTCACTTCTCTTCATTTCATTAGAACTGTTCATTTGATATATCTCTCTCTCCTTTTCTCTCTCTCCCTCTCTCTGTCTCTCTCTATCTCTATCTCTCTCCTTCTTTATCTCTCTCTCTCTCTCTATCTATCTCTCCCTCTCTCTCTCTCTCTCTCCTTCTCTTTCCCTCTTCCTAAATGTCTGTTTTTTCTCCCTGTATAGCATGTCTACCTCCTGTCTGTCCATCTAAAATAACATACAGTATTTTCCTTTCTGTCTGTAATTTGTTGTCCCTCCCCCCCCCCTCCCCCACCTCCCCCTTTCTCTATCTCTCTCTCCCCCTGAATGTTCGCACATGTTGGGAGGAATGTGATACAAATTAATTAAGTGTGGGAATGAAAAGGACAAACGTCATTAGAAAGAACAAACATAATCATGACCAGAGGTAAAAAATTTACAAGCTAAGGAATATTTCATTAATTAAGTGTAGTAAAGAAAAGAATTAATGTCATTATAATGAATAAATGTCATTACTAATGTTCAAATATGTTTCATTAATCAAGTTTGGTAATATGAAGGATTTACGTGTTAAATTTACAGTCGCAAACATATCCTGACGCCATGCTGTGACCTCACAATACTACTGTATGAGCTTTCAGTTTCAAGATTTCCACCAATCACTGCAGAGTGTAGCGAATTCTACCAAATGAATATACTGCGTGCACATGCAGGGCGATATTATTCCTTTTATGCTTGTCATGCTTACTTGATTACAGAGTAACACAGCAGTGGATGTCTGTTTTCTTCTTTATCATTGCATGTTTATACTAATGTAACAGTAGTGTAGCAAGTAGCATGCGCAAGACGTTATCAGGCAATGTATTAGGAAGCTGCCCGGGGGCACAGGGTGGTCACCAGAAAATCTTTCACGCATGGCTCAAAAAAGCAGAATGTCACTTTTTGTCAGATATCTGTGCTGGACGCGTGGTACACAACTATGGAACGCGTGGCTCAAAGAAAACAAAAACAATAAGAATAATAAGACTGATACTGATTTTACGCATGGTGCAGTGAATTTACACGTGGCTCACAATCACTTTCTGGACCCGACGTGTGGTGTTTGCACCGCATGTTTTCTACACTGGGGACCACCCTGCGGGGGCAAATTGCACAAAACAACTCACGGAAAAATTGATGACACCTTCATTTGCAAACTTATCTTTAGACCAAAATATTGCCTTATAAATTTTATGTCTGTAAACTACTTGTCACAATGCGCAGTGCACTCATATGTTCATACTGCTATGAAAAGAGAGGAAAAGTTTTGCTCTGGAAATACCTTGTCTATTGGTTGTAAGCTCAAAATAATTTTTGTTTATCATTATTAGTATAATTGATCTGTAAATGAAATAAATCGGCTGCTCTAGCATACAGGAGAAAATCAAATGATACAGCTATAGTTTAAGCCTTGTGCATTGTGTCTATATAATTTTAACTGTAACTGCATGCTCATACAAAATACACGCAATACAAAATTGTACTATTCCACCTAACCCCTCTCAGTCCCACAGGTAATAAACTGTGTTGTATTTGCCATGGGACTAACATTATTTGGTATTGAGAGGGCTGAATGTATACCAGTCACCTGACTGCCTATTCTCACAATTTCCACTGAAAACAATCTATTTCTGGACAGGATTCTACAGTTTGTGGGCGATCAGAAAGATAGATAAGGATACACAGATTTATCAGTTTCTGTGCATTCATTTTATGGCGCCAGTGTTTTTTTTTTCTCTCTCTCAATCCCATATCTCAAAACAAAACTTGTTCTATTTTGGGTTCATTATCAAGCGATGGCATCTCTTTTAGATATCCTCCTGAATTTTGCAAGGAAAATTGCTTAGCTTGATATGCATACAGTCAGTGAGTAATTCTAGATTTAAATTTTGTTTTTATACATATTTGAAGAAGAGCTTTTTATAGAAAAAAATGGATTTATACATTAATGGAGCATCAAGAGATTACTGCTACTGGTTTCAATGTCTGTGACTTAAGATTATCCTCACCTGGAGACTTGAGTCATGGATTGTGAATAACCATATTGCACACCTACATACTAATTCATATTTAACTTAAAGGCCCGGTCACACTGCCCAAACTTTGTTGGAGCGTTCCTTGAACGGAAGGGGGAGGGGACCGAATTTCGACACTTTTGGAGCGGTAGGAGGAACCATCAAAGGTGGCCGAGCATATACAGCGTTGCCTGAACAGGGGCCAACTTCTGTTAAACGGTGGTGAACGTTAACGAGCAGCAATTTTTTTTCACCGCTCCAGGAATGCTCCAGCAAAGTTCCGGCGGTGTGACCGGGCCTTAACTCATTATGTGCCATGTGTACTTTTTTTCACCATTTATGTACACAAATCCCATAGAGCAGCATTCATTTGCAACGGAAGGAGTTAATATAAAGAAGGTGGGGAAAAGAAGGTAATGAAATGAAACAACTTACCACAAAATCAATCAACAAAATCAACTTAAACAAAGAGAGTTCCAATGAGTCGCTTATAATGTTCTAACAGAAGGAATATCATTGCTGATATGACACATTCATACATTGTTGTATATGCACTAGTATACCACACCTAGGCTAGGTACGGCTCTGTATAGTGTGGGTTAAATTCTTTCTATTATCAATTGATTTTATTATCTGTTTATTTTCAACAAAGTATGGAAGAAAGGGCTAGGAAGGTGAGACAAGACATATAGTTTGTTACTTTGGAAATGGTAATTTTGTTCCTTCAATCTTGTACAGATCTGAAGCAAGGCACACATACATGCACACTGCAGCTCAAAGGAATTGGCATAGGGAAAGGGAAAGGGAAGAAAGGGAAGGACCCATAGTTATAACCTGCGGTATATTTTGTCCCGTTCAGCATGAAACATGATACCTTTAATTCTAAAGCATCGTGTGTCATGCTGAACTGGACAAAATGTACTGCGGTTTAAAACTGTGGCTTTTTCTTTTTCTCCCCTTTCCCTTTTCCTCTGCCAATTCCTTTGAGCTGTAGTGTACATGCATAGATGAATACAGCATGTGGAAGATGTCTGTAATGTAATCCTGTATTATCTGTACACTGCATCCAATGCACTTTATCACCAACCCAGGTCTGAGAGTAAAGACTACACATATACACAAAGTGAGTGAGGGAATGCAGTGTGACATCATTATCCCCATGGCAACCATGATGTCATAGAACGGCAAGGATCCAGGGTGCAAGATGCGGTTTGATTAGCACGTCCCTCTCTCTCTCTCCCAGAAGTATCAGGCCCGTCCAGTGGTGACTGACTGACTGACGGCCAAAATCAATTTGTGATTTTCTGACTCATCCTGTGGCACTAGATGTGAATTCTTTTAGTAGCTTGAGCGGAAAGGACATTAATTTGAGGGGGACATTTGGGCAAATTTGTTTTGACCAAAGAATGTCCCTGCTTTAACCTCGGACATCTACGGCATATTTGTGACCCATTTGCATTTTTTACCCTTTGGCTTCAGTCCTAACTGCATATATGCCATTCACTCTCTTACACATAGATGGACATATATTATAGGTGCCACACATAACAATTAGGTTCTGCTCCATGGAATGCAAATCAAATAATCAATAAATAAAAATAATGTATAGTGGTGATTTATTGCGATTTGAGTAATATATTGATTTAATGATAATGAATCATATTCACTTATATATATCCATATATTACATACACATATTCATATTCATGATTTAATTTGATTTATTGCAGTGAATAATACTGGTATCTGAACTGTATTGCATTCTGTTTTATTTTTTTTCTTACTGTTTATTTCTTTTCTTCCCCCTTCTCTATATTCATCTTACTATACATCCATCTCTCTCTCTCTCTCTCTCTCTCTCTCTCTCTCTCTCTCTCCCTCTCTCTCTCTCTCTCTCTCTCTCTCTCTCCCTCTCTCTCTCTCTCTCTCTCCCTCTCTCTCACCACATGCCTTCCCCATGATGTCAAACACATAGCCAAGGTAGCTCAATGTAATGGAGCTTGAATGGGAGTTATCATTCATATCCCATAGGACAGGGGGATGCACATGAATGTGCACATGAATGTTTTCCCTATCACAGACACACATCCTCTTCTTTCTCTGAAGAAATGAGTTTTCCTTTCGGTTTCAGACAAATTGACTGATGCATGATCATGAAAAAGCCATTCTGCCATGACTAATGTACAGATCCTATTCTCAATCTTTTTCAAGACCATGAGATGGAATGATATCTTATAGGCAGAGTAGAGTTCAACCTAAACTTGGAGCCTGTTTTACACTTGCAGAGATGGCGACATCTAGCGCGCTACGATAGCGCAATCAAACGGTCCGCCCACAGTCCTCCCTGTAGTGTAAACAGGCTCTAGAATATCCTGCCTGTGCATTTCATGAATGTCTATGGTCTTACTTTGATTTAGATCAGACGATATCTAGCCTGTGCATTGCATGAACACATACCGGGTAGTCTAGCTTTGATCTCGATTAGACAAATTTTAGTTGAGCTGCACTGTAGACTAGACAATGCTATCAAAAAGCAGCCTGGAAACAAAGGCTAAGCTAGAGATTTAGCCTCAGTGTTCAGACTTAGTTGTGGTTGTAGGCAGCAGTCCATGAATAATAAAAAAAAGACCCAACAGCCTGTAACTGAGGCTACTTAATTTCTGACAGCTCAGGAAACCTAGCGGATCATTTCTCGAAACATATAATCCTCACGTTTCATGGAAACTAAGTAGACCTCTACCACAGTACCAGGTTTCGACAGTAAACAGGTTAATTGCTATCGACAGACTGTTACTCATTTAGGACACCATAACAAATCTCCCTTGTTAAAATAGGGCCTATACATGTGTACACGCACGCCGACAGACTCTGTGCAATTGATCCTAAACGCATCATCTGGCATAGAGTATTATGGACACTGGTAGGCAGAAACCGAAATCAATGATACCCACGGGCTTAAGTCACTAATACAAAATGGTGTAAACTCTGCGCTCACCTGCCTACAAGTAGAACGCGAGGGTAACCCAGCCCCTGCCTGCGATATGTTAAAGGGGGTGTGCATCTTTGTAAGCCAATAATCAAATTATGTCAATATTTTCAGATTTCATTTTAAGAATTGAATGTTTTTGCAGTGAGACTGTTTTTGCTACATTTGCAAACGTATGCAAGGATAGAGTTTCATTTTTCCTGAAAGTGTTTGTGAAGCTATGAGTGTGAAATTTCATACGCGTTATCATTATTAGGGCTTTTTCATGCAGGTATGTGTGTAAAATTTTTTTTCTAATAATGCATCATATGCACAGGTAAAAGGATGTTTTGGAGAAAATGCACATTTTCGAAAAAGCATGTACACAACATATGGGAGAGCACCTCGCTTGTGACGTCACCAAATCAACACTTTAAAGGATTATAAATTCCTTATCCTTTGACGGATTTTCATCTAACCTTCCCTAATCTGTTTCTTTCACGTGTCTGCTCTTATTGAAATAAACTTAATTTCGGGGTGAACTATCCCCTTTAAGTCTTAGAAATCTAGACTTCTTCAGATGGGGTCAGCTGGTTTGTGTTTACCAATTGGTTAACCATGCTGGTAGACAATTAATCATCGGCAGCACTCAGGGCAGAAGGGGTGGCTTGCTGGTTTCTAGGGAAGATGTGCACTTCTTCTTGGAAGCTATGCGTGAATTACAATGGGAATAAGCAGCAGAAAGCAGACAGCTGACTAGCACCTCTCATCTTCCTGTCTCTCGCCGAATCTTGATTGGTCGCTCGCTTCACTTGCTTGCTCATTCTCTCTCTCTCTCTCTCTCTGTCTCTCCCCCCTCCTGCTATATAACTCACTCTCTCTCTCATATCTTACTACTCTCTTACACTCTATTTCTAGCTTTTTCTCCCCTCCTCTCATTCTCTTTCTCTCTCTTTCTCTCGTATCTTCCCTCCCACTTATACTCTCTTTTCCCATCTTTTTCTCCTCACCTCTCTTTCTATTTCTCTCTATAGAAATCTCTCTTGTAATCTATTTTAATCCATTTTACATCTCTTTCTTACACTCTTTATTTCTAGCTTTCTCTCTCTCTCTCTCTCTCTTTCTTTCTTTCTCTCTCCCTCCCTCCACTCCTCCAATTTCTTCCTCTCTTTACATATGTACATGTACATCCTATATTATAGCCTCCCTTTGTTCTCTCTAATTCTTACATTTCTGAAATGGAAAATTAGTATTCCCACACTACAACGACATACAGTTGTGATTGACGTAGGCAAGGAGAAATCAATTCCCCCTGTCTGATAGCACAGACTACTTAATCCAATTACTGTCAGACAATGTATATGCCAGCTGCCTCTGGAATGACATCACAAATACCATGTAGCCTGGCTTTCAGGCTGTTGAATATTTCTAATCCAAACCCAAACAATTAAGAGGTCTGGTTGAGGTAGACTAATTGTGTCCAGTTCTTCCCTGGCTCGTCCAACAGGCTGGGGCAAAGAGAAGAATTAGTCTTGTTCACTAAACCTAAAAATTACTTGGAATAGTTGGAATTAGAAATGTCCTACTGCCTGTAGGCCAGGCTAACATGATATTGAACTCTTAAACTCTCTGAGGTTTGAGAAGGAAATCATGATGTCAATGTAGTGTACGAACATGAAATGAAAACAAAACTGATTAATGCACATATATGGGCAATTCAGGTTCCAAAATAAAAATAACCCAATGGATATTTTTTTTAAACAACAAGATTTCTGTGTAATCAATATTGTCCAAAAAGAGATGAATATCAAATAAACCATTAGTGAGGAAATTTACTTCCCATATAATTTACATTGCATGTAAATTAATGCAAGTTCTCTTTCTCTATCACTTTCTATCATCAAGGTAAGATAAGCATATCTTTACTTTTACACTCATTATGTATTCCGGACAAGGCCAGAGCTGTGCGATTGTAGGAGATATTTGATATCCTTCCGTCTTAATCAACTCATATCCACTTCCTCAAATATCTTAAACTCTGTGGTCTAAACTGACAAACTAACCCACATTTGAGTGTATTTATATCGAAATTGAAACTAATGGGATTATATGCACCACCTTTTTTTTTTTGATGGATTGTCTTCAAAGGGATATCAATTCTGTGTTCTGTAAAAAAATCCCTGCTTTTTCACTTAATGACAAGCTAGAATCAGAAAGCCTACACGATGCTCTGCATATCATCACAATGTCTATAAATAGTATATCTATTTTCTCTAGTACACAATTGTATACAGGGGTGGACAACCAGAGGGATTCAATTATAACCATAACTACAATGTTTTTATTTTACAAAGAAATTTTAGGCATACGCCCTGTATTAAGGATAGCGTGCTCCATCCTGTAAATGAACGAAAAACAAGTCAGACAAAAATCTTGGAACCAGACGGGATTTGAACCTGCGATCTACTGCTTGCTGGGCAGCGACTTAACTACGCCAGCTACTGGGTGTATGCCTAAAATTTCTTCCTCAATTGAAATTACCCCAGAAAGCCCTTTCACTAAAATACAATGTTTTTTTTTCTAACCATACTTGCTAATATTGATTTGTTAATGTTGACCAGGTTTGAGCATCGCTATTGTACATATGTTGTCTCATATCTAATGTGATATGCTACGTGAATATCTATCATTATGAATTATAACTAATGATTTTAACATTCTTTTAATAATCACAGGATATGAATTTGATATTGAAATACACTACAGCTCAAAGGACTTGGTATAGGGAAAGGAAAAGGGAAAGGGAAGAAAGAAATGGTGCAAAAGTTTTAAACCCAGCATATTTTGTCCAGTTCAGCATGAACCATAATGCTTTTTAAGCTAAAGCACCGTATTTCATACTGAACTGGACAAAATATACCACAAAACGAATTGCAAATACAAAGCAAATCGGGTCTGTAAACTAAGACTAAGGCCGCTTGATCAATTAACATCCAATTTTAAGTGCATGCCTTCCCCAGCTGCGCAGAGCATGATGTCATACCCATCTATGATCTACTTCCCCTCCGCAATAGACGAGGAGGAAATACCTGAAAGACGTAAGTGTGGAGAATCAATCACAATTTGATATTGCTCATTCATATTTGCAGCCAGCATGCTAGCTGCTGCTCTTCTTGTTAAATCTTCTATTTTATCCCTTTTAAGATTCAGTATGGATTGGAAAACAATTGCTAGTTCGTGCAGCGGTCAGAGATGGTACTGAGTGACTCACATTTTTCACAATATTCCATTTTCGTAATACACTCCAGCTCAAAGGAATTGGCATAGGGAAAGGGAAAGGGAAGAAAGGGAAGGAGCCGCAGTTTTAAACCGCTGTATATTTTGTCCAGTTCAGCATGAAACACGATGTTTTTTAGGCTAAAGCTGAACTGGACAAAATATTCCACAGTTAAAAACTGCGGCTCCTTCTCTTTCTTTCCTTTCCCTATGCCATTTCCTTTGAGCTGTAGTGTACATTAACGACTTCAACTTTCCCCTTATCCGTGTGGTAAAGCGTAATTATATTCACCCGTATCTAGTGATGAGTTTCAATGGGTGGAATGCGCTCTGTATCTATTGCTTCTTCATACTTGGACAAACTTTGAAGTTACTATTAGTAACGTATTGTCTGGACAACAAGCATAACATTTGCATACATAACGAAAATGCAGAATTGTCATATCAAATATTGAATTATGTTCTTTCTTGTAAAACACACACTGAAATTCATCTTATATTATCTTATATATACATTCAATTCCTGTTAAGTTAGACTTGTATTTCCATCCATGAAAAATAATCACAGTTGACATATTCTGTGAAAATTTTGACAAGAAAACCACATGTAAATGCACTCAAGGTGTTCTGTGAATTTGGTGTTGTTTAATTCATGCTAAATTAATCACATCAAAATAGCTTGGATTTATTTAAGCTCAACTAGTATTTTCTTCTTCGAAAAATAATCAGGTGATAGATTTTGTGAAAATTGTGACAAGAAAACCACAATCAGTTCACCTCATCACTCCACACCACACAAGGTGACTCTGTTCATTCAGGTTACATAACTTGCTCAGTTCACGTTAAATTAATAATACTTGAATACTTTGAATTCAGTTAAAGGGCATAAACTGTACAGGGGAGACCAAAAAACCTTCAAAAAGGTGATTGAGAGTAATCTTTGTACTAATGGTCTTACATGTATTGTCCATTTTAGAAACTTGCTGAAAGTTATTTGCCCTCAAATGATCCACAGTTAGACAAATATGAGTGGTTAAATCACAAATCCTCAAGTGTTTGGGCCAAACATTTGGAGGATTTGTAATTTGAACATTAATTACACCTAATGTGGATCATTTGAGGGCAAATAACTTTCAGCAAGTTTCTAAAATGGACAATACATGAATTCAAGACCATTAGTACAAAGATTACTCGCTATTACCCTTTTCAAGGTTTTTGTCTTCCCAGTACAGTATATGCCCTTTAAGCTCAACTTGTAATTTCTTCTTTGAAAAGTAATGTAATCACTGTTGATGGATTCTGTGAAAATTGTGGTGAGAAAAACATAGCTCAATTCACTGAGTCACTCCACTGCACAAGCTAACCTGTGAATTCTGCATAAACCTGACTCC
Organism: Arbacia lixula; assembly: GCA_963669155.1. Classification (NCBI taxonomy): domain Eukaryota; kingdom Metazoa; phylum Echinodermata; class Echinoidea; order Arbacioida; family Arbaciidae; genus Arbacia; species Arbacia lixula. The sequence continues at coordinate 14,692,994 of OZ022593.1, forward strand.
TGTCAGTCATAAATAACATAATACACGTGCAAGATATACCTTTAAGCTAGCCCATCCCTTTTGCAGACCTAATTCTGTAAGTTCCCTGACTTTGTCATCAATTGAGAGAGAGAGGGGCTATATAACCTTTCCCTGGAATTGACACAGCGCAATATTCGGTTTGAAGAAATAATCTTTGATAATTGATCGAGCTTTCTTTTTACGTACCACGAAAATAGTCAAATCTTAGTGAAAACTAGTTAGATTTTCATTTATTCTACAGGAGTTATAGTACCTCTGACCTTAAAATTTCACAGTTGGTATTCCAAAGATACGTGCTAAATATGTGCAAACTTTCATGAAGTTTGGAGATATTTGAAAAAGGGATGGGCCATCTTTAAATGCCATTACACCTCATCACACTAATACCTGCAATTTTTACATGGAACATTTTCCTCTCATAAATTTCAAATAATTACAATGGACATTTCCTGCTATCATGTAAATATTTGCCCAAAGTTTGTTCCTTTACATGCAATCTGCTATGTCTCCCTGAAAATCCATGATGCATCTGAGTTCTTCTGACTAGATAACAATTTTTAATCTCTGGGAATACTCCTGGAGAAGCCAAATCGTGCCATCAATTATCCACGTAAACAGCGTGTCAGGATTGGTCATTAAAGATCATTCATCTAACAGACATTGCTGTAGTTCTCCCCCTTAGCCTGGTTTCAAGGCTGTGGGATATTTCTGATCCAAACTGATTAATAGGGTCTAGTCTGCTAAGGCTAGTCACGGTATCCTTCTCCTCTTTTCTCTGTCTGGGGAGCTGGAGAAAAAATTAAAAATGGTTAGTCTACTTATTGTACTGCAGCAGGACTCCTTTATAGTTTGGTTTAAAATTGGCCAACAGCCTGAAATCCAGGCTATATGTCAGGAGGCATACACTACAGTTCAAAGGAATCGGTATTGGGAAAGGGAAAGGGGAGAAAGAGAAGGAGCCACATTTTTAAACCGTGGTATATTTTGTCCAGTTCAGCATGAAACACGATGCTTTTTAGGCTAAAGCTTCGTGTTTCATGCTGAACTGGACAAAATAGACCATGTTTTAAAACTGAGGCTCCTTCCCTTTCTTCCCTCTCCCTTTCCCTATGCTAATTCCTTTGAGCTGCAGTGTAAGTGTACACAAATCAAACATGTTAACAAATCTAGAGCTCATCCCTGCAGTATCGGACACATTGATTCAGATTCCCCGCTGACCGACTGACCGATGACAGTTGGTGTCCACAGACTAGTTGCAATCAGAAATCAGAGTGCAAGCACATTGCTAATGCTAATTGCTAATGACATTGCTAATGACAGATTACACTAATAGATGTTTGGTTCTGTGAGTAATTATCAATCTGAGAAACAGAGCAAAAAAGGTTTGATAAAAATCGGCCAACTAAAGAAAGTAAAGAATGTTTTTAAAGATACCAACATTGACATTGTGGGAAATTTCTTTCTATCATTGGTATAAACACAGCTCATCTTCTAATCTTTATACTGTTATAATATTCCTGTTTGCAGATTTCCATTACAAAGAAAGAATAATAACCAAATTATGAAATATAGAGAATAATCTGGATTATAAAAATCAGCAATAAAGAAGTGCTCTGAAGAGCATGTAGTGAGATGGAGATGTTAAAGACTATACAGAAGAGAAAGCTCGTTTATGCTGACCACATGATACGAAATAGAGATCTCCAGAAGCTGTTGCTTGAAGGAATGATGGAAGGAAAGAGAGAAAGAGGAAGGCAAAAAAAAAAAAAACATGCTTTGGTGACATCAAGCGGTGGACAGGACTGTGTTACCAAGAGGTCAGAACAATAAGTGAAGATAGATCAAGGTGGAGGTGCATAGCCACCAACCAAGGGTTCGGACAGCATCTGATGATTAATTGAATATGAGGTGGTAAACACACATATTAACACGCGACAGACCCAATGATCATCGCTGTACCGCAGAAGGCTGTCACAACATAAACCATCATACATCATAATTATAAATGCAAACGACATAAAGGGTGAGGATAATTTCATGTGTGAAGGAGCACGAGGTAAGGACATAACCTTCCTTATTCCTACAGACTGCCCTCATAGGTGATATCTATTACATTGTGCTCAAACACAAATGTCAAATAGAAGTATCAATAACACATAGGGAAAATCATCATTACATACAAATGTGATCACGTGCAACAGACCCAGTCATTGTCCAAACACTAGAACAACTATTTGCTTTTCTCACCTTGTTCACACTTTGTATATTTACTTCAACACATTCATACACTACAGCTCAAAGGAATTGGCATAGGGAAAGGGAAGAAAGGGAGGGAGCAGCAGTTTTAAACCGTGGTATATTTTGTCCAGTTCAACATGAAACACGATGCTTAAGCCTAAAAACCATCATGTTTCATGCTGAACTGGAAAAAATATATCGCGGTTTAAAACTGCGGCTCCTACCTTTTCTTCCCTTTCCCTTTCTCTATGCCAAATCCTTTGAGCTGTAGTGTACATACATGCACATTAAAAACAGCAATATCACGAACACATACCAAAAAGATTATGTACCAATGTGGACACTACCAATAGACACAGTCATAGTATTTGTCATCACTGCATCAAACCAAACACTCACTACTAGTTGCTTTGTTCACATGTTTGTGTTTACGTCATATACATCAACAGAAATATCCCTTTAGAACATGCACAAATAAGTTGTAATTAAATACAAGTGTGAACACACCCTAATAGACCCAGTCATAGTATTTGTCATCACTGCATTAAACCAAACACTCACTACAGCCATCCTTCCTCACACTGTCCACACTGGTCGCTATTTACGTCATCAGCTCAGCCTTGGTGATGTGACACACTGTGCATCACTCTTTACACAAGTATCCAGTTGCTCATGTTCCTCAACGTCATGACACTCTTGTCACTCTATTCACTCCACGTTCATAGGGATATACACAATATAGACTGATGATATTGCCTCTCTTACGATTGGCCCTGATACATGAATGTGTCATAAGCCTCATGCTGGCAATATTAAATAACCACAATACCATTTTATGTTTTGAGATAGCTCAATTGAGTTTGTATCTGCAGACTAGAAAATTACAATTTAAAGAAATTTCCTCAGAACAAAGGAACCTACATGTCATTTATCTTTTTTTGCAGCCTAGAATATAAAGTACATTTTTTCAAACATAGCTTTAAAGGAGAATGGACCGCTGAAAATGAATTGTATTGAATAAATGCACAGAGAACAGAGCAAAATTTCCCTTGATAAGGGTTCCTCATTAAAATCTGCATCAAAATCTGTACATAAAGACCACATAATAAATTATTTCCTTCAAAGGCCTTTATGAACAGGCATCTCATGCATCAATTAAATCCTGCATTGCTGGTATCTGTGTTACCGGTATCTTACACAAAATAGGTTATTCAGGTAGCTCTTCTTGTTGCATACAATTTGCAAATATTATACATTAAAAATGGTCTTTCGAACAAGACTATAAGTCAATTCTTAAGTCCTATTTGAAAGATGCACATTTTGAGAAAGTGACTCCCTTGTGACTAACTATTACTAATTATGTGTGGCTCTAAAACGCAGCTGGACTAAGAAAAATATATTTTTTTTTATTTGTACACATTTTTGGGGGCAACTCAAATAGCCAATGACTGTATAAATTATAATAATAAAAAGAACCCTGATATTCAAGCAGCCATGCCTCAAAGAGAAGCCTAATTGCTTCAGATATTATCTAAGAAAACATCTATGTGTTGAATTGTTGCCTACTTCACGCACCAGAAATGCTTCATTTAGAAAGTGTCTTTGATGATTAAGGTTACAATGCATGGATGGTTCGAAAAGGGAAAGTTGGTGCGGGGGCTACATACAATGTGCGCAAAATAGAAATTATTAATAAAAAACACATAATGATAAGCAAAAGTGAGAGAGAATGGGCAAGGTGGCGAAAGAGGAAGGCTGGAGCAGTATGCAGCTCGCAATAATGTGATGGCAAATCAAGAAAATATAGCAGGTAAACAAAAAATTGCAAAAGTATTTCTCTTTCACTTTCTGTGCGTCAGTCACAGTCAGCTGATAGAAACCGCACCTTGTCCTTACCATCAGTTTCAATACCCCATTCACACCAGCCATATATGCTTTCCTTGACATAAACTTCAGTGACAATGCGCCATTTACACCAGTGAGCAATACATCATTATTATTGATATAGATGATAACTTTTTAATACTCCATTCACACTGGCAATGAATGCTATCATTGACACAAACTTCAGTGACAATGCCCCAATTACAGTGATGATTAATACATAACTATCATTGTTATACATAACTTTTAATGCTCCATTCACACTGACAATAGGTGCAATCCTTAACATAAACTTCAGTGACACTGATAAGCAGTGCCATCATTGGTATCAGTGTGTACAAGACAAAATAAAGTACAAATTAGAGTGCTTTATTTACTAATCTGGGAAATAACACTGAAGTTTGAATCACATCTGCCTATACCCTATATAGTTTCATAGGCATACATGTATGACACAAACAAAAAGTCAATGGGCTTTTCCTGCACTGGTACTGAGTGGGTTAATAGCCAGAAAACAAGCCACTGCTTCGCCCCCAGTGGCAGCTGTTACCTAATGCACTTAACTCAGGGCATACCCTGCTCACACAGGGGACCCCAAAAAATCTTTTTACAGGGCATATACTGTACTGGGAAGGCAAAAAACCCTTCAAAATGTAATTGTTAGCAATCTTCTTGCAAATGGTCGTAAATTCATGTATTGTCTATTTTAGAAGCTTGCTGAAAGTTATTTGCCCTCAAATGATCTACATTTGGAGTAATGAGTGATTAAATCACAAATCCTCAAAATGTTTGGCCCGAACATTTTGAGGATTTAATCATTAATCATTAATTACTCCATATGTGGATCATTTGAGGGCAAATAACTTTCAGCAAGCTTCTAAAATAGACAATACATGAATTTAAGACCATTGGCAAAAAGATTGCAAACAATTACATTTTGAAGGCTTTTTTGCCTTCCCAGTCCAGTATATGCCCTTTAAGATATTCCGATGCAAGTTACAAAACCTCAAGCTATTTTTTTGAGCTCTCTTTAAGAAAATAGTCCTCCTCTGAACATCATCAAACTTACTTCATACTGGAGGTCTGTTCTGCCCATGCGAGCATCGCTATTCGCTGGTCCTATAAATGAGAGCCGTCAAAGTTTGGAGGATCTACTCTAGATGAGATGCTACTGCTGTCAGTCGGATCTGGTGCAATTACTCAAACCTGTGCTCCTTCTCTTTGACTAGTTAAGTGTCGATTCCTGAGTCTATAGTATGGAGGCACGCGTGGCAGTTATACATCATGAGTGTCTATTTGAAAACTGATCACACGTTTTTTTTTCATCGTACGGACTATGGACTCTGATAGCATATTCCAGGCTTTTAAACGATCTTGGGTCAAAACTGAATGAAAATGGGTCAGTACTACAGTGAGCTTGTTCAAAAGTCCATGAGTCTTTGTACGATGTTCAATGTGTGTCAAAGTCCGTATATTGAATTGAATCAATTCTCACATAGTGGTACGGACTGTGCACTCTGGGAGCAAATTCCATGTTCTAAAAACTGATTTAGGGTCAAAACTGAATGGAAACAGGTTGATACCATATTGAGATAACTAACAATGAACTATATATAGATAAATACATATATGTACTCTAACGTCGATCAGTCTTTACACTATGTTCAAGTTACTTCAAAGTCCAGTTCATGCTGTCTCAGAGTCCACTTCCGCCCGTCTTTGATAGCAAGTCCCAAACATATTTGATCAGGAGATCTTTTGACAAAAGTAGCCTGCCTTTTTGTGTCTGATCTTCATTAGACCAAATTATTTAGGAGAGATTTTTTAGGTCCGTAGAGCGAGCAGTGTACAGTGAGATTAATGAGCTGTTTCATGTACATCAAAGTCCATTTCACACCGATCTGCTATACCATACCAGTAAATTACCAATGATGCAATACATCACACCACACACAGGCACTTTCATAAAGCTTTTACCATCATCAGAACTTTCAAGTGTATGCATCACTACAATACTCATTTGATGCTTGAAGATACATCGCAGTAGCAGCAACCATGTGTAAGTCATGACAATCGTACTAAAGATTTGGTTTGAAATGGGGCCCAAAATCAATTCTGGGTCGGTAATGTGAATTGGGTCTTTACGGAAACCGGGTCAAGTAATGGAGAGAAGGAGGGCCTATGATATGGTCTGCGTGTTGCAACATTTTGCACACCACTCACCCTCAGAGCAAGCAAATTACGCATGTAGCGCATACACGCAGCCTGTTTACTGACCCCCTATATTTAGCTCTACTCCTGTCGCACTTGTTTACACTTTTGTCTAATTTACAGGATTTTTTTAAGGAGCAAGAACTTTGCTTGGCGTTCCTTTATATTTCATGAAATACCCCTACATTTCATCAAATGTTTTTATATAGCGCTCTATTCAAATTCTTTCACTGTGCAAAGTCTATCCTTTTCATAATGTAATCTGTTCCGCAAGAGATGACTGTGTAAAATACCGGTATACAATGTATACTTTGTAAAAGTACGTCAAACACTATTAAGCGCCTGAAGCTACCGAACTTTGGCAATGACATCAGTGTTCCTGCTAATATTTATTTCCCATCACAAGGTATTTACATGTATATGTACGTCATTATGCCAAAACGATACAACATCGCTTTTGTAGCCATCTGCATGCAAATATTTGTGTCAGTGAAAAAAAATGAGATCGGGATAAGGGTGATTTAGCACCCGCAGTGCAAGAACAAGAGCCCTCATTGCTGAACAAAAAGCCCTTCTGGAGGCTGATATGCCATGAGCCATATTTCTTTCACTGATGAGAAGGGAACTAGCCAATCCTTCTCAATGGGACAAGAGTGATACCCAGGGGGCAAAATACACGAGGGGGGGGGGGGGTCAGGGCAAAATAATCCTTTAAAGAGCCCTCGAAAATATTAAAAGAGCCCCCCAAATTCCCATAGACACAATGTAAAATTGTTGCCAAATCGGCTAATGTGCTCAAAAAGAAGCCCCTGTAAATTTTGAATGAATTTTTCCCCTGGTGATACCCATGCTTGTTTCAACTAGAAACCAGAAGTACACTACAGCTCAAAGGTATTGGCACGGGTAAAGGGAAAGGGAAGAAAGAGAAGGAGCCATAGTTTTGAACTGCGGTATAATTTGTCCAGTTCAGCATAAAAGATGATGCTTTTTAGGCTAAAGCATCATGTTTCATGGTACATTGATCCACATTTGAGGTAATTAGTGATTATTTCACAAATCCTCATAATGTTTGGCCCGAACATTTCTATTTAATTTGATTTAATCACTAATTACACCAAATGTGGCTTATTTGAGGGCAAAGAACTTTCAGCAAGTTTCTAAAATGGACAATACATATATTTAAGACCATTGGTAAGACGATTGCTCATGATCACCCTTTTGATTTTTTGTTTGTCCGCCCAGTACAGTATAATCCCTTTAAAGGGTTAATTCATCTACAGCTACAACTAGAAAAGGTCGACTCTTAACATAAGGACTATGAACCCTCTTACGTAGATGTAGATGGGAAAAACATCAACAGAAGATAACAAAACAATTGAAGAAGAGTAAGTACTTCCTCTTCTAAAGTGGAAACTGACACACTTTGCGCTCGTATTTCCTGTAATTCTTAGCAAGGCGTGACGTCGACCTACGTAGGGCTGGCCACATGTCTTGTTTAGTAAGGGATGCCATGACTACTAATGTAAATAATAACAAGTGGGACTACACAAAGCATCATTTGGGGCTTATCATTGCATTCAACATGTGGTGGAATTGTAATGGGAACAAAAAAAACACACCAAAGAGTCATAGCCACAATTGAACTTCTCCCTGTCCTTTTTTTCACTGATAACTCAGTGGAATAAAGTAATACAATGGCAAGAATTTAAATGAGTGCTTGTCAAAGAAAACAGAAACACAAAAGCCACCTACATGTAGAACCAACCAAGCAGCAGAACATGGGAGATATATCATTACATTCAACTTGTTGAACTGTCACAGGGACAAAAACACACACAAAAGAGTCATTACGCATCATCCTGTATTTGTTCACTCATTTCTCAGTTTGACAAAATACAAACCAGCAGGGAATGAATGGAAACAATGGAAGCAATGGAAACACGTGCAAAAAAACACATAGAAACCTCCTAGCAACCGAACAGTTTGTAATCAATGGAAAGATTTGGCCCAAAACTGTGCAACAATAATACCACCCACTTAGGAACATAAACATTTGTCACTCAATTGTATGGTCTCTACTGGATTTTTACCCATCCTATCTAGTACAAACAATCAATGAAAGATCAAAATTCCTCTTCAACATGATCAATTGTGTTCGGAACTGTACTTTTGGGAGTAGTTTTTAATGGCCTTCTGACAATGGAAAGGAAAAATAAAGGAGATCTGTCACCATTCAACATGTGTAAAGGGCCAGTACATCATGTATTTATATGTGGAGAAAAGGATAACTTCCTTTTTTTTTTGTTTCCTCCACACTGACGACTCCTGTACTTTGTCAAAATGACCTTTGATGTTTTTGCTGGTATTGCGTGTGAAGCAAACTATGTAGGCCTATGCATGTATCCTCATAAATGTTTATAATTTAGAGAATCATTATTAAGAAGAAAATGTCTGCAGACCTTTAAAGTTATGGTAATGTAAGCCTAGAAATAAAAATTCATGCTCACTTAGGCCATTACTGCCTTTTAATAGGCTCTCTCTGAAAAGGTAGGTTGAAATATTAATTGGTGTTTACAAGTAAATTTGAAGACTTTCTTCACCCGTGATTCAACAGTAGTTCCTCCTGAGTCCCGGTTTGAAAGGGGCATAAGAGATAGATACAGCTATGGTTCATTGGACTGCGTGCCACTGGAGAATGCCATTCACCACCTCTCCTAAAGTTCACTCTGTAGGCAGTGTGGTTTCCAGGAAGTTGGGCATTTCTAAACCAAACTACAGTGAAACCTGTCTAGAGTGGCCACCCAAGGGAAACAAAAAGCATGGCCTTTATAGACAGGTGGCTGCTATAGACAGGCTCTTTAACACATGATCTCTCTCCCGGAAAAATTATTTTAGTGGCCACTATCGACAGGTTGGCTGCTATAGACAGGTTCTTTAACACATGATCTCTCTCCCGGGAAATTATTTTAGTGGCCACTATCGACAGGTTGGCTGCTATAGACAGGTTCTTTAACACATGATCTCTCTCCAGGGGAATTATTTTAGTGTCCACTATAGACAGGTTGGCTGCCATAGACAGGTTCTTTAACACACGATCTCTTCCGGGGGAATTATTTTAGTGGCCACTATAGACAGGTTGGCTGCTATAGGCAGGTTCTTTAACACATGATCTCTCTCCCGGGAAATTATTTTAGTGGCCACTATAGACAGGTTGGCTGCTATAGACAGGTGGCTGCTATAGACAGGCTCTTTAACACATGATCTCTCTCCCGGGAAATTATTTTAGTGGCCATTATAGACAGGTTGGCTGCTATAGACAGGTGATCGCTAAGACAGGTTTGGCTGTATTCAATAAAGGAGTCTGACTGCAGTAGACTAATCATTTTTCTCCCATTCACCCTGGACTGAGAAATGAGGGAATGAATAGAGTGACTAGTCTTTACAGGTAGACTCTATTCTTCAGTTTGGATTAGAAATGTCAAACAGCCTGGAATGCAGGCTACACAGTGGGCTGTGGGCGATTTTCTAAGAGCTACAATCCTCTGGCCAATAAACGCAGTGTGCGGATATAAGCTTGTGCCTGCACTTAATGCCGCGTAATCCCAATCAAGAAAATTGCTCCGCTTTTGTTACGGTTTTGATTTTAATGAGGTTGTTCTTATAACCTGCTGTAAATGTACTCAGTGTTTTGAGCTTATCGACAGAAAAGTGAAATAAAAGTTATGTATTCACTTACAGTAGAGAAACTAATGATGAAAAAGTATGGCAAATTTTTTTGCACAAGTTACTAATATTACTCTTACAGATAGCATGACGCCTTCAATCACGAAAATTTCTCAGCTTTTGTTACTGTATGATTTTAATGAGGTTGATCTAATCATCTGAGTAAACATATTCAGTATTTTGAGCTTATCCATGAAAAAGGGAAATAAAAATTTAGTACCGGTAGTCATTTACAGTAGAGAAACTTATGCACATCTATGGCAAAGTTATCTGTACAAGTTACTAACATTACTCAATTTCAAGACCTCTTCAATCAAGAAAATTATTCAGCTTTTGTTACAGTATGATTTCACTGAGGTTGATCTAATCATCTGATGTAAATGTACTTCGTATTTGAGCTTATCCATGGTAAAGAGAAATAAAAGCAAGGTAATAACTTCAAGTTTGGCAAATTGTTCCTTTACAAATTACTAATTTTTCTTGTACACTACACAATGAAACCTACAGAAACAAAGTATGTAACCATAATACTGTGTAAAATTTGCTGATGTGTTCCCTACCACATAAGTATTAAAATATTACTTTTCCATGATCTTCATCATTATCGTATAAATTTGAAAAATTGTATTCATTTGCAAGTCGGCTTTAGCCACAATGAAGATCCAGAAATCTTCTAGCTTCTCTTGCAATATGAAATACAAATTATATTTTCAGGAAAAGGCCTTAGGCTGCTTTTTATCACGATAAAGGAATTAACTAAGCTCTTCTGGTTATTTTGCGATACTTTGTCAACTTTGCTGAAAATAACCTCCAAAATTTCATTTTCAGACAAAGCCGTCATCTAAACCACTAAACTGGTTACTTTCTGATATAAGATCTAAATTCTATTTTCCTACAAACCCTTAAATTAAATTGCATTTTACCCATAATGCAGCAGTCAGCTGGTTCACAAACAATGGGATAAATGACAATATCACGATCATTCGTAGAATTTGATTCTCAAAATAACTCGGAGGAGACGCCTGCTCGCTTGACTCGAGTCAGCCCGCTTCTGGGCGCGTGATCGTGGAGCGTGCATTTGTTGTGAATTAATTTCTAGCCAGGATTCTATTTATAGCATGCAAACCTGCTATTCCAGCCCCTCGGTGGAAATACTATCTCCCTTGTTCTCCTTCTCCGTTACTCTGTCTCCCTCTCTCTTCCCTTTTATTTACTAGCATAGCGTGATTCCTTATTGATATATGTATCCCCATTCCATTTCTGTCTCCTCATCTCTCTTTTCTTTTTAAATATTGATTGGTTTCTCTACCTTGTTTGGAATATCGCCTTTCATTTCGTTTTCTTCTTGTATATATGTCTGTCTGGCCTCGTTTGTAATCTTTATTGCTCTCTTTATCCTGTATCGAAAATCCTCTTTTATTTTCTCACTTTCTGTTTGTCTGCTGGTCACACTTGTCTATTTTAATAATTCTTCCTTACCTGCATTCTATCTATTTATATCTTGCTAGTTCCTTATTTTCAGATCAATCTGTACTTTGTACCTTCATGTATTTTCAATATAGTATCTTTAGCTTGTGTATGTTTGTGTGTGTGCTCTCTCTCTTTCTCTGTCTCTGCACCCCCCCCCCCCCACCCCCTCCCTCTCTCTCTCTCTCTCTCTCTGACTCTTTCTGTCTCAGTCTTTCCCTCTCTTCCCCCATTCGTTCTTTTTCTCGCTATCATTCTCTCAATCCTCTCTCCTCCCTCATCCCGTATCTCTCCCCTCCCCTTTAATCTCTTTCACTTTCTCCCTCTACCCTTCAGTTCCTCCCCCCCCCCCTCTCCTCCCCTCCCTCTCTCTCTCCCTCTCTCTCTCTCTCTCTCTCTCTCTCTCTCTCTCTCTCTCTTTCTTTCTCTCTGTCTTTCCTTCCAAACAGTAGATCAGACCTTACCCTGACCAAACTCTAGAGGGCACACATTCACAACTCCTGAGCTGCATGGTTATTTAAAATATCATATCAAAAGTCGAAATGGTGTCAGTGTATATATAAACATCATACGCTATATCATACGCTTTAGCCCATCAAACCCACTGCTGGCCCCTCTGTTGTAGTCAGTGCAGCTAGCCTAGCTTCCAGGCTTTCAAGCAATTATAATCCAAACTTTACATATTAATGCAAAATAATACTTATATTTACACAACAAGACTGGCTGCAGTGGGCTTATAGCTGTCTTGACTTTCTCCAGAGTCAGATCATGGAGACCAGGGTAGTATGGCAATGCATTGCTATACTTTAAGTATGGCTTTATACTTTGGATTAAAAATGTTAAACAAACAGCCTGTAAGCCAAGCTAGGCACAGCAAGCTTCACATTCCCAAAATTCAGCACAAAAATCTTGTGACAGTGTATTAATCATACTACTGGGCTTCTGTCTCGACTAAATTTATACCTGGAGCTCCTCATTATTCTCTTCACCTGATAAAATGTTACCTATGTTCTAGGCTGTACAGGGAGTCTGTTTCTGCCTGATGTACTGATGTTACCAAATCTAATTCTGTCCATGATGTAAGCTAATTCTTTTTCCCTATTTCTCTCCCTGAAGAAAGAGTAGACTGGCCTCCAGGCTTTTGTACTAATTTAAACTTAAAAATATAGCGTCTAGCACTCACAAGAGAAGTCACTCTTTCATTTTCTCCGTCTCTCACTCTGTTTGAGCCAGAAAATGAATTGAGAATGATTAGTCTTCTGCAGTCAGACCCAGTTATTGCATATTGTAGTTTGAATTATAAATGCCCTACAGCCTGGAGGCCAGGCTAAGGAAAGAGAGAATAATGTTTATGAGTGCAATGAAAAAAAACATTCATTATTTGCTTCATACAATATGTAAGTAGATTCTTGTCATTTGTAAATGCAATATACAAATAATTCCTGAATAAAGATGAACAAATATTTGTTTTCCTTCATTAATATATTTTTTGCTCAATTGGATCCATGCTCTGAGCTCTAAACGTTGGATAAATACGGAGGAGCCCGATTCATTTGTTTTTGATTTTCTGCGGCTTGAGCATACCAACAGAAATTCAAGTTGCACCTCAGCCGCAACACCGTGAGAGTTCCCCTCGCGCGCCCAATGATTATCCGCAAAAAACGCAAAAAAGCAGCTGAAAAAAAATTGTCGCATAGATTTTGTGTGTTGCGCATACACTGAAGAGGTTGAGACGTGCAATGGAAAAAATTGTTTGGAACACAAATGCACGCTAAACCATGGAATGGAACAAATATTTAATAATAACACATGACCTACTATCCACCAATCAAATGGCAAGGATCTACTTAAGGTGTTATATAAGGAGTTTTATCTGTTACCCTTTAATAGCTGGCAGACTATCAGAAAATAATGTGTCTGCACACTTTATGGCAGAGGCATAAAAAACTTGCTCTCACCAATTTACCTGGTTTCAATTCAAGTTGGAACACTGCAGAACAAATCAAATTTACTTGTTTTGCACTATAGAGGGCGCTATGTTAATAATGTCCAAAATGAGCATGGATATGGCAATATCAGATTGTGTTTTTTGTTTTACAAAAGCAGTGAAGGTTCTAGACTGTGTAGTCAATTTCTTCATGATTGTCTGTTGTAACTGCAACTAAGTCTGGGCAATTATAACCTTTTGACATTGGGTTTTCTTAGCTCCATCCCTTCCGTACTATTTTGATGCTTTTTACAGTGACATTCTTAGCCCCATACTATTTGCTTTTTATGTACTCGGCTAAGGAAATCCATGTTGTTTACATTCAAAATCATTGGCCCCGGACTTTCTGGATAGCTTACAAATATTTATGAGTGTCCGTCTTGCACATATGCTCTCTACCACTCAGTCAAACACATTCAGGTCACTCGCCCATATAGGTAATACCATAAGGAAGACATCCATGCAAGGAGACAAAAAAAACATGCTTATGAAAAGAAGAAACTAGTTAAACAGGGAATATCTTACCTATTTCGAAGTCTTGTCACTAAAGATGGTCTTAGGAACAGCCTTGTGGTCTTCTTACCCATAATGCACTGTCCACGCAACACTTTTCCAAACTTTTAAGTAGTTTCTTTCTAGGTTTGTCTGATGATCTATGCACTCAGAAAGCTTTTTTTCCTTGTTGGGACAGAGGAGGAATGAACTCGAAAACGATATCAGAGTTCTCTAGTTTTCCAGTTGATCATGGTTCCAACTCAAATCCAGACGGTATAGTCAATGTGTTAACCACTTCCCTGTAAGACGAGGTAACGCTCTATAGGAATTGTGTACAGTACTTGTTCAAGAATGCATCAAAGGCTCTATAAGGTTTAATCACAAGTACACAGAAGTTCCCAGTAGAGTCCATAGGTTAACCCCTTCCCTGAAAACAAAATGGCGCTCTATTAGATTAACGTCTACCACTCATTCAAGAATGGCTAAAAGGATCCTTCCTAGAGGTTTCATCACAAGAACATATCAATGCAGACAGAAACATCCCCAGCACGCTACATCACCATCGACTTCAAGTCCACAAGGTAACTAATAACATCAATTCATTCATACATATAAGGTGACACCATATCTAGTCCATGATAATACCACATCTGCTGCAAGAGAGAAAAAACCTTGGCTGTTCGATAGAGTCTACCTGCATCACTACTGGCATAAAACAGAGTGATAACAACACATAAAGAGTCCAGAAAAGAACATCACATCATCCCATCTTCCCATCAACGCAAACATTTGACCGGATCTATTCAATATTCATAAATTCAAATCCATCCGTCCAATAATTGCTCAAATGTCCCTGAAGATACCGGCCAACAGGATGCCAGGTGGCTGGCCGATCGTTCTTGACGCAACACACTACGTCACAATGGACAGTCCGGAGAGGGTGGAGAAAGTGACTCAACTGCTACACTATCTTTACAGTCTTCTGCACTGGAGCTCTTCAGATTTTAACCCTTTGACTCCTGGAATACCTCATCTCCATAGACGTATCAGAGGAACCACCAGGAACCATCCGCTGTGTGGACAGCAGACAACAGGCTATGAATGAACTCGTAATTCCTGATAGGGTGCAATTAAGCAACACACTGTTGGTTATTGCAGGTCCATGGCAAATCGAGACATCCCATCTGGACCAGGGTTCACAAAACCAGAAAATCTCACCATGAGCAATGGAGACACCTCCTAAACTCTTTGTTTGGTGGGTGAAGTCCTGCTTCATGGGATTAGTATGTGTATAGATGGTGAAATAATCATCAAGTCGCACCTTAACAGTTAATCACTTCATGATGCCTACCAAGATAAGTTCTCCCCGTCCATGCAGATATTGGTCATGAAAACTGTCAACGAAAACAGCCTTGCTTGCTTGCTGAACCTATAACGCCTACAGTCAAAAATTACAGCTAACTCAATGCTCCATATAAGGTGAGACAACCTTTGAGTAGAAACATCCTTACACTTTGAAACCTCATAAATGAAGAAAGTTTGTTCGATGCCCGTTTTTTTATTCCCTCGAGTTGAAGCTCAGTAGGCATCCTCCTACATGATATAACTTCCGCCAGGTAGGTCTTCCATGAACCAACAATCATCATCATTTCTTTGTGACTGAAACGTATTTACACTTTTAAACCTGGAAGGTGGGCAGAGACATCCTCTTTCTGGGAGTTTAATCCTTGAGTAGGCCTACCAGCCATATCGGTATTTGCATGTATACATCAAAAACAATTGCAAATGCAAAACATGTGCAAGAGAGAGAAGGAGGGGGAGAGAGAGAGAGGGAGAGGGAGAGAGAGGGAGAGAGAGGGAGAGAGAGAGAGAGAAAGAAGGAGAGAGAGAGAGAGAGCGAGAAAGGGGGGAGGGAGGGAGAGGGGGACAGAGAGTGAGATGGAGAAAGAGGAGAGAGAGAGAGAGAGAGAGAGAGAGAGGGAAAGAGAGGGAGAGAGAGGGAGAGAGAGGGAGAGAGAGGGAGAGAGAGGGAGAGAGAGGTAGAGAGAGAGAGAGGGGGGGAGGGAGAGGGGAAGAGAGAGAAGGAGAGAGAGAGAGAGGGCGGAGAGAAGGAAAGAGAGAGGAGGGGAGAGAAAGAACAAGAAAAAAGGAGGGGAGAAAGAGAGTAAGAGAGAGAGAGAGGAGAGGGGATACATATCGTGCATTTTAAAAGAAAAATACAAAGAAACAGACAGAATCAGACAGAAAGAGAAATGGAGATAGGAAGGGGCAGACATAGAGACATAAAAACAGGCAGAGGAGATGAGAGAGATGGGCCCACACCGAGAGAATCCATATAAAGTTAAAAATATCACAAATTTCGCCACTGCGCAGTAATAACCTACAAAAACTGCAGTTTGTGAGTGTTTTCCAACTAAGAAGCAATGTATGAACGACCTTTTCTCATATAGTAAACATTTCATAAAATGACAGCACATTGTTGAAAGCAAACCAGAAACAATCATCCCTCCCCTCTCCATTTTTTCCCAGTACACATGAAGCTCATAATCCTTCTGTTTTTGCAATTTCCTCCTGTTCATAACCAAAATGTGCTGTTTCATACGATGCGAGTACACTCAGAAAATGGATGGAGGGTTATATTTCTGTTTAAGCAGAGTGACATGGAGAGATCCAAAGTATCTGTTGCTGGATTAACCCTCAACATGTTATTTGTAGATTATATCAACAACAATCCCATCATGCAACAGTTTGTCTGGCTCTTTAAGGGTTATATTAGAATGAATCTTGTTGTCACATTGCTACATGGGTCTATTCCAGTACTACAAAATGGCCTGAGCAGCAACATAGAAAGTTGCCAGATCTCCTGGCCTGCATGGCTGTTGCTGCACCGAGTTGTGGCCCTGCGAGGGAGGGCCCAATCAGGTGCCCAAACTCCTTGGGCTTAGTTCGCCTCACATTGACGACCACTTCCCTGCTTGAAACACTTAAAAAAAGAAGCCTACAACATTCTCAACCTGGTCAAGCATAGCCAAAGGTCCTTAGCTCCAGGGATAACACAAATAACGAAGTTCCTTAAGTTATCCTTTCCAGTACGAGCCATGGAACGCATTGGTCTGTATTCAGAACAGAGGTTTAGCGTAAACAGTGCACTTAATGTAACTTTGTGGGAAGCCAAATGGAGAATATGAAGCCATCTTATTGTCTCAATATATGTTGAGTTTAACCACATAATAATGACAGAAAATGATTGAAATCACCCATAGTTGGGATTCTTTGATGAAAATCAATAATTTAGTGACAGCAGCAGATGATTTATTTCGCACCCCATAAAGTTAGTCTAGGTTAAGTACACTGCAGCTCAAAGAAATTGGCATAGGGAAAGGGAAAGTGAAGAAAGGGAAGGGCCTCACTTTTAAACCGCGGTATATATTGTCCAGTTCAGCATGGCACATATGGTGCTTTTTAGGCTAAAGCATCGTGTTTCATGCTGAACTGGACAATATGTACCGCGGTTTAATACTGAGGCCCCTTCCCTTTCTTCCCTTTCCCTTTCCTTATACCAATTCCTTTGAGCTGTAGTGGACACGGTCGTTTTAAATATGTCCAACAGTATGAAATCCAGGCTACTCATTCCACTAGTGTTAATGGTATAAACATGTAAATTCTAAGCCACCCTATGCAATAACATTTATGCTGAAGTACTGTATGCAATAAATAAAGACTGAATAGAATGCAAAAAGTCATTAATCTCTATACACAACCATATTTTGGTTTACACGATATCCTGGTGTCACGGTTGTTAGGTATATCTAATCTACACTAGATATTCAATAAAGGGGACTGGCTGTAGTAGACTACATGTATGAACTGAGAAACGGGAAAATGAATAGGGACTTGTCTTATTAGTCTTTTAAGTACTAAGACTCTATTTTTTCAGTCTGGATTAGAAATGTTCAACAGCCTGGAAGGCAGGCTAATTTACAGAATATGTCACAAAGGATTTTGTGTTTTGGGCTGATATACAGCACCTCAGATGAAAGTGCAGCAAGTTTTGCTTTCGGTTAACAAAAAAAACTGCCAGCTGACAGATTTTAGAGATGAACAACCTAGATGGTGGCCGCAGTCAGTGACCGTCTGTACACTGATAGGCGGAAGGTCTTGTACCTACATGCCCAGTATTACGAGGTAAGGAGAGGTGGCATCATAACAGACTTAAAGATCTTGAAGAGCATAATAAGACTCCATCCAAGCCACTTCTTCATCCTAATAGATCACACCCTAACTCAAGGACACTCCTTTAAAATATTCGAAGAGAGATCTTGTTTTGTTGGCAGAAAGTTCTTCTTCAGCAACAAAGTTGTAAATGACAGGAATGATCTCCTTCCACAAGAAGTCATTGATTCAACCTCCATCAAGACCATTAAGAGTTTTTAAGACCATACTGAACCAGCATTGATTGATTATTAAAGCATTTCAACCTCCATGTAAAACCGTCTCAATCCCAAGTGTATGCGCATAGGTAACAGCTTAGAAACACCACTGAAGATCTCGAAGCACAAAACAGCCGACCTTGAACTGATCAAGGATCACAGGAGTACCCAGATCTTCATAAGCAGATGATGACAGTAATCTTGATGGAGCTCAAGTAGTGTACAGTTCCCTATTATCTTGTAGTAGAATCAACACAATATTAGCTACTTTAAAAGATGGAGCTATGATCAGACATACATAACGTGGCATCAAAAAAAAGCTTTACGGATATACCAGCAAGTTATTTTAAAGTGATAGATGCTAGCTGCAAGAAGAAAATAACAAATGTTTATGGTACCAGTACCCTAGTATAGCTTTAGCCAATATATTACACCAATATATTCCAATAGTGAAAAAATCCAAAGCACTGAATCATAACAAAATGTCAAAAACTGTTTCACATTTCTCAAGTGTACCCCAATTCTATAAGTGCATGTAACCACAACTAAAGCTTGAATGAGAGTTGCATTGTATAGATGTAACAATCTCAAGATCTTAACTTTTGATCAAAATGCGTAAGTTCTAAATTTAAAATACCGGTACATCTATATCTCGATGTGCATTACAATTCAAAATTTGCGTCCTTGGCATAGCTGGAGGTGCAAAGTATTGGAGAGTCACACAAAGAACACAGAGTACAACATGGCATAGTCAGCTATAGTGTATCAATCTATTCAATGAAATATTATTATAATATCATAACATAATCTTCAAATTGTTTCTTCTTGAGATAAAAGTTGGCCTCTTGATTTAATGCGCCACATCAAATATTTATATAAAACCATATTTTTTCAAGAGCTTTACTTGAAAGACATCCTTTTCCAATCAACACGTGAAAGTAAATGAGAGCTATGGTAAAGTAGCAAAACAGATAACCGGTACAGAAAAAACATTCCATGAGGTGAAGCCAAAAAATTTTCTTTTCTAGAAATGAAGAAAATGTCCTAGTCTCCTCAAAGAGACTAGGACGGTTGTTGATCTAGCTTGCCTTTCTGACTGTTGGACATTACTGATCCAAACTAAAAAAAAAAAATAGAGTCTGATATTCAAAGACTAGTTATTGTATCATTCTCTTTCCACAGTCCATGGAGCCAGAGAAGAAATTGGGAATGATTAGTCTACCGCATCCAGACCCCACTTTTAAACATTTGATTTATAAATGCCCAACAGCCTGGAAATCAAGCGAAATGTACTGCTGATCTCCCAAACTGTTCCTGAGATTTGCGTAAAGCCACATATCCAAACCATTTCCCCAACAGCGTACTGATACACAACTGCAGACAAAGCCTCTAAAGCTTACATCACATCCGGCTGCATTAATTGTAATCCTGGAGGTCTCACCCGCAATACCAAACACACATTCTGAACGATTCCTTTAATCCCTCTTCATCCCTTCCAGTACCATATGCACATGAAATATGTTATTCAAAATATGAAATTTCCTGGCTTGCTATTGAGAAGATTAATAGAAATTAATCCTTAAACCCATTTAGATTAAAAGGAAAACAAAATTGTGATTTTTTTTATCCTACCAGTTAAACTGGGGCCATATTCATGAAACCTTACTAAGCCTAGTTAGTTGCTAAAGTACATTCAGCTGCATGCATTTTAGTAGCTAACTAGGCTAGTAAGCTTTCATGAATATGGCCCCAGGTTTCTAAAAAGAAGAAGATTTGGGGGCAAGTGGTGACATGAACACCAGAAAGAGCCAATGTAATACATATCTTTACTAATGCTCTTCTTTTAGATCACCAAGGAATAAGCTTAATGTCTTAAAATGAACCTTAACCAAATGTTTGTTTGTTTTTCTGGTTTAGTAATATTTGCTCGTTCTTTGATACCTGAACTAAAACAAATAACTTAGAAGTCGGTAGGTATTTATGAACAAGAATAAATGTTTAGTGAAGAGACGATGCACATAATCTTTATTATGCAGCTAATCTCCACAGTAAAGCAAAACAAAGATTATATCTCATCTATTGTCTCTCAAAAAAACATTCAATTCTTCAATAGCTATGATGGATGTTATGATCCTTGTTTTATGGGTAAGTTGTAATAGGTAAGAATCTGTAAGAAAGACCCTTTGACAAAAAGAAGGACTTAGAGATTATCATCAAGTATTAAAAAAAAACATGAAATGTAAATGTGTGCACAGACGGACAGGTTCAGCTCCCCTCCAATAGCATATCAAGCTCCAGAGTAACCTTGACAACATTATCATTAACCACAGAATGAGACAATATCAAAAAGGTGAAGAAATGGCCATTCTAAGGATATGTGCCACAGTAAAAACAAACCACATTCAGCTTTCCTCCAATAAAATGCTGCACTATGCAACAGTCTTGTCTACCAAAGACTGTGACGTTGTACAACAGGTGATGAATTCACATTTCTTGATGAGGATGCATAAATATGCCATAAAGAAATAAAGTTGCAGCTCTCCTTCAATAATGTGACCATCTCTGACAGCAAGACATGTAATGTAACCATGACAACAGCATTATCCATCACAGGCAAAAACATTATCCAGTTCTAAGGTGAACAAAAGGATTAGTACCACCATGGAAACACAAAGTTCCTTTTATCTTTCCACCAATAATGTGCCAAGCTTCACAGCAATATCTGTAACCATAACAACCAAGTGAACCACACATACACCAAAAAACACCGGACAAGTAGGACTGTCCATCCAATGACTTCCTTTGTTGGTCCTCCTTGGAATACAAGACGTGAGATGAAGTGAGTACAGGGTGGAGGGTGTAAGATGGCGAATTGAAACTTTGCTGCCAGTCAAGGTAACATGAATGTGTTGCATTACCGGTTCTGATACTTTCCAGAATGTGCAACACAGGCCAGGCAGAAAAACAGGCGGATAACAGCTCGCACCAATCAAGACGATGTCATTCCACACTCAAGAAAGTGATTGGTATCCGAACGCACGAATGCAGCGGCGGGGAGAGAGGATGTGGGTGGATGCTGGCAGTTCTGCACGTTCCGTTGCATCCCTCTCAGATCCGATTCTAGTTAGTGTTTTAAGCTCCGCAGACTCGCTTGAAACACATCCAACATGACGAGAGTAAAGGTGAGTGCATGGGATTGTTTAGTTTTTCTCAAAGGTCTGCCTGCGTTCAGGGTGGTGACGAGAGCATGGGATAGTTACCAAGTTAGACGCGAGCGCGGCGCGCTTCCGAGGAGGGGGGCACAGCGGAAAGGGGAGCATAGAGAGACGTTTGTACCGCCTTTGATGAGCTGAAATTAATCAACAGAGACGGTGACAGCTACTTAAAGGACAACCCCGTCCCCTCTCATAAACCAGCTCCCATATAATCTTTACTGACTTGCTAAGTGTGTGATAAATCATCACGGGGTATAATGCAGTCAGCGCGCAAGGAAGTACAGAAAGCTAGTTCACAGACACCATTAGAGCTGGTAATAAATTAGGCGAGACTGGATATGAGAGTAATCAAAACCACATTTTAACAAGGGATCACATCACACAATGACAAAGTAAATTTACAGTAGTATAATCTTGTAAGTATTATAGTCTCCTGTTGAGTGCATATATACTTCATTAACATGACATGCAATATAGCGCTTATTGGTTAAATTTACAGATATTCTTGTTGGAATGGAATGCATGCCATGTTGTGCACATACTAGGAAGCTTTCTAATTATTGGCTGCGAAATGAAACTTTTTTTATCTCATTATAAGGAACTTCGTTAAAAACATATTTTGCAAGTTCTTTTTCTGCAAATTGATTTCATGGTAATCTCGTGAATAGATGTTGCCTTCATGTATATTTCCAAGGCTTAATCTTTATTCACCTCCCCATCGATTTTAATCATTAAATGGCTTCCACTCTGGGTGATCACAAGAGAAAAACATGTGAGGTAATTCAAAAGGGCAGACTTTTAGAGATTATTACTTAATAACATTATGCAAGCACAGAATGTATGGTATCTCTAAAGCACCAACAAAACAGATAAAAAGCTGGTACAGCTGCTGTGCATGGGTCAGGAAACTAATGTGAGGTGAACATCACTCTCTGAAACTGGCACTATAAGTTTATACCAAGAGACCATTCGAATCTACATTTAATCTCCTCAGTCCCACAGGCACACATATGTGTAACATACCAATGTTGTTTTCATAGCTTGATACTATGAGGGTCAATTCAGGAAATCATAATGAAAGGTACATAAAGACGTTTTAGAGGTTAGGAGAATTTACTAAGA
Source organism: Arbacia lixula (assembly GCA_963669155.1). Classification (NCBI taxonomy): domain Eukaryota; kingdom Metazoa; phylum Echinodermata; class Echinoidea; order Arbacioida; family Arbaciidae; genus Arbacia; species Arbacia lixula. Next base: position 14,715,787 of record OZ022593.1, read on the forward strand.
ATGTAGCCTTACCGTATCTGAATAGCTTCACATCTCCCTACACTTTTCTTTCTTTCCAGAGCTAAAGAAGAAGAAGAAGAAGATCCTGGATTCATATCTTCCCATCCCGCGCGCTGCAGCCAAAGGACCGGTAGCCCCTTTAAGTCAGCCAGTTATCTTAATCCCTCAAAGCGGAGGTAGCAGGCATCCGCGGAATGCCCGTCAACCGGGGCACATCGGCGCTCAGGCAGACGGACCGATATACTTGTCACTGCTCGGGAGTTTACGTTCGTCCCATCGTTATCATAACAGGCATGGATTCCTCCTGGGTTCTCTTAGCGCCACAAAGCTGAAATATTGCCCTTTTTGCAGACTAACAAACGCCAGTTCTTCTTGCATATCCACATCATCACAAGATACTTCTTATCTCCTGTGCTGGCATCATTCAACTTGGAATAGAAAGATGGGATGGACCCGACTTGTATGATGAGATACTGTTCCAGGAAAGAGTTGCTCCAAACACAATGATATATGCACAGTGTATGTTGTGAGATGATACCACAAACTTTAGTGTGGTCTCCTCACCCACAAACATACCGCATTACCCTCCTCTCTCTTTCCCCCTCTTGTATTCTCCCTCCGGTCCTCCCACCCTCCTGTCCCTTTCACTTTCATCTCTCTAGTCTCAGTACTACACCTATTTCTCTAAAAAAATATAAGTTCATCAGCTATGTTTCTGAACACAGCATGCAGAGTATTTCTCTGTATCTCTCTCTCTTCCTCTCTCCCTTTTCTCTCTCTCTCTCTCTCTCTCTCTCTCTCTCTCTCTCTCTCTCTCTCCACTTCTCTTCCTGTATCTTGTCCTCTCCTTTCTTCTTCATCTCTGTATCCCTTTCTAACCCATCTCCTCTCTCTCTCTCTCTCTCTCTCTCTCTCTCTCTCTCTCTCTCTCTCTCTCGCTTTCTCTCTCACTCCCCCTCCTCTCCTCCCTCCCCTCTCTCTCCCCATCCCCCCCCCCCTCTCCCTCTCTCTGCACATACATACAAAAAGCTTCTCTCTCTCTCTCCCTCTCTCTCTCTCCCTCTCTCTCTCTCTCACACACACACACACACACACACGCACATATATACGCATCCATAAATGCACTCTCTCTCTACTCTTCCTCTTCTGTATGTCACTTCCTGTCTGCCTCTGCCCTGTTTCAAACATACAAACACACACACACCTGCACACACATTACGTTACCTTTTCCACATTTTTACCCATTTCCACTTCTTCTTATACAACCACATCATCCTACTCTCTGCTTGCACAGATGTACTTCGCACTACAAAGGGTCCAGCAAATCAATTTCAGACATCCTCTACCAGTAACCAAAGCCTCATCTCCAGGCTTTTGAACATATCTTAAATATTCAAACTTTAAAACTAGAGTCTAGCGCTCACAAGACTAACCACTCTCGATTCTCCCCTTTAAACCTAACAAGGAATTCAGAATGATTATAGGTAGTCTACTGCAGCTAGACCCATTGATTGAATATTGAAGTTTGGATTAAAAATACACAACAGCCTGGAAGCCAGACTAGCTGCATCCTCATCCAACACATCTAACATTCTATCTCACCCATCCCACACCTAGCTGTCTCTATCATAAACGATAAGCCATGGACATACACTACAGCTCAAAGGAATTGGCATAGGGAAAGGGAAAGGGAAGAAAGGGAAAGAGCCGTAGTTGTCAACCGCGGTATATTTTGTCCAGTTCAGCATGAAACATGATGCCTTTTAGGCCAAAGCATCGTGTTTCATGCTGAACTGGACAAAATAAACCGCGGTTTAAAACTGCATCTCCTTCCCTTTCTTCCCTTTTCCTATGCAAATTCCTTTGAGCTGTAGTGTACTTCACAGAACCGTAATCCCACAGCTTCTCAGAATTTCCTTCCCTAGCTACAGTTGTAGAAGTACGATTAGCCTTGACCACAAATTCTCATGAACTTACCAACCAAAAATATTTTTGCAGCCCATAAACGTATTATGAGAATAAAAGGATCAGTCTTATCAATACTAGACCCACATGTGAAAATGGTGAGAGTAAGTATCATAAAATATCTAACAGCCTGGAATTCAGGCTGGAAATCAACTTATTTTGAGTTAAGGATATGACCGTGTATACCACAGACCAACAGATCAATTTGATGAGCCCTTTGAGCAATCCCTTCCCAACCCATCTCTTCCTCCCTAGCTTACTAACTACCCCAAACCTTCAAACCTTTGCCACTGCCCCCTCTTTCTTCCTTAAAGGAAAGGAAGTACAATAAGAAGTACAAAAATACATGTATTTTTTTAGTACATAACAACCACTAATCCCCTCAACCTTAGCAACTGCCATTCCCTTCCTAGTTCCTGTGAAAGGAAGTACTTAAAAAAAAAAAAAAAAAAGAAGCAAAGATATACACACAAATGTAATTTTTAGACCACAACAACAGAACAACCACCAACCACCCAAACCTTTGCAATTTCCGACCCCTGTCAATTATCAGGCTACCAATCCCATTCCATCTCATTGATCTCAACATCTTCCTTTGATCTCTGGATTGGAAGGGGGCAGGGCATGATGTGACCTGATGATAGACCGCATCCTAAGGTGCGTCTTCATTAGCCCGATCAGACGAAATAGCGAGCTATTTTTCTGATCCGGGGAACTAGCCTGAAGTTGCAATCGCATCTTCATTAGCTCGAAACTCAGGAAACGTAAGCTCGGGCTCGGGTTGCATAAATTATCCTGAGTTTCGCACATACCAGCAGTGTGCGACAGGAATAGGCCATGACCGCATGGCTTCTGTTGTGAGCTCGCATTCACGCGCGTGTAAAAACCTATTACGTAAACAATGCCTCGTGGGCGCTGATGCATGCCGGGATCGAGAAACTTTCAGGCCAATGAAGACGCTCCGAACTAGCTCGAGCTATTTCACGAACTAGTTCGAGCTAGCTCCATCTAGCCCAAGATTTCTTGGGAAATTTTCTCGACCAAATAGCTCGCTATTTTGCCTGATCTGGCTAATGAAGACGCAAATAGCTAGCTATTTCGTGATCTGGCTAGCTAGCCCGACCAGAACAAGCTCGCTATTTTGCCCAGCTCAAGCTAATGAAGACGCCCCTAATGATCTCTGGATTGGAAGGGGGCAGGGCATGATGTAACCTGATGATAGACCTCATCCTAGAGTGCTTGTAACCAGCTGCACTCTCCTCCAACAATCAATTACATAATAAACATCAGCAAAGCCACACCTGACACGTCTAGCACATGCTCAAACATTTAAGGTCACAGAAACTGCTGATTCCCATCACAAATAGATGGAGAGAGATCATGATTTCATAATGTACAATGTCACACAATCAATAACAATTTATCTGCATCATCTTGGTAGATATCATCATTAATATCATTTGACATTCCTGAGTCAAGTACTGATACTGGATTTCTGCACTCCCTCCCACAATCAATTACATAATGAACTTCAGCGAAGCGACACCTGGGGACCGTTTCATGAAAGTTGTCAGCACTAACAAGCTGTCTTTCTGCAACAGTTACCATAGAAGCAGTTGGAGGCTAGTGCCTCTCAGCCAATCAAAACCGAGGAGTTCACTGAAATTGTTGGCACTCACTTTTTAGTCAGTGCTGACAACTTTCATGAAACGCCCCCCTGATGTGTCTAGCACACGATCAAGTATTAAGGTCACAGAAACTGCTGATTCAGTGCTGACAACTTTCATGAAATGCCCCCCTGATGTGTCTAGCACACGATCAAGTATTTAAGGTCACAGAAACTGCTGATTCCAATCACAAATTGATGGAGAGAGATCATGATGTCACAATGAGCAATGTCATACAAACAATCATGATTTATCTGTCTCGCCTTGGTAGATGTCATTATTAATATCATTTGACATTCCTGAGTCAAGCACTGATACTGGATTTCTGCACTCTCCTCTCAAAATCAACTACATTTTCTTGACAAATGTCATAAAGTAATTATGTGCCACATGCGAATATTTTCACCCGTAATGCAAACTAATCCCATAGAGCAGTAACTTGCCTGACAGACAAAGGGTTAACATGTGATATTTATGAGTCAAGGAATAATTCCACATTTTTAAGGAAACTACAATTTTGGTAACCCTTTTTGTGCCAGAAAAAGTGATGCTCAATGCAATTTGTAAGCATTCCTAGCGCAAAAATACATACATGATACACAAAGAGTAGAAATAAAGCATTACCTCATAGAGTATACTGCAAAACGTCTTTCAAATTATTTGTTTAGATGACACCAGGAGGGCATGTCATGAAAGTTGTAAGCACCGACAAGTTGTCTTTCTCCGACACTTACCATAGTACCATTTAGAGGCTAGTGCCTCTTAGCCAATCAAAACCGAGGATTTTACTGAAATTGTTGGCATTGACTATATAGTCAGTGCTGACAACTTTCATGAAATGCCCCCCATGCTTGAAAAGTAAGCCCCCACAAATGAATTGCACTTTCCCCTACTTTAGCTCCTGCAACACCAAATTAAGTTCCTGTCAATATCAAAAGTGCCCCTGTAACAAAAAATACCTCATAAGGGGCGTCTTCATTAGCCCGATGTGGGCGAAATAGCTCGCTATTTGGTCAGGCTAGATGGAGCTAGCTCGGAGCGTCTTCATTAGCCCGCATCAGCGCGCACGAGGCATTGTTTACGTTAGGTTTTTATACGTGTGTGAATGCGAGCTCACAACCGAAGCCACGCCGTCGTGGCCTATTCCCGTCGCACACTACGCATGTGCAAATATTGCGATAATGTATGCATCCCGAGTTTCGAGCTTGTAACATATCCCGAGTTTTAAGCTAATGAAGACGCGAATGCAACTTCAGGCTAGTTCCCCGGATCAGTAAAATAGCTCACTATTTCGTCTAATCGGGCTAATGAAGACGCACCTATAGAGTAAACTGCAAAACAGCTTTCAGAGTGTTATTTTCATGACATCAGGTTTAAAAAGAAGCCCCACAAATAATTTTTTTCCCCCTGCCTTAGCCCAAGGATGTTTGAGGAAACATCCATCCCTTTGAACAAGCTTTGTTGCCACCACTCAATATACATGACTGGCAGCTGCTCGTAACAATCTGATCAATGTATGCGATTGAGCTGCATCCACCTGGATTTTACAATAGGTCATGCATATTCCTATAGACTTATACATTTCAGATTTCACCGATGAACTGTTCATTTTGTTACTAAGGGTGGTATTACAGAAGTTATCCTAAGTTTTCTCCTAAGTTTTCTCCTAAGTCCCAGAGTTAGGAGGTGCCTAAGAGAGCAAGAAATTGGTATTCCAGAACGTCCTCTTAGGACAATCTTAATGCAAATTAGGGAGGGTTTGACCCCACCCAGTGTGCATTTATTAGCCAATGAAGGAAAGTGTTTCATTTATGAACAGCCAATCACAATCACAGCATCTCATCAGGCCCTCCCCCTAGGATTGATCCTAACTTTGTGGTCGTGCAACTATGTGCGAGCACATCAATCATGTACGCGCGCTTGCGCAAATAAATGCTGCTCTTTTTTATTGCGTGTATTATGAATGGCTAAGACAGGGGGGAGGCTCTCCTAAGTTTTCTCCTAAGTTTTCTCCTAAATCCTCTCTTACGCGCATTCTGGAATACCAATCCTCCTAACTTTATGATTATCATAAATTTGCATAAAGATAGGAGAAAACTTAGGAGAAATCTTAGGAGCGGAGTTAGGAGAAAAGCTAAGATCGTTCTGGAATACCACTTACGAGAATCCTAGACTTAGGATAAGATTTCTCCTAAGTTATCGTTCTGTAATACCACCCTAAGTCCTTGTCATGTAGTAAACAAGGACAAGCGAATACGAATTTGATACTTGTTGAAATGGAAAAACAAGCTTGGGTGCAGCTGGGCACATTTTTCATGTTATTTGTCTGAAAGGAAAATATCGTATAGTAACGTTTCCAGCAACTTTTTATGGAATATGATGTGTGAAATCAAGACTTTCTTATTGCAACTCAATACAGATTCACATTTAGAGCCTTTTTACCTTATGATTACAATATTCCTCCATGGAATCTTTTACAGACGTACATGTACTCTAGGTATAACATATCACAACTGCGCAAGCATGTGGGGTGAAGATATATTCCCGTATTCTTCTGCGGATCCTATTTTGTTTTATACATCATATCCCGACAAAAAATTTACAGAGAATTGGTGGCAATGAACAATGGGATCAAAAAGAAAATCTTTGTGAAGCATTCTTTTGTGACTAGAAGTGGAGTTCAATTATGCATTACCGGTAATCAAAAGGCTGATAGTACTCCATATAATTCAAACATCCTTGTTTAGACACACAAATCAAGACTGACTGTTGAAACAACCGGCATGGAAGACATTCAAGTATCAAAAACAACCAGCCTCATTTAGTTCAACGGCTTCCTTCCTTCCTTCCTACCAGGATATTCTTTCTGGAGACGTTAATTCCACGCTCGAAAAGTGTTTCTATATCGGGATATTCCTCCCCATTATCTGCACAGAAGAGGAGGGACAAACATTTTGCAGCGGTTTGTTCCTGTTTTGACTGACATGGGGCGTGTTTATCAACTCATTTTTTGGTAGAATTAAGGTTTCCAAACGCATTTTTTTTTTAAACACGTTTCAGGGAGTTGATAAACGCAAAGTTGTTTTGATTATGGGGTTCGGAAAGCTGTTTTGAAACACGCAAATTTGTGTGATCCTAAACGCGTTTGAGCCAGAAACGCGTTCAGAGAAGCGAGATAAACGCGTTTGAGCCAGAAATGCGTTCAGAGAAGCGAGATAAACGCAAAGCTGTTTTGAAACGACTTTATACCATGTGTTTCCGATTTCTGAAAACACGCGCGCCACTCCAAGTACATTGTAAACACAACGATCGCACACTATTGTACTACAGTGCACGTGTAACGGCACAGCATTTATCTCGCTTGTCTGAAAGCGTTTGAGCCAGAAATGCTTTCAGAGAAGCGAGATAAATGCAAAGCTGTTTTGAAACGACTTTAAACCATGTGTTTCTGATTTCTGAAAACATGCACGCCTGCCAAGTAAACACATCGATCGCACACTATTGTACTACAGTGCACGTGTAACGGCACAGTAGAGCTGCGCAGTGACAAGGCCGGTTTTCGACTTGGGCGATTGAGTTGATAAACGCACCGTTTTTTTAAACGCGTTTGGAAACGCGTTCGTAAAGGCCTATGGAAACGCGTTTCAAATTCTGAAAAGATCATAAACACGCCCATGGCGAATCATCCAGAGAATGTACACTCACAAAAAATCCCCGTTTTACGACAACACATAAGACAACAGTCCAACTTCTGTATGATGGCTATGTTGATAAACACAAGAGGAAATATACATGTACATGAAAGTTCCTGTTTTGATTGACTCGGTATTTTAAAGGAAAGGCAAATCATATGGAATATGAACACTAACAGAGAAAAATATTTTTCATGATAAAATATTACACAGATACCAGGAAGTCAGTGACTGTCAAAATATTGAAATCAAATATTCCAACTAAGATGGCTCATCATGTGGATAAATGTTGGATCACAATATACAGTAACATTTTCCTGGAATAATAATAAACACTTGCTGGTAACTCAATCAGATTCCCAGTTCAACAGTTATGATAATACAGGGGATTAATTCCTTTATCCTGACAGGGGATTAGTTTAATTCATGTTAATAGCTACATAGGAGCCCTGTTCTCATTTGACAATATTCATGAACGAAACCATCTTCAGTTGATTATTTTAGAACAATATATGCTCAACGTATTTCAGAGCTTGATTTGAAAATATCACACTATTTGACCAAGGAAGAGGCAAATATCATATCAGATCTATTGAGTTTATTGGCTATTACAATTTCTTTTAACAAGATACTGGGCTGATTTACAATAGCCTGCCAATTTTCAATGTCAAATTTTCATTGGCCCTCTTTATCTGACCGTAATACTTGAGAAATCCAAGTTTGACAAACACATACTAAGTGCTCTCATCATACATAATACCATCTTAGGATTCATCAGCTCCAAAATAGGTCAGCAAAACTACTAAAGTGCTCTTTCTTGGACCTGAATTATATTACAGACACTAATGCAACTTTTGTTGAATTATCTCAATCAGAAAACAACATGTGGGCCATTATTTTAATTGCCAACTCTGCTGGTTTAATTGTTTCCAAATTTGCAGACTTTGAAGCATCATTTGCACAAATGTTAATACATTCATGGCATATAGTATTTCTATGTGTTGAAACTCTGATTCTATTGGGAAAATGATCATAAACAGAGGATACTGAAACAAGACCATCACCCGGTAGTTTTACTTACTTTAGGAGGAGCCTCACACGTAAACTCTTGCGCATAGTTCCAAAAGAGTTGCACTGTGTCCAGAAGAAAATCACACCGAATTGTCGCAGTCCAGCACAGATCAACTCCTACCTAGACACTTATACACTAATACACTACCTGGGTTTGCTACAACACCTCCGCAATGTTTGTTGGAGGAAGTTCTGTGTCAATTTCTAACAAAGCTCTCTATGCATGTTCTGCAAAGATAAAAGTCTGTCCAGTTCCGTGCAAAACATCACATGTCATTTTAACTATTAATATGAAGGTCTGCTAAGACATGCATTGTTAGTTGGATGACCACACAACCAAGATTGAAGGTTGGTCCCATTGCGTTTCGACCACTGCCGACAATTAAACGCTCTGCAAAGATGCAAGGGCATGTCCATCCACTTCAGTACAACCCTCACAAATCATGATGAATATTAAAGTGAAGGTCCTCTACATTGTATGTACTGCAGGTTGCATGTTGTTCTCTGGGATTTTCTTCCGCTCTATATACAAAGAAACAAGTCTGGCAGGTTATCTGTAAAACCAAAACATTTCATTCTGACTCAGTATTAAAGGTTTCTGAGACAAACAGTACACCACTGGTTGGTCCAACATTCAACCAAGATTGAAGATTGTTGTGAATGCATATCCACCAATTCTGTCACTGAACGATCTGCAAAGACGCAACTCTAGTCGATTAAGAGTAACTTTTAATTTATGACAATTAAAATGAAGGTCCTTTCAGAAAGACAATGCTGGTTGAAGGTTGTTCTTAATGACTTTCTACCACTCACATAATACTCTGCCAAGATGTAACTTTTCCAAATCAGAGCAACCTAAATATTCATTGTGACTATCAAAGTGAAGGTCTGTGAAGATATAATTATGCACTGCTAGTTAAATCAACACTCATTCTGTCCACTCTTGCCAGTTCAGTCCAACCCTCACATATAACTTTGCCTTTCATAGCGAAGGTCCTCTCAGAAGATTCAACCAACATTGAAGGTTATTCTCAATGACTTTCTACCGGTAGTTTCTACACCTCACAAATCGGTCACCCAAGGCAAAATTCTGACCACTTCACTGCAATCCACACCTGTCATAATGCAGGGTTCATTCGATTGCCGAGCACTTAAAACGACACCTTGAAACTGTTCTTATGACAAACAAGACACATCACGTGTACAATGTAGCTTCATAGAAACCAGAGTTCGAAAGTACAGAGTACAATGCAGATAATGATTTGCCTCTGGACCGTTAACCCACAGCCTCCTGAACTTGCAACATCATATAGGATTAACCTGCTCAGTCCCATAGGCAAGAAACTGAGTTGCTTTTGAAGCAAGAATATCAGTGCTTGGTACTGAGAGGGTTAACCTACTCAGTCCAAAAGGGAAGAAACTTAATAGTCATTAATATAGGGCTATGAGTTGTTTGTAATGAGAGGGTTAACCCACTCGCTCTTAAAGACAAGAAACTGAGCTGTTATTAACGTCAAGCTGTCAGGGCTTGGTAATGAGAGGGTTAACCAGTTCAGTCCCACATGTAATAAAAGAAGTTGCTTGCTATTGCTTTGGAGTTGTCATTGTGTGGTACCGAGAGGGTTAACCTGTTCAGTCCCACATACACAAAAAACTGAGTTGTTATTAATGCACGTATATCAGTACTTGGTAATGAGAGGGTTATTAGCATAATGGGGTTGTTACGCTGCGCACGATAGGTGATGTCCTTGGCGTTTGGGCAATGAAAAGCATGTCAATAATTTCTAAAGGTTGTCAAGAATTCTGCTGGCAGTGTGTGGCTGGGCTGCCACAAAAGGCCACTTGAAGTGCATCAACCCTTTAAAGGGAATTATGAGCCTTAAACATTTAAAGGAAAAGGGAAGAATTGAATGTTTTTTCTATCTTTCTCTTTAATACATGTTTATTTCTCTTTTAAATGACATACTGTAGAACATAAATTTTAGTTTTTCTTTGGATTTTTATGTTATTTTGATATCGTACGTATTCAAATGCATTAAAACACAGCTTTTGGCTGAAGTGGGTCACCATGCTAAAATAAAATGAAATGAAACAAACTGAACTGTAATAATTAAGGGCCAGAATCATAGCAGAATCAGAACTGCTGAACTTTTTCAATGGGATCCGGATCTTGTTTGATTTCAATTTTCTCATAGTTTTGAGATAATTCCCTCCTAGTATGCTGAAATTAAACAAGAATTGGAACCATGGTCATGATGGAGCTGCGCTCCATTGATTAAAAGTTTTGTGGTATTTACCCCTTTACCCCTTTAAACATCCTTTTTACAGAATGTAGCACGAACCACAAGGATCATAATAAGGTCTGCTCTTTACAGTGACATTGAATTCAAATGATTCTTGGAAAAAGAGGTACAGCTAATGTTCAGTTAGCATATATATTTGACTATCGGGCTAAGTTTCCATGCAGTTATACAAAGGAAGGTTGAGGTTAACAATCATATCTTCCTTATGTCTACATGATCCAATCTTATCAAAGCACCCGATGTGAAATGTCCCTGCAACCATTGTTAATCTGTTTGAGACACTAATGAAACCCATTAGTATAAAGGTCTCCACACTATATTTGTAGACAAACCAACAAGAAAAAAGTACGTATATGGTGAACGTTCATTTGCCCATGCTGCTCCAGTTTTATGGAATAGCCTCCCTGACACTCTTAGAAATATCAACACCATAGGGTTTAAGTCTGCCCCTAAAACAGACTTATTCCAAATGTCAAAATGATTTAAGGAACTCAGTAACCTAATTTCTCTTTTTCTTCGCTACTCAAAGCGCATAGAGACTTTCTTATGTATATGTGTTATGCACTATATCCAAATGGTTTATTATTATTATTATTATCTTTTTTTTTCATTTAACCAGCAACAGGGAAACAAGCACCTTTCATAGTACACAGTCATCCTTCTATGCCAGGATAAGGTTAGCCTATCTTCCAGGCTGTTTGATATTTCTAATCCAATGTATACAATAAACAGGTTTGGCTGCAGTAGACTAATTACTCTCCAGTACTCATCCCCTCACCCTATAAACATGGCTTGGAGCAGAGGAGAATAACTACATAATGTACATAGTCTTATGAGTACTAGACCCAAATGTATTTTTGTGGTAATATGGATTCTTTTTCTTAAATTATCATTGTTAATCAACATTTGTAAGTCGCCACACTTTTCAATTGACGCATACATACATACTATATAAGTTAGTTTTGTTTTTATCAATAAATACGGCATTGAATTGAATGAAAAATGTCCAATAGCTGGAAGTAACGCTAGTACGGCTAGGTTCTAGGATATTTATGTGTGTAATATTAGTGAGAAAACGTGCCAGCGAGACATTTGTACAAGTATAAAGAGTTAGAGACTTTCTCACACAAACTTTTTATTGGTAATCCAATACCACTCACTCAATTAATGGTTAAAGGTTGCATGACATTCAAATTCAAGTTCTCTTCTGTTGATAATATCAGAAAATCGCTTACTGTTCAATGTAACAATGGATCGTATAAAACTTTTCTGCACGTACATGTAGCAATACATGTAAGCGCCATCTATAAATAATCCTGAGTTGATATTCTTGCTTACACATCACCAGAGGGAAAAATACATGGAATTTGAACAATTAACAAAGTAATGCAGATCACCAGTCATTATACTATTATATCACATCATTGAAATAACTATCTGCACTCACAATAGTATAGCATATTTTAACACAATACCACTTCACGACCTTTTAAATGAGAATAACTCTTGGATGTCAGAAAAGCCATAGCAGTGCCAAGAAAGAAATTAAAAGCTGGCATTATTTCCAATCATGTGATGCTATTGTGTAAAAAGGACAGTTTTCACCATGTATTTTTCAAACAATATGGTTTTATTAATAACCCTAAAGCATGTCTGAGCTTTGTCCGAAAGGTAACAATCAATCGACGTAGAGTGCATTCCATTCCAGCCATTGAAGTTGAATCACTAGACACAAGTGATTGTACTAATGCATTACTAGGCAGTTAAAGGGAAAATTGTGACTACATGTACATTGCAGGAAGTTATTGCAAAAATGTACAAGGCATTGCATTAAATGCACAAGGAATTGCATTAAATGCACAAATGAAGCCCCAGTTTCTTGTATTTTGTCTCTATGGCTCAGCTCAGGAAAGTCAAGTTGGTATTGTCCATGTAATCTTCATGTATGTAAGCTCATCACAATGCTGAAAAGACATGACCTTAATAAAATTATCAAAATCATCTAATTAAACTCATAATTGAGGAGATGAAATCTTAAATGGAACATTCAAAACATGAGTACTTACCTAACTCTGAACTTCAGCATGGTCACCTAATAGCCTGTTTTACATCCAAATCCAGAGGGGAAATCAAAGGAGACACCTTTTTTGCTTTCCTGGAGGCTGCAATAGATCTGCCTAACTTTGTAATTCTTTTATTGATTCCATGAATGAACACAAAACCAAGATAATCCAAAATAATCCGTTTTGAAGAAGTCCGCTGAGAAGTTTCTGATATCCAACAAAGCTATGCACCATCCATCACTATAGAGTTGATGTACTTCTCATCCATTCACTCATCAACAGTCTGAAGACGCTAACAGATCTCGTTTAATAGCGAAAGCTTTCCTACATTTGGTAAATATCTTGATTGTGTACAAAGAACATTTCCTCAGTCTTATACACAATCCATCCAGTTGATAACACCATGCAAAGTCAGTCAAAGTTGGAGGATATTCTGGCACCACAGGTTTAAAGAGTTTGGAGATGTTGACTGATGTTTATATCGGACTCAAGAAACGATTCTTGCACAATATGTGAGCTGAAGACACCGAGTCACATAAAAACATACATGTACTTGAGCTTCAGCTGAATTATCATTCATGATCGATCTCTGTATGGAATTAACATTAACTAAGCTCATTGACTTGATATCTTAGGTGAAAACATGGACGTCACGTCACGCTACTATGAAGCAGACATCAGATATAATCACTTTAAGCTTGCCAATCACAAAATGGCCTAAATTTGATGGAATAGAAGTCACACATTGATATTATGCTGTTTCACTTTCTGAATGCCAATCAGCAAAATGGAGCAAATTTGAAGAGATAATAATCAGGGAAGTGCCCGTTGATTAAAAATATTCCAAAGTGGCTGAGTCCATGTGGAAACAATGACTTTACCAAAATAAGCACTTCTACGCTGCCTTAAATCTGTACTTGAGCTACAACCAACAAAGTGGCCGCCACAGACACGACTGTAGGAATTCCAAGGGCTATGCAGGGCAGTCACTGTAACTTTGAGAATAATGCATGTTTGTTTTTATGAAATAACCTGAAAAATATCACAGAACAATTCTATTTGCTCTATTCGAAACACAGTGGCGATCGGCGTAAACGACCACAAGGAGCGCAAACAATGAGACACTCATAAAATATGACTGATTTTTAAAGCAAATAATTACTCATTTTTTCCGAGGTGAGTTAGAGTATCACTAATTTCCTCTTATCCTGTGAGTCCTTTCACACACAGGATTAAGATAGTATTCAGGAAAATAATGATTTAAAAGTACTGTTCACATCACTAATTTCCTCTTTTCCTGCGAGCCCTTTCACTCACATGATAAACATCTACAGTATTTACAATGTAGGAACAGAATGATTCATAAGTGCTGTTCACATCACAAATGTCTAGTTTTCCTACAAGTTCTTTCACACACGTCATAAACAAAGTATTCAGGAACAAGACGATTCATGAGGTCCCTTCACATCACTAATTACCTCTTTTCCTGTAAGACCGTTCACACACAAGATAAACATAGTATCCAGGAACAGGTCTTCAAAGTGCCATTCATATCACTAATTTCCTCTTTTCCTGCAAGTCCTTTCACACACATGCTAAACATAAAATGTAGTATTCCGGTACAGAACGTCTCCAAAGTGCCGTTCATACCAGGGTGACAAAGATTGCAGGGGCTACTTTCCATTCCTGATGTCATGAAGCAAACGCACTAAGCGATGTTACACTCCAGCTCAAAGGAATTGGCATAGGGAAAGGGAAAGGGAAGGAGCCGCAGTTTTAAACTGCGGTATATTTTGTCCAGTTCAGTATGAAACATGATGTTTTAGCCTAAAAAGCGTTTCAAGTTGAACTGGACAAAATATACCGCGGTTTAAAACTGCAGCTCCTTCCTTTCTTCCCTTTCCCTTTCCCTATGCCAATTACTTTGAGCTGTAGTGTATGTGTTGTATCCTCTTGAGGTAAAATCATTTTTTAATGGAGCTTTTGTTGGCATTACAGGGTCTAAATCGCCCCAAGCTTAAGTGGAAATTGTTCACTGGTTTATACACTAACTAATCAATATACTGACAAGTGTGATCTACAAGTATCACTACTTCATACAAAATGATTTAATGCATGTGATTTGATTATCATGAAAGCATGTTTGAAAGAGGGGGGGGGGTGGGGTGGGCAGAGAGGGGGGGGGGGGACAGAGAAGGAAAGTGCATGCAGTATGAGTATGATGTGCTTGATGCACATGTACAACTATAAAGTACATAAAAAAATGTGAGTCTATTGAGAGACCACTCGGGGGAAATGAGCTTTTGAAGAGGAGAAAATAGATGTTTTGTACGTCCGGTATTTTCCATCCATCCCTGCAACTTCAATTTTGCGCTTTTATCAAAAATTTGAGAAAGAAAAATTATGTTAGTGTTAGTGTTAGTGTAGTGTTAGTGTTAGTGTAATGTAAAATGCACATTATTCACACATTGTACATTTAGCACCCAAAGGACCCATATACTGCAATTTATTAAAAAAACAACTACCTATGCTGGTGAATTCATTGGTAACAACATTATATATTTGATAAAACCATATTTAATGCTTCTTCTATCATTTCTACAATGTACATATGCGTCATTTCCACAGCAATACATTGCAAAGTCTTCATTTTTAAAAGAAATTTTAGGCACAATATGATGGCATGCTCCATCCTGTAAATGAATGAAAAAAGGTTTTAATTGTATTATATTTTGTTGTGATCATCAGCCAGAAAAGATGTACATCTCAGTTAGCCTCCTCTCTCGTCTCTTTCTCGTTGTTTGTGCGAGCCAAACGCAGACAAAAAAAACGTCGGAGCAAGCCCATCCGTCTTTGGCTTCCAAACAAGGTGTCCAACACTGTGTCCTCCCTCCACCCCGAAAAAAAAAAAAATAAAATCTGTCTCCGTCATTGATCAAGCTTGCACTTTCAGGACGCATGGTAATTTGATAAAAGACGAGCTGGCTTTCTCACATGAGCGACCTCAGAGAATGTCTTGAGACACGCTATTGATTTCGGCCTCCATTACTCTGTTTCTGAATGGCACCGCAGGTAAACAAAGTGGCAATGTGAAATGCGGTGGCAAATAATTTCTCTGATTTTGGCTTCCGCTCATTTACCCTTTCATTACCAGGCTTTGAAAAAAAGCCTTTGACTTACTTCAAATCTCCATGCCAATGGTAATGAGAGGGTTTACCCATTATGTATTGTGCGCCTGACCAAATTTGTGTGTAATATTTCTGAATACTGGTACTATAAATACTATGGCAAGCAAAGAGTTCATATGAAATATGGGAATGATGTTCCCATGGTAACTGTTTATTTTTGTTTCCATCTGAAGTGCTATGATCAAGAAAAAAATGAGGGAAGACGGATAATAAGAGACATGACAGCAAGGGAAAAGAAGAAAGAAAAGAGAACAAGATTTAGGTGGTCGCGATGAAAAGGTAGAAGAGAAAAAAAGACGGTGTGATGAAGACAAAATTAAAAAGGAAACATATGAACAAGAATAAATAAAATGGAACAAAGAGAATAACAAAAAGGATAGATGAAGAGAGGGGGGAGAAAGAACAAAGAGAAGATAAATAACTGAAAGACAAAAAAAGAGGAATAGAAACAAGGACCTGACAAGGAATGATATGTGAAGGAAGAAGGAGGCAATAGACGAAGAGGAGGTGACCACAAAGATGAAAAATGAAATAAATAAATACAGACACAAGAACAGAAAAAAAAATGAAAATACATAAGAGGGAGAAGAGGGAGACAGACAAGAAGACAGGGCAACATAAATTGGGCATACAACAACAAAAAATGATACAGTAAACCGAGGTGAATAAGGGGAAGAAGAAAAAGGGAGGTGAATGATAACAAACAACACAAATCATAAGAATGTCAAGTAGAACATTACAAAGAACAACAATAACAATAAACAGAACTTAAAGAGCCAGATCAAGAAAAAAGCAGTAGAAGGAAAGAACAAACAAGAGAAATAAGATGGGGAAAAATACAAAAAAAAGAGTGGAGAAATCAGGAGAGGCAGGAAGAAAAAAATACAAAAGAAAAAAAATATTTCAAAGGACATATAAAAGAAAATAGATTAAGGTTCCAAAGAATTGGAATAGTAAATAGAGCTGTATAACAAGAGGGCAGCAGAGCAGAATGATTCCTCACTCTATATTAAATATCATATCAGTTCGTTATATTGCATGATCATATACAGTTTATGTCGAGGTTATGGAAGAAAGAAATAAAAACTGTACTATAGATTGCCACAAGAGGGCTCACTTCAAAAAGCTTAAACAGCAGGATTGAATGGACACAGGATTTGTTTGTGTCACGTTTAGAATGTGAGATCTGCGACTTGCGAGTGCAGTGTGTTATTTCTTACATGTACATTACATTATTTCAGTCAAGATGGTGGATTCCATCATCCTCATTACCAACAGCAGAAATACCAAATGTACTTATCTGACAACACTCATGGATTAAAATGAGCTTTTGATCACATCATTAACGATGATGGGATGATGATCATCAACGATGATGGTCTGTACGGTTCCCGTTTCACAAAAATAGCAATGCACAGATACGTCATGTCTTTTGCATAAATTGCTTTCACTCCTTTACTTGAGCTTGACAGCAGACCATTTCACACTAGCTATGCACACACTGCAGATACTTACAAATCTCCACTTTCTCGCCTTTCCAATTCACCTCCAATTTCCATCCACTTTTCTCATCTCATGCCCCTTTTATAGTGCGCCCTGACTTGACCCTGTTTCAGAAGCAGGGGAAACTTTAGCACAGGGTAAGTCGTTTTATACTGCCTTTTCGATCACCTATGACGAGAGCGGGACCGGACTACTTGCTGTGGTAACCTATTGCCCAATCAGCTGTGCTTCTCGTGAGCACGAAAAATTTAACGCACGCGCGCCATGCATAGGTCACTGATTCCGCACTAAATCGAAAAACATTTTATAGTGACGTTAGCTCGGGCCTGATGCGGACCTGATGCGGACCTGACCCTCCTCCCAGCCAGCACCAACTTTAGCTCGGGCAAAATATTTTTCGACCTTTTATAGTGAGAGTTACCCCGCATCAGGTCCGGACCTGATGCGGGGTAACTCTCACAATAAAAGGGGTACGTGTCAGTCCTTCCAGGACTTTACACATGGTGTACCATAAACCTCTTTTGTGATTGATCATACCACCATGCAAATCTTCAAACATCATCTCACACTGCAGAAACTTCTTGGAATTGAACTTTTCATAGTTTGTGGTGTATTTAGATGATACCCAAATGCAAGGAAGTTTGGACCACTGACCTACGCTTCCCCCTACCATCTGTACTACACAGATTTATCCACTTTCACATCATTACGTAATATGCAAACAAAATGTAAAGTACTAGTGTGACAACCAATTGCAAGGTCCACTGTTTGGATCACTCACATGTATACACTTCACACTACTTAGCTGAACCACAAACATTACTACTTTCACATCACATAATACATTGAAACCTGCTTTAGTAACTTCCTGTGCAGAAACTAGAAAGGCAACTTGCCTATGAAGGCCACATTGATGTCTCCCTCGTACAATGCTTTTCATTGTATGCATGTGTGTACAATGAAACCTATACATAAAGACCACATTCCTTGTCTCCCTTCTATACAAGTTTCACAATAAACACTACAGCTCAAATGAATTGGCATCGGGTAAAGGGAAAGGGAAGAAAGGGAAGGAGCGCAGTTTTAAACTGCGGTATATTTTGTCCAGTTCAGCATGAAACATGATGCATTAGCCTAAAAAGCATCATGTTTCATGCTGAACAGGTCCTTCCGTTTCTTCCCTTTCCCTTTACCCGATGCCAATTCATTTGAGCTGTAGCGTATGCACACATATTCAGGAGTAAAATATTAGTGTGGAAGAGGCCAAGGACTATGTAACACCATGGTAACACTGCTGAACTCAAACAAGTCAAGGTGAGAGAGCAGCTTGACTTTGTGTCAATCTGTGGGCTTCCTTGCTCAATTATGAATAATGACCAGCATAATGACCAGTCATTCACTGAAGTCATTAATAATTCTTTTGTCATTGATGAACGAGACCAAAACCAAACAAACTGATACACTTCTTGGCCTCTGCATGGTACAGCAGCATTCTAAATTTGATGTGGTCATAAGTTGTAGATATACCATGTCTGTAGCTGATCCAGCTTGCATGCATGGCACACCGCAAAGGGAAGAATAAAACATCATTTACTTGCCCTTGCTGAAGTCGCATTGATATCGATTTCTTTGATGCAGATATCCACTTTAAATCGCTGATTCTACGTGTACATGTAGGTAATCACTAATCACACAACACATTTTTCTGCTTAACCAGGATCAAACTGGTTTAAAAAAACATGAAAAAAAAAACATGAAAAAAGATGCATACACTAATTTCATTAACTGCACAATTCTGTGGTGAAATGTCCAATTCACCACTTATATATAGGTAGCCTTACCGGTTATAAGGAAAACAATAAAAAAACTTGTTGAAAATGAACAAGAAACGGGAAGTCATGCTTACTCTCAGAGTAAACAAAGTTAGAGACGGATAAATGAAACAAAATCTCACTTACTTTTAAAAATTGCACGTCAACAGCAAACGTCTTCTTTTCCCAGCTCCTTAGGTTCTTTCCTCGGATCTTGATCGCAAGGCACAGCTTCTCCGGAAAGTCAGTACTCAGCTGAACATCCGCTCCTCTCGTTTGCAAAATGTTCTGATAATGTGTCAGCACTAAATCTTATATCCAAAAGTCCATTCCATTCAATGCTCTTATGGATAGTCGAATAGAAATCCAATATGTTGAGGATTCGCTTCTGTATTTCAGCACTCTCGATGTCCTTCCGCGTTATAAATGCAAAACCAATGCATAGAATGATCTCTTTCCAAAAAGGGTGTGGATTACTTTAAAGTTGCTTCAGATATGCAAATGCTGTGTTTCGTAACTTCCTAAGGCTGATATGTTGAATAGATTCGATACATGTAGCGTGTTTACATGTACAGTATGTTCCTGATAAGCAAAGTTATGATAATAGCACGATGTCAAATGTCAGCTTTCTGCGTCACTTGCGATGATGGAAGAGTTTCTTCAACTTTCTTGACACAATGCTGCTTGTCTCCGGGAAGCAACGCTCAAACATTAATGGGAATCCGTTCCACGGATCTGTCACTGAGGCTCCCACAAAGCTAACAGCAAAGAGATGGAGGTTGGATCTGCCGCTTTTTAAAACCCTAATCACAAATCTTTCCAGCAAAATGGGAAGCAATGGAGCAACAAAGATATTTCCTTGTCTAGAGAGCTTGCAAACAAGTTAAGAGGCACGATAGGTTGAGGTATTTGTATACTAACGGTCTTTGCACATTATCAAAGAAAGCAAAAATATCATTGTTTAATTACCAATAATCGAGAACAGGTAAAAATAATGTGAATTATTTTCCTGATAAGTTATTCTGATGATGCTTGAAGAGTTTTTTTTTATTCAGACTTTGAATGATTCATTCATAAAGGTGAATCTCTCAGGTAACTGATAGCACACGGATGAGCTTCAATTGGCGCCAGATAAAAAGTACGTAGGATGATTTCACGAGCACATAACGAGACAAAGAAACACATTCATATCCCTGAAAACTTGGTGCTGTCTTGAGAGCGTTTTCACTAAGGCCTGATAATTGTTTGTTGCATAGTCACATCATGTTCCCTCTCCTTTCTTCAGCCAAACCTTAACGCTGCTACGGCATTATGGGATTGATGTCCATCTAAACATCACACTTGACGAGCCAGCTGGCGGCTGTGGGGGTGGGGGCGTAATAGATGCAAGTGATCCAATCGCGAGCGATAAAATCCAACAAGGCGGCTGGGTTTGAAGGGACTTGGAGGGGGGGCGGGTTGTTCGCTCGTGATAGACTCTTTCACAACTCGTCTTGACATGGACATCGATCAGAGAGGGCGGTGGATAATTTCTCTCCTCCCTCCTCCATCACGATCAGCTCACGCAGAAAGAAGAAGGATTCTGCCGCCTCGCTAGCTGCACGCATGCCCCCTTTTCTCCCAGCATGCACCGTGAAGGAATGTTACGAGCAAGCGGGGAGAGAGTCTAGCTGTTTCTGCCAGCGGCGGCGTGGAACTGCAGAGGCAAACAAGAAAAACAAACATTCAATATGGTTGATTGAGCGAAGACCTCTCCTCTCTAAACCTTCATCACATCACGCAAACAGTTTGCGTCTCTCTATTAACTCTCTCACTACCATTGGCACTGAGATATGTACTAAACCAATGGACAGTTTTAAGACCCAGCAATGTAAAGGTTGAATGACTGGACACAAATTTAGTACTCTGAAGCAGAAATGGTTTCTATACAGCAACAGCGAACACTTTGTGTCTCTCCATTAATTCTCTCACTTCCATTGGCGCATGAAATGTGTATTAAATCAGCGAGCTCTTCCTGGCTTGGTACTGAGAGGGTTAAATTCGCCTGATGACACAGAGGCTGCCCAATATAAATTCTGTACTCTGAAGCAGAAATGATTGTTTCTACAACAACATTAAGCTTTTGCTTGATAAAGCATACACACATACACATGTGTAGGTTTTATAAAGTACTTAGCAAGGTATAGATCTTTGCTGTAAAGGAGTGAGAGAGCCAGTGTGTGACGCAAATATTGTACTTTGAAACCGTTATATGACAGGATGGATTTAAACTTAGCGCCTACCATCTGACAGTTGACATTATCTTTGTTTTTACAGAAGATTATCCAGCTCTGATCAAAGTCGCTGTTTACATACAAGCAAGACTATTTGGACATGTGAAGAGTGCATGCACTATATATATTCTGAAAGGGTCAGACACATTTGAGGATATCACTTTGTGAATCTTTATGCAAAATGGGACTACTGATTATAATGATTTAGAGCTGTTAAAAGTATTGTGATTAATATCATCAAGTGGACAATGGTTTGATCCAGCAGATGAGAAATACAAATGACTTAATTTATTGGCTTATCCCTAATGTAGCTACAATACAGCATCTCTTTCCATTGTTGATTCATGGACAATTGTATTATTGTATGTTAATGAATTTGTCTAAGGTGGTCACATATTGCCCACATGGCGCCAGGGGGGAAAATATTATCATTTGCAGACGAAAAACATGCATGTTTGATTAAATGAAATATCTCTACGTTGTCTACAATACAGCATCTCTTTCCATTGTCAATACATAGAAAATGTATTTTTGTGACATTATTGATCTACAGATGGTCACAAATGCCATGTTTGGAGCTAGAAGGAAAAAAAACATGATTTGCACAGAAGAAACATGAATAATTGGTCCATTGTTAAATCTCTACCTTGCCTACAATACAGCATCTCTTTTCATTGTCGACTCATAGAAAATATTTTCAATTACATTTTTTGTCTACAGATGGTAATAAAAACTACTATTACAGCCATAGGGAAAAAACATATAATTTGCAAACGAGAAACATGAATGATTGGTCCATTGTTATACAAGTATCTCTACCTTGCCTACAATACAGCATCTCTTTCCATTGTCGACTCATAGAAAATATATTTTCTAGTACATTTTTTGCATACAGATGCATACAAATGCTGCCATTGGAGCTAGGAGGGAAAAGGGCAAGGTTTATTTGCAGAAAAGAAACATCAATGATCAACGCATTTGTATTCCTACCTTGGCTACAATATAGTATCTCTTTTCATCGTTGATTAACAGGAAAAAAAACTTATGTCACATTATTTGCCTTCAGATGGGCATAAATGCCACATTTGGAGCCAGGGAAAAATAATAATAGTAATTTGCAAATGAGAAACATAAATGAGTAATCTACTGTTAAATCTCTACCTTGCCTAAAATATAAGATCTCTGTTTTGTCCATTAACACACACATAATGTATTTTCTGTCAAATTATTTGCCAAAAGATAAGTCATAAATTCCATGTTTGGAGCCAGGGGGAAAATAACTAATCATTTGCAGATGATAAGAAACATAAACGATGAATCCAATGATATATTTCTACCTTGTCTGCACTAAAGTCTCTCTTTCTTTTGTCGATTCATATAACAACGAATGTAGTGTTTTATGTAAACTTATTTGCCTACAGATGTTCACAAATGCCACACTTGGAGCCAGGGGGGCAAAAATCAATAACTAATCGCGGGGCTACTCCTCAAGACTGATGACTTCCAATGTATATCCTGAACCATCACACCCAAGATGAAAAGTATTTTTTTAACAGGGGCTCCGTTATGACTAAAATGGGGATGGGGGGGGGGGGGTGTATTGCAGAAACTAAGGGGCTAAATCACCTACATGGTAAAAACAGGGGGGAAAATGCATTGCAAGCATGCATACAGATACACAAATATTTTCTACTGTGTAGCCCTCTGGCAGCAGCAATGAAAAACAGAAATATGCTGATGGCTCAATATTTAGTATTTGTGGCAATCTAACAATCATTATATCCTGTTATATAACTTTATATATACACTGTCTATCAAGTACATGGATGGACAGAAATATTTTTATAGAAAGTATTCACAACATGTGCTGCACAACAACCTACTTACATGTTTATCACTAGGTCAATCATTGAGGATTTTTTCCTAGTCTGCCTTGCCATCTTAACTTTGCTGGTTGGTCCACATCTTACTCAGATCTCGACCACCAATTTGACCTCTCTTAGAAGGTACACTTCCTTGTGATGTTGCTCTTAAAACTCTTTCATGTTATTGAAGGAAGCCTATGGGACTGAGAAGACTGTGAACTACTGAGAAGACTGTGAACTACTTTCTACTTTCTATCATATCCTATCACATACCTATCATCTTCATTATCCTCCTCCCTGATTGGCTGACAGTGGGGACATAGATCATACAAGCACAAGTTCCTTATTTGCATAAATCATGATCAATAGTACTTATATTTCCATAAATAGTGGTCAATAGCGTTAGAGTGATATACATGTAATTGCTTTGAGATTACATTGTGCCAAAAGTTTTTACCATGCCCCTCACAGCAGTCTATACTGATCTACTATCATGAAACCCTCATCAGTCAGTCTGAATCAATTGTGACCTGTCACCACAAAACAACCAATAAGTCAGATTTTTTTTTTTTTTTTTTTGATGTAGCTTTGAAGCCTCTCTAAGCTTTAAAATGGTATATAACTCAACTTGTATGGACCAAGTTAACCCTTTCAAATTACAGAGAGAATGTGAAGGTGTCAGACGCACTTATCATTTGGATAACAGAGATTACAGGCTCTAAAGAAAGGGGTTCATTCAAGAGTGCTGAACCGTGCGCCATTGTCCTTGGCACAAAAACGTGCAATTAAAACCCCATAGCAACCACTATGAAGGAACAATGGGTTTGAGCTGAAACTTGGCCCAATTTTTAACAAGGTATTAATCATCACTACTACAAAGTTTCAATGTCTAACACTGAATATTCTTTAAGTTATGCTCAGTTGTTTAAGAACTTGATTATGATACGGACAATCTCAGCAAAGTAACATTTTTTTTTCAATGTCCGAAAAAAAGTTATCATTTTAAAACCAAGAAAAACATATTTCTTTTTATCATTTTAATCTCAAATTTTGACAAATGGAAGATGAAGAGTTGTACTTTCAGAAAATACCAAAAACCCAAAATCGACTTTTCCATCCCAACCAAGCTATTTTTAGGGTTGCAGCTGTTTACGTGGAAACTCCCATTGTTTTGTGGTGACAGGTCACAATTGGTACTGAAACGGCAGACTAACTGTGGGTTTTCTCCATATACACATTGAAGTAATATCACTCAAGTAATATACTGTATTGCATCTTTTAAAAAATCCCTATGCTTGGTATGCATGAAATGTGTACACACTCACCAATTAACAAAATGCACACAGGTTGTGGGCAATTTAGACCCCCTCACAAAAAATGATGGAAAGAGCTCATGATACACACCAACAGACACACACACACACATACACACACACACTTAAGATTTATGGATAATGCAAAAGATGCAAAGTTTGAGTCCTTGCTCTCATTCTCATAAAACTAGTAGAAAAAATGCCATACAGCGTTGTCCCTATCAAGCAGAGCCAATTTTCTTCCTCGAAGGACAATCAAAAACAGATTTTCAGCAGTCCAGTTCAGTCACGCAACCACTACTACACACCATTAGGAAGTAGAGCACAGTTATTAGGGCATGTAATGGGTGAAATTAAGCATGGACATGCTGGATTCTACAACGTAGAGCCAATTCAGGAATTGCGTCCAAACGTCTGCCCCTAAATGTGCCCAAATGAAGAAGTGACAGCTTCTTAAAATATGATGAAATTATGTAAAATATGTATATACTACATAGACTTGATATTTCAACACAAACAGAAGGAGTATAAATGAGCCATGTGATATGTTGCTTTCCAGGACAGTCACCATAATCCACCAAACAATGTTTGAAGAGGGGGAGGGGAGCTGAGAAGTTTTGCATGTGGAATCCCAATGAAAGAGCCAGTGTAAAATATTCTAACAGCCCTTTTTAACCTTCTCAGTACCAAACCAAGAGATCAGGGAAAGAATGTGAGTTATTTTTCACGCCTGACATCATTAAACAAACACACTGAACCATGCTATACCCTATGAGAAAAGTAATGTTTTCACAGGCACTCTCTTTTATGTATTTATTTTTTTTTTTTTTTTTTTTTTTTTTTTGGGGGGGTGAGGGGCTGGATTGCCCTGAGCCCTCCCCCCCCCCCCACCCATCCACATTCTTTTTCCCTCACTGATAGTGCATTGCAAATTTTGAGTCCCGACTGGTGATCATTCGGTTGCTTCATTAGTCCCGCATCATGACTGCGCTAGTCATACCGACGTTCACAATTGCATGCAGAGCGTAACAAACATTTGGAGCTGTTCAAGCGTACTGTAAGCACTGTATGCATCCGGCCGGGCTATGGCGCAACACACCACTGCATACAAGACATGCTCAGAACACTTGCTTGCCAAAAGTCCAGCCAAAAATCAAAATAACCGCGCTAGCTCCTGACAGTGAAATCGTCTACCTCCCACGAGAATTTCCTCCCCTCCCTCAGGCGTTAGCATATCGAATCTAATTTGCGGTGTTTTAATCAAATCTCCACAAGATATACCAGAAATAAGGGGCAGATAAAGAACGAAATTAAATGCGCAAAGGGCAGAGAAAGGGGAGTGATCGTAAGGCCGCGCTGCTCAGCAATCTTTGGAAATCGGCGACAGGCTTGATTGGAAATTAACACTACCAGCAAGCGCTACCAATCCCATGCAAATTGTGACATACAGTAGCCAAGAGCAAATGAAACTTGATACTTAGTCTCTCTGGCAGGCTGCAGTTGTGAAGCGATGCGGGATTAATATTACAACCGTCTTATCTAAAAACGCCCTTTTATAACACGAACTGTGGATAGATTGTGGAGCATATTATGCGGGGCATAACTTACTTCCTCAAATTTGATTGGTAATTCCAATTTGGTGACAATTATAAGATGCCGCATGAAGTTTTAGGATACAACAGATTGTTATGTCATAGAAAAACTATGCAAACTTGACAGTTGTGTTGCAATCTAATCTACCAAAAATGAGGAGGAATTGTGGAACACAACATACAGGGTATGTAACTTACTTCCTCAAATTTGATAAACAATTCCAGTCAGTGAGAATTATAAGATACTGTATGGAGTTTTAGTATATACCATACAGTGTAGATCATTATGTCATAGAAAACCTAGAAATATATGCAAATTTGAACTTAGTGTTGCAATGTAATCTACCCAATATGTTGAGGACATTGTGATGCCATGGAGGGAAAATATTTCTGCTTTGGTCATAATCATCATGACCTGAGGCCGAGACTGTCATAAAAATGTATGGGCAAAATGTGAAATAGCAAAGCTGTTATTCATGTACATGTATGCATATTTGCCAAGCATTCCAATCAGACAGATTTTGGTTAAATGGTTTGAGAAGTACTGTAACCCCCTCAAAGATTTTTAATTTTTTCTCCAGTTAATATGATTTTTCTTCGACTCAATTTCAACTTGTAACACACATCTTGTTCCTCCTCTAACAATAATGTCCTTCTAGCCCGGTTTCCAGGCTGTTAGACATTTCAAATGCAAGCTATCACAAGTATGCATTTGGGTCTCGTTCTGACAAGTCTAATCCTCCTTTGCTCCCTGTCCATAGTAAGCAGAGAATAACTTAAGAATGGTTAGTCTACGGCAGCCAGACCTGCTCATTGTAACAATTTTAGATTAGAAAACTCCAACAGCCTTTAGCATAGGCTAATGTTCTTCAAAAGAATGAAGGAAAATGTATTATCATTATGATTTTTTTTAAATGATGGCTAAATTAAATGTTGATGGACTGCCATATCAAAAGAGATGTACTTTCTATCCTTCCACATTTTAAGTAAAATATGTTGACCAATGGCAACTGTTCAAAGAAAGTAATTATCAGGCGTAGGTAATTAATTTCATGTGACATTTAGTGAAAAGGGGCCAGTTTAGCACTGCCCATTGTAGAGAGACAGATGTACTTCTCTCCTCTATGAATCAAAATCGATTTGTTCCAGTTTCACAAACATCAACATTAAGCAGTAACCTCCTTTTAAGCAGACACTGATTGATTTTTGACTTGGTTATCATTGGAAAGCTCATTTGCAGCACAATACACTCATATCAATTTCCCTGTCAAAAACTCAAAGAAGTAAAAATTAATAATTAAAATAAAGTACAAGTCACCCATGTTCCTGAAAGAAGATCGGCAAACACATTGGGCTCAGACGCCTGACGTCATCACATGTACACTCGTCCGCAAAACCAGTGTCTAATTTTAAAAACTGACAAAAACCAATCAATATCTTTCCTTTAACACCTAAAATCAAATCTTGCAGCTTGCTCACCCCCCCCCCCTCTCTCTTTCTCTCTCTCTCTCTCTCTCTCTCTCTCTCTCCCTCCCTCTCTCTCCAACACTCTCTCCCTCTCTCTCTCTCTCTCCATCCCTCTCTCTCTCTCTCTCTCCCTCTCGTTCTCCCGAACCCACACACTCTTCCAATTCTGTATCTTTACTGAGGTAACTTTGAACTAACCTCTCAAGATAAAGAAACTCCTTACTCTCCACGTCTGTCTTCAGAGATCAGTCGCTTATCTTTTCTTTTCAATTACAGAGTTAAAAGTTTGAAAGATTATGGAACCCATAATGTGGCAGAGGTATTCTGCAATGACCATAGATCACATTGTTGTTTGAGGTCGGGATCATGAAAACAAAATGCAGAAGTAATTATTGGATCTCTAATGAGAGCAGACCAGTTCTTCCATGATTACAGCTTCTGTAATCTTTATCACTACCATCCCTTTCCTTTATCTTAATCATCTTAAAATTAGACTAAATAAACCCTTATACAGTTATCATTTTTTTCATAATGGTGTAATTTTTACACTTGTAAGCCTCTCCAACTTATTTAATGACTCCAATATTACATGTGTTTGTATATACAGTGTATACTCTAAATTTTATAAGCTTTTATGAGTGGAAATATCAATGAAATATGAACATTTGATGAAGCCTCCTTACCTGAAATCAAATCTTGTTCGTCACTCTGCTGCTCTCTTCATATTATGAGTGCATCCCCATTCAGGTCTTGCACTTGTTAAGCCTCTGTGTACCAACGTATCATAGTCCAATGTCAGTTACTGCACAGTTTTTTACCTATGGGACCACGGGGGTTGAAATTGAGCACCACACTCAAAAGAAATCCCTGCGGTTTGAGTCTGGATGGGAGACTACTCCCAGCCGCTGACGACGACAACGACTGTCACACCGGTCAAGGTGTGTAGCAAAGAGTCGAGAGCGAGAGGGGATGGATGACGGGATCGCTTACATGTGACTCGGCGCATCCGTCACACCGCGATCGCTAGTAACACACTGTCGCTCGGTTTGGCTCAACTCGCTTGGCTGCCTGGGCATGGCTGGCACAACATCGGTGGGCACGCTCCCGGAACTAGTCAGGTAAAGTGAGAAGAAAGGCGATATGTAGTTAGTTTCAGGAGGATAATTCAGCGCTAATACCAGCGTTAGGCATGCTTGAAATGTGTAACATGTCAATGGGCTTTTCCTGGCTTGGTAGCAAAAGAGTTAAGCTGTACAGTTAAAGAGAACTGTCAAAACTAGTGAGACAAGAAAGAAGGGGATTAAAATGGTGATTATATTCTGTACAGATTTAAAACAATTTTTACAGAGCTGGCTGGTCAGGCAATGTGTAAAATAGGACAAAATGGAGTTGGTTTCAGGGTGATCATTGAATGGTGATACCAACATTAGCCTGTCTTTAACTATAGAGCAAAAGGGAACTGTCATAACTAGTGAGGCACAAGAGAATGGGAGTGATATTGAGATTATCTCCTGGAGAGGTTCTTTTTTTTTTTTTTTAAATCACAGAACTAGTCAAGCAAAGTCAGAAGAAAGACGATATGACATTGGTTTGAGAGAGATTATCCAAGGCTAATACCAGTGTTAGCATATCTTAAGCTGTAGAGCAATAGAGAATTGTCAAAACTAGTTAGGCAAGGGAGAAGGGGAGTGATGTGGAGATAATCTTGTGTAGAGCTCTTTTTAAAAATCACAGAACTAACCAGGCAAATTGAGAAGAAAGATGATTTGGAGATGTTTTCAAGGGGATTATTCAAGGCTAATACCAGTGTTAGCATATATCAAGCTGTAGAGCAATAGAGAACTGTCAAAACTAGTTAGGCAAGGGAGAAGGGGAGTGAAGTGGAGATTATCTCGTGTAGAGCTCTTTTGAAAAATCACAGAACTAGCCAGGCAAAATGAGAAGAAAGATGATTTGGATTTGTTTTCAAGGAGATTATCCAAGGCAAATACCAGTGTTAGCATATCTTAAGTTGAACAGCAATAGAGAACTGTCAAAACTAGTTAGGCAAGAGAGAAGGGGGGTGAAGTGGAGATTATCTTGTGTAGAGCTCTTTTTAAAAATCACAGAACTAGCCAGGCATGTTGAGAAGATAGATGATTTGGATTTGTTTTCAAGGGGATTATTCAAGGCTAATACCAGTGTTAGCATATCTTAAGCAGTAGAGCGATAGAGAACTGTCAAAACTAGTTAGGCAAGGGAGAAGGGGAGTGAAATGGAGATTATATTCTGCACAGCTTTAAAAAACAATTTTTTACAAAACTATTCAGGTAAAGTGAGGACGACAATATTGAGTTGGTTTCAAGGAGGCTATTGGATGCTAATATCAGAGTTAACATGTCTTAAGCTCTCAAGCTAATGAGAGCTGTCAAAACTAGTTATGGAAGAAAGTAGAGGAATGGTATAGAATTCGTAAAATGCAGATTATATTGCCTTAAAAATACAGAGCCTTAAAGATACAGATCTAGTCAGGTTAAAAGAGAAGGAAAACTGTATATAGAATTGGTTTCATGGAGATTATTCAAAAATAATACTAGCATTTAGCATGTTCTTATATGCAGAGCTTGGCATTGGCAATAAGTTTATGCCCTATTTGTAAAGATATTCTATCCATCTCTGGCTTGATGGACATGCACATGCATGTAAAATATACCCTGTTGCGTTTTGTCATGGTATTTTATTACATTTATGCAGGACTTGCTGCAAGACAGGCTTAGTCATGATAAAAAAAAAAAACTTGTTGCTGGCACAGAAAGGGCTGTATATACTTTATAACATGATATTTGCTTACAAATGTTTGTTGCTACAAAAAAAAATTAGTGCACAATATGCTAGTTTTCTTACCCCAAAATTTTAACATGCTGTGCATTCCTATAAAAAGGCAAGAAGCACTAAATAAACATAGTCAGTAGTCACCAATAAACTTAACTAAAATTTATCAAATGGAAAAAGCTAGTAATATTTCAGTGCAGTACTTCATCATGTTTAAACATAATTACATTTTTTGTGTTTGGAATTTCATTCAGTTACATTTTTGTGTTATAATTTTTTGCTGATGAAAAAAACTATATCAATAATCATGAATAGGATTTGTTTTAATTTGAATGAATATATGGAATATCATGTATGATGTCTGTGAATGGGCTCTTCATATTTTAATAATTTGCATCAAAATGTGGCTTGTTCTGTCCAAACGGCAAAATTCATGCTTGGATGAGCACTACTCACTGTTGTAAATGGTATGAAAATTAAGCTGCGCAGGTATTAACCTTCCAATTTTGCGAGAGGTTGAATATTGAATATTCAATTGAATATTCAATTATGAGTTGTTGAAAAAAAAGAATGTCAAAGATGCTGGCAAATTATTCTTTAGGTCAATGGATAACCTGAAGAATAGGCAGCCAGTAGCTCAGACATTCCTTTTTTTTTTCAACAAAATGTATTTAAATAATGAATATTGAATTGAATATTCAGTTGAATATTCAATATCAAACCTCTCGCAAAATTAGAAGGCTAATTCCTGCGCAGCCTTATATTCATACCCTTTACAAAAGTGAGTAGTTCTCATTCAAGCAAGAAATATTTTTGGAAGTTTTTGGTGTCAGAAAGTTGAGACCATAAGCTATCCATACATGTAAGTCATTTTCCCCAGAATCAAATATTTTCTATTCGGCAGCCATTTCAAAAGTGTATATACTTTTTTTCAGACACACGGTAGAGCAGCAGTTTGTCTTGCAGACAAAGGGTGAAGGGCTAGATATTGGTATTGATTCTAGCTCAGTAATTGTGAAGCCTCCCTATGGATGGTATATTAACAAATGTGAGAAACAGACACAACCTTTCACTCACTTCTCTTCCCAGGAAGGACTAGCCTATCCTCCAGGCTGTTGAACATTTAAATTTCAAACAACCTTCATGAAGACAATTGGGTTTAGTACTGACAAGACTAATTCTATCTCTGCTCCATCTCTGTTAGAGCTAGCAGGGTAGAACAAGAGACTGGGTGATTAGTCTACTGCAGCCAGGCCTTCTTGTTGAACTAACATATTTTTAATCATCCTCTTGCAAAGCCAACAGTAGCATACCTCTTCTCCCATATTATAGCCCCTGTGTAAGCATAAACAAACACTTCTTCATCAACCACATGTACTGTATATATTCAACATTTCATATAACATGCAGGAACAGGAGAGGTTTTTAATGCTATGTAAAAGGCTGCAAAATTCACTACTTTTAACACCAAAGGCTCCGTTTCTCTTGAAGATTGCAAGAAGTTAATAAACTCTTTATAAATGCCCCAAAGCCTGGAAGCCAAGCTAAGGAAGGATGCTGCTCTGACTTCTGTGGCAAAAGCGCATAAGTCATCTCCTCGTGGCCAGAAACGAGATGCCAGCCACAGGTAGTACAAATTGTCTAAGGATGCTCCGGTCATTTCGGATCTGACCTGATCTGTGCAGCTGAGCAGAATACGAGTGTCTTCTCTCTCTCTTGAGAGGGAGTCTTTAATGTCTATATTATTTCTGCTTATGCGCCCCACATTACTTCTGCATTAGTGAGGATTGGGAGGAGGGGGGATAGAGAAAGGATGAGGGTTTAGAGAGAGGACTGGAGAGTAGGGGAATGGGAGAGGGAGATAGAGATAGGAGGAGAGTTAGAAAGAGAGAGATAGGATGAGAGTTAGAAAGAGAGATATAGGATGAGAGTTTGAAAGAGAGAGATAGGATGAGAGTTAGAAAGAGAGAGATGAGATGAGAGTTTGAAAGAGAGCGATAGGATGAGAGTTAGAAAGAGAGAGATAGGATGAGAGTTAGACAGAGAGAGAGATTGGATAAGAGTTAGACAGAGAGAGATAGGATGAGAGTTAGAAAGAGAGAGATAGGATGAGAGTTAGAAAGAGAGAGATAGGATGAGAGTTAGAAAGAGAGATATAGGATGAGAGTTAGAAAGAGAGATATAGGATGAGAGTTAGAAAGAGAGATATAGGATGAGAGTTTGAAAGAAAGCGATAGGATGAGAGTTAGAAAGAGAGATATAGGATGAGAGTTTGAAAGAGAGTTTATAGGATGAGAGTTTGAAAGAGAGATATAGGATGAGAGTTAGAAAGAGAGAGATAGGATGAGAGTTAGAAAGAGAGAGATAGGATGAGAGTTAGACAGAGAGAGATAGGATGAGAGTTAGAAAGAGAGAGATAGGATGAGAGTTAGAAAGAGAGAGATAGGATGAGAGTTAGACAGAGAGAGAAAGGATGAGAGTTAGAAAGAGAGAGATAGGATGAGAGTTTGAAAGAGAGAGATAGGATGAGAGTGAGAAAGAGAGAGATAGGATGAGAGTTAGACAGAGAGAGATAGGATGAGAGTTAGAAAGAGAGAGATAGGATGAGAGTTAGAAAGAGAGAGATAGGATGAGAGTTAGACAGAGAGAGAGATTGGATAAGAGTTAGACAGAGAGAGATAGGATGAGAGTTAGAAAGAGAGAGATAGGATGAGAGTTAGAAAGAGAGAGATAGGATGAGAGTTAGAAAGAGAGAGATAGGATGAGAGTTAGAAAGAGAGAGATAGGATGAGAGTTAGACAGAGAGAGATAGGATGAGAGTTAGAAAGAGAGAGATAGGATGAGAGTTAGAAAGAGAGAGATGGGATGAGAGTTAGAAAGAGAGAGATAGGATGAGAGTTAGAAAGAGAGAGATAGGATAAGAGTTTAGAGAGAGAGAAAGGATGAAAGTTAGAAAGAGAGAGATAGGATGAGAGTTTGAAAGAGAGAGAGATTGGATAAGAGTTAGAAAGAGAGATATAGGATGAGAGTTAGAAAGAGAGATAGGATGAGAGTTTAGATAGAGGGCTGGAGAGAAGGGAAATGGGAGAGGGAGATGGAGGGAGTTAGAGAGAGATAGGATGAGAGTTTAGAGAGAGGGCTGGTGAGAAGGGAGTGAGAGTGGAGAGGGGAGTAGGAGAAAGAAGAAGCTGGGAAGGAGGAATGACAAAGGAAAGAGAAGAGAGGGGTCAAAGGAGGAAGGAAGAATGGGGGGTGAGAAAGGGATAGGATGAGAGTTAAGAGAGAGGGCTGGAGAGTAGGGGAATAGAAGAGGGAGATGGAGGGAGACAGAGAGAGATAGGATGAGAGTTAGAAAGAGAGAGATAAGATGAGAGTTTAGAGCGAGGGCTGGAGAGAGGGGAGTGGGAGAGGGAGTTGGGGGGAGATAGAGGGAGGGTGATGGAGGGAGATAGAGAGAGATAGGAGGATAGTTTAGAAAGAGGGCTGGTGAGAAGGGGAGTGGGAGAGGAGAAAGAAGAAGCTGGGAAGGAGGAATGACGAAGGAAAGAGAGAGGAGAAGGGTCAAAGGAGGGAAAAGGAATGGGGGGAGAAGGGATAGGCTGAGAGTTTAGAGAGAGGGCTGGAGAGTATGGGAGTGGGAGAGGAGAGGGGAGTAGGAGACGAGAAAGACGAAGCTGGGAAAGGGGAATGGGGAAAGAAAGAGAGAGGAAAGGGGTCGAAGGAGGGAGGAGAGAAATTAGCCCCATTTACACTTGCTAAGATCGCATTTTTTAAAATCGCAGTCTTATGTCTCACCATTTACACTTGCCCCCCAAAACCGCAAGCTGAAACATCACAATTTTTTTATAGGTACTGCGCATGTCCACCGGTCATCCAAAGGAGACCGGCGCAGTGCATGGTTATTATGACGTCATAAGTGGAGCGCTTTTTGACAATGACAAAAATGCGCTCGTAAGTTTATAGAGAAAGATCAAAATCAACGGGCTGGGAGTGCTGCAAGTCACATGGCAAAAAATCTCGATTTTTCTACTCTCACCATTTACCCTGGCAAACTTCGCAATTTTTCATGCAAAGTTTAAAAAAATCAAACTCTGGGAAATGATTTTTCTGGCACGATGTTTTGGCTGTTTGGGTGTAAGCTGCCTAGCAACTTACACCCAAAGATCTCGATCTTAGAAAAATCATGATTTTTGCCGGCCAGTGTAAATGTGCCTGATAACAATATTTAACAAGGTATAAAGGGAATAGAAAATGTGAGTGGACACAAAGACAGAACAGATAAATATATAAAAGAAGAGAGAGGGAAAAGAGAGAGGGAGAGAGGGAGGGAGGGAAAGAGAAAAGGAGATGTCGTACCATGCTGGCTAGACAAGTGATTGACAAATTATTAATTGATTGTCGGGTTGTCAAGTACGAATCATGACAACAACATGTCCCACAACGTAGGAACCATCCTCTATGCTCATTTGCTCCAGGTGCGCGCAGATTAAACATCACAGATTCACCATTGAAGACGTCACCACGCAATCTGGCCTAATTCTCTCAGCAGCCAAAATCAATATATTGACGAGGTCTCCGCCAAACCTAATTTCACTTTCCCACTTCCAAAGGTCCCCGCCGGATGGAGGAAGATTAGTAAATCATCTTCCTTGAAGCTCAGCAATGCAGTTTAAAGCATCCTTGCACAAAGCAAACACTGGCATATCTTTTCTCCGAGTGTACAAACCCAAATATAATCAAATTTCTTTGTCAGCTACATGTCCATCTTATATTAGACTTAATCAAATTGAATGTGTTTATCACAAAGGAAGATGCTATACATCATTATACAAGTATGTAAACACATAGCTCATATGAAATGTTGGTAATAATATCTGCAATATATCCTACAATAATATTCAACAACATTTAATGAGTGGGGGAGCAGGTATTAAGGTGTTTGTCACATCACATTTTTGATTTTAATACACATTAGTAAAGTTCTATAATGTCAATCATGAATGGAATTCAAGTTTATATAAACCCCTCAAAGACAAGAATCTGCAATCAAGAGGTAATCTCATTACTTCATCATCAAATGTAATTGCACTCCTGAATCTAGGGCAAAGTCGGAAATTAAATGTGCAGCCAAATTCATTGCTTTCATTACTAAGGGCTCCATTTCTCATGAAGACGCAATGTTTTGAATAGTGCAGGGGTGACCGTGCATGTCGTACATGAATGTCAAAGGTGTAATGTTCGCTTCACCGTGATAATGATGATGGACAGAATGTGTTTGAATGATGTTTAAGTGGTCATTGATGAGGTGAGAAGACATGGGTGAATGATGATATCCCCTTTAGTTTGGAAGATGTGAAATTCACCATGAATAATGTTTGTATGAGGTAGAGCTGCAGTTTACTGAGTGATTGCTAGTACAATTTGGAGATACCACGCTTATCAAATTTCCTAAAGGCCCGGTCCCACTGCACTTACGGTTGCAAATAGGATGTAAAACGTAAAAAAAATTTGGAAAACGCTATGCATCCGTTGTGTACTCATTGCATACGTGTTTCATACGCTCTATCCATCGAGCATCTGTCCACTGTGAATCCATCCGCGCAAAAAGTTTTGAGCTGCACAAAACTTTTAGAACGGATAGAACGGATGAACTTTCCTCGCAACTCAAATCCACTACAACTGAAAAGGGAAAGGAGTAAAGATAAGGTACATGGAACATCTATACATCATTAGTAGCACGGAAATAGAAAGGATGTAAGCGTATGCATCTCGTATATAAAAAATTCAGAACGGATATCCACTTCCATCCGCTTTCATCCGCTAGGCTTCTGATAAACATCCGTTTAACATCCCTGCTTCAAACTACACATACCCACATCCATTTTTTCCCATTGTATTTTCACAAATTTTCAGCAATTTTCTCCATTTCTTGAGCGGATGAAAACGGATGGAGTCACCCCAAAAATTTTGTTCTTCAGCTTTGTCCTTTATGCATACGTGTTGTGTCCATCGGCCATAGGGACCTGGCCTTTAAGGCCTAAGCCATCGGAAAACTCCAAGCAGGAATACCCCAAAATGATTGTCCTCATCCTTGTCTTTCTCCTTCTCCTTCTCCTCCTCCATCTCCTCTCGTCCTTCTTCTTTTCCCCCATTTCCCTTGTTCTTCTTATTTTTTTTCCTCCCCCTTTTCTTTGTCCACCCCTTTCTCCTTCGTCCTCCTTATTTCTTCTCTTTCTCCAGAATCCGCATTTAAATGTATATCCTCCTCCTCCTTCTCCTCCTCCTCCTTCTCCTTCTCCTCCTCCTCCTCCTCCTTCTTCTCCTCCTCCTCCTCCTCCCCCTCTTCTTCTTCTTCTTTTTCTTCTTCTTCTTCTTCTTCTTCTTCTTCTTCTTCTTCTTCTTCTTCTTCTTCTTCTTCTTCTTCTTCTTCTTCTTCTCCTTCTTCTCCTTCTTCTCCTTCTTCTCCTTCTTCTCCTTCTTCTCCTTCTTCTCCTTCTTCTCCTTCTTCTCCTTCTTCTCCTTCTTCTCCTTCTTCTCCTTCTTCTCCTTCTTCTCCTTCTTCTCCTTCTTCTCCTTCTTCTCCTTCTTCTCCTTCTTCTCCTTCTTCTCCTTCTTCTCCTTCTTCTCCTTCTTCTCCTTCTTCTCCTTCTTCTCCTTCTTCTCCTTCTTCTCCTTCTTCTCCTTCTTCTCCTTCTTCTCCTTCTTCTCCTTCTTCTCCTTCTTCTCCTTCTTCTCCTTCTTCTCCTTCTTCTCCTTCTTCTCCTTCTTCTCCTTCTTCTCCTTCTTCTCCTTCTTCTCCTTCTTCTCCTTCTTCTCCTTCTTCTCCTTCTTCTCCTTCTTCTCCTTCTTCTCCTTCTTCTCCTTCTTCTCCTTCTTCTCCTTCTTCTCCTTCTTCTCCTTCTTCTCCTTCTTCTCCTTCTTCTCCTTCTTCTCCTTCTTCTCCTTCTTCTCCTTCTTCTCCTTCTTCTCCTTCTTCTCCTTCTTCTCCTTCTTCTCCTTCTTCTCCTTCTTCTCCTTCTTCTCCTTCTTCTCCTTCTTCTCCTTCTTCTCCTTCTTCTCCTTCTTCTCCTTCTTCTCCTTCTTCTCCTTCTTCTCCTTCTTCTCCTTCTTCTCCTTCTTCTCCTTCTTCTCCTTCTTCTCCTTCTTCTCCTTCTTCTCCTTCTTCTCCTTCTTCTCCTTCTTCTCCTTCTTCTCCTTCTTCTCCTTCTTCTCCTTCTTCTCCTTCTTCTCCTTCTTCTCCTTCTTCTCCTTCTTCTCCTTCTTCTCCTTCTTCTCCTTCTTCTCCTTCTTCTCCTTCTTCTCCTTCTTCTCCTTCTTCTCCTTCTCTCCTTCTTCTTCTTCTTCTTCTTCTTCTTCTTCTTCTTCTTCTTCTTCTTCTTCTTCTTCTTCTTCTTCTTCTTCTTCTTCTTCTTCTTCTTCTTCTTCTTCTTCTTCTTCTTCTTCTTCTTCTTCTTCTTCTTCTTCTTCTTCTTCTTCTTCTTCTTCTTCTTCTTCTTCTTCTTCGCCTTCTTCTTCTTCTTCGCCGCGAGCCAAACTTCCTGCATCCAGCATTGATCTAAACGCCACCTTGATGGTGATCATTGAAGCAAATCTTTTTGCATCACTTTTAAATTCAAATAGCCGAGACTTACATCCTGGAATAATGAGTGCATTTCAAATGTTAAAATGAAAGTTAAAAGCTCACCCTCTCTCTCTCTCTCTCTGCTCTCACATTTGCTCTGTTATAAATGTGTCGCACTAAATGTGTGTGTTTGCGTATCCATTTCAATTCACCCACTTTTTAAATTCAATTTGCAGCCTTTCTAACAGCCTCACTATATTCTCTTCTAAGCTGTTTACTCTGACCTGTGATGAAGAAAGGTGAGTAATGTAGCATAAAGGACATATACTGTACTGGGAAGACAAAAAGCCTTCAAAAAGGTGATCGTGAGCAATCTTCTTGCCAATGGTTTTAAATTCATGTATTGTCCATTTTAGAAATTTGCTGAAAGTTATTTGCCCTCAAATGATCCACATTTGGAGTAATTAGTGATTAAATCACAAATCCTAAAAATGTTCACCCCGAACATTTTGGGAATTTCATAATTTTTTACTAATTGCTCTAAATGTGGATGATATGAGGGCAAACAAAGTTTCTAAAATGGACAATACATGAATTTAAAACCATTGGCAAGAAGATTGCTCAGGATTACCTTTTGAAGGTTTTTTTCGTCTTCCCAGTACAGTATATGCCCTTTAACTCATTCCACTCTTCATTCATTCTCTTTCTTGGTTGTCTTTTCCCTCATCTGTCTGATCCTCTTATCCTATGGTTGCACCATCTTACACTATCTTCTCCTTTTCACTTTGCATCTAACCTGTGCTGAATATGTTGTCGTGTTCATACTCCATTCTTCATTCTTCCTTTTCTTTTTTCTGTTCTTCCCTCTCTGTCTCGTTCTACCTCCTCCTTTGAAGTTTTAGTCATGCCTGTGCGGAAAATGGTGCTATTTACCAACTTAATTCTTCATTCATTCATTCATTCATTCATTCATTTATTCATCCATTATTTTTCTTTCTTTTTCCCCCTTATTTATTTTGTCCTTTGCACTTTGCATCTATCCTGTACTAAACCTAAACATATGAAGTAATACATTATATCTGTAATTCTTCGTTCATTCTGTCTTGCTGTACCTTATCATTAAATATGTGCTGAATATATGACTAAAAACATTGAATTTTCCATTCTTCATTAATTCTGTTTACTTCTTTCTATTCTTACCGTCTCAGTGTCTCACTAGCTTGTCTTTTGCACTTTGTATCTACTCTGTGCTGCATATATGACGTAATAAACTTTATTCTTCATTCTTTCTGTATTTTTCTTTTTGTTTTTTCCCTCTCAGTTTTATTCTATCTAGTCCTTTGCACTTTGCATGTCACCTATGCTAAACATTATGTGACTAAACTCATGTATAATAACTTCACACTGCCAAGCACTCAGCCATCCGACCAAGCATGATGGTGATGATTATTGCCTTCACACTGCCAAAAAAGGGAGGGTTAGATCAAGAGAAGATTGAACGAGAGAGAGATGGGGTGTGGTGATAGGAAAGGATGGAAAGCGGAAGGAGAGCGGAAGGAGAGCGGAAGGAGAGAGGAAGGAGAGAGGAAGGAGAGAGGGGGTGGGGAGAAGCCTACATAAAAGTAGATAAAATAGAGAGATGGAGGGCAGCGTTAGATCAAGAGAAGATTGAGTGAGAGAGAGATAGGATGTGGTGAGAGGAAAGGATGGAGAGTGGAAGAAGATAGGAAGGAGAGAGGAAGGAGAGAGGAAGGAGAGAGGAGATGGGGAGAAGCCTACATAAAAGTACCGGTAGAGAAAATAGAGAGATGGAGACAGCGTTAGATCAAGAGAAGATTGAGCGAGAGAGAGATAGAGCGTTGGTGAGAGGAAAGGAAGGAGAGAGGAAGGAGGAAGGAAAGAAGCCTGTGGGAGTGGTGGGTGTGGGAGGAGGAAAAAAGGAAGAGGAGAAAGAAAGAAAAAAAGAAAGAAGGGGAGGAAGAGATGTCACAGAGGAAAGATGAGAGATAAAGGGCTGAGAAGATTATTTGAAGGAGTTGTGGGGCGTGATGAGAGGAAAGAAAGGGGGAAAGAGCGTAAGGGAAGAAGCTGAGGTAGAGGAAACGGAGAGATGAAGGGCAGCGATGGATCAAGAAAAAGGTGGGGTGGGGTGAGAGCAAAGGACGGAGTGAGGAAGGAGAGTGGAGGTGGGGGAGAAGCCTAGATAGATAAAACAGAGAGATGGGGAAGCAATATATCAAGGGAAGATTGAGCAAAAGAAAGGTAGGGCGGAGTGAGGAAAGGAAGGAGAGGCATCAGAAAAAAAAAGTGAGACGGAGAGCAAAGATAGATCAAGAGAAAGGAAGGGGAGAGGATGAAAAAAGGTTTCAGAAAGGAAATAAGACATATACAGGCGACTGAGACAGATTGAGAAGACTGATCAAGAGAGTGGTGGGGCGTGGTGAAAGGAAAGGAAGGGGAGAAGAGGGTGGGGGAAGAAGCCGAGGTAGAGAAAACAGAGAGACGGCAGGTAGTGATAGATCAAGATTGAGCGAGGGAAAGGTGAAGTGGGGTGAGAGAAGAGGACAGAGAAAGGAAGGACAGAGGAGGTGGGAGAAAAGCCTAGGCAGAGATAACAGCTGGAGAACAACGATATATAAAGAGATGATCGAGAAGGCGTCAAAGAAACAATAGAGAAGATGAAGAAAAGGGTGAAAAAGAAGGGGAAGAACATAGAAGTATCAAGGATGCATGAGGAAGAGAAACAGGAAGAAGAGGAAATGGAACAAGAATGAAATATGAGGAACAGGATGAAGGTGAAGATAAGCCGTAACTTCTTATGAGGAATGTACTTTTTCAACGTGTCTGATCAGTCGTTTCAAATCACTGAAATGGACGACAGGAGGAAAGAAATTTGAGCTTGACCATGTCACAATTATACAAATGAACACACATTTCAACACCGGCTTTACTCCATGTCAAAAGTAGTTTGGTCAAATTTAGTGTAGATAATACCTATTTCAACAGACAAGCAACCAAGAGATATTGAAAGTGCTAACATATCAAAGAGACTGTTCCGTTTACATTTCCATCATCTTCTTCGTTTTGAAAGTGTTTTAAATGGTTTTTTTCCGAGACTAGAACTGCTGTATAAACCATCACAAAAGTGCAAGAATACAAGAGTGTGGCATTTAAAAGAGAGAAACACAGTTTATTTGAAATGTCAGTGAAACACTTTTGTACCATTGTACTTTTTAGAATCAATGTGTCCAGTAAATGTAAGAGCTAGATCAATACCACAATGTGTGTATTCAAAAAGGTATGCAGTGGGGCCAGCAATGTATTTGTGTGAATTTCAATAGGGCTCTTACAACTACTGAGCACGCAAAATCTTAATAAATGCATCATGACCGTTAACGTATAGACCTACTTTTGAAGTGTACAGTTGGTTATAGGCATTGCAAAGATGTTTGGCTTGTTGAAGAGTACAAAGTGTTTCAATGTAAGGATTTTCAGTTGATATAGACGGTTAAGAGAAGGAGGAGGAAAAGAAGGAGAAGGATGAAGTTATAGGCATCATTTAATGTGATAAATATATGATGTACATGTTGTATTACATTGAGATAATCTTATGGATTGCGCTCAATATCAAATCAGGTTTAGGTTGAGTAAAATAACGTCATTTCTATATATGTATCTGTAGTATTTGTATGCATCCATGGATGTGAATTGAATCAGCATTTACAAACCCTGAAACTAGAACATGCTATCCACAGAGATCGGATGAATTGAATCAGCTGACGGCATATTATATGTCTGTGAGTTTGCTCTTTTCAGCCATTTTGATATGCCGATATCCAATTTGAAATGCTGATTTTGGAGTGAGAGAAAAAAATGAGGAGAAAGGAGAAGGGGGAAGGAGTAGCAGACGGGGTTGGACAAAAAAAAGGAGGAGGAAGTGAAGTAGAATGAGGAGAAGAAGAAGAGGGAAGAGGAGGAGGTGAAGGATGAAAAGGAGAAATGAAAATGAGGAACAGGAGAATAGGAAGGGGAAGGGAAAGGTGAAGGTGAAGAAGGTGAAGAAGGTAAAAAGGGATAAGGAGAAGGAGGAGGGGGAGATGGAGGAGGAGGAGGGAAAGGAGATGGAGTAAGGGCAAGGCAAAGGGAAAGGGAAAGGAAAAGGGAAGGGGAAAGGGAAGGGGAAAAATAAGAAACAGAAAAGGAAGAAGAGGGAGAAGTGAAGGAGACATATAGAAGCACAAGCAGAAGGAATATATAAAGCATAAAGAAAAGTGTAAAATTACTTCAATGTGCAAATAGTATGAATAATACATTTCAATAACAAATTATTTTTGTAGTGCAATTTTGTGGTAAAAGCTTTTTGTGTGTTAGTAATACAGTGCTGTCCACAATTATGCAAACAACCTGAATTTTTGCTTTCTCTGGCCTCAAATACCATACTTATGGCTTATATCATCCACAAAATCCTCATTTTGATGCAAAAGCAATGGATTGTACCATCATAATTCTGTCATGCATATGGGGTTTGTAAGCCCCGTGCTTGTCAACTCGACTGCCAGTCCGCCAGGATCATCTAGCTGAGATTTGAGATGAGAGGAAAAAGATCAACCCATTTTGTTAGGAGATGACTAAGATGATAGAGGAGAAAAGAAGATGGAGGAGATGGAGAAGAAACATAATAACAACAAAAAGAAGAAAATGAAAGGCAGGGAAGGAAGGATGTGAATAAGAAAGAAGTGAAAGATGAGATAAGGAGGACTAGAATTTTGATGGGAACAAAGGAAGGGAAACAGAATAACAAAATAAACAAAATGAAATATGAAACAAAAGAAACAAAAGAACATCGAAAAAGAAGAAGCAGAGAAGGAAAGAGGTGAAAAAGAAAGAAGTGAAAGATGAGATATGGATGAATAGAATTTGGATGGGAGCAGAGGAAGGGAAAAGAAAAAAACAAAATGAAAAACCAAATTAGAAGATGGAGAAGGAGGAAATGAAGAGGAAGAAAAAGGCCCAAACGAAAGGAAAAGATAATGAAATGAAATAAGAAGATGGAGGAGAAGAAAGAGAAGAGGAAGAAAAAGAAGAAGCACACAGAGGAAAAAAAAAAGAGGCAGATGGGAAAGATGATTTCGCTTTGTCTTCCTCGAGGTACAGTTCAAGGTTTTCTGAGATAAACCTTTCAGGGTAATTTAGTTGAGATGAAACAAGGGGACCTACATGTATCCAATTATTTGGGTACCCAATAATTAATCTTTTCATCCTGCTGGTTGTTTTCAAATGCCAAAGCAGATCAAGAGATCTGTGAGCTTGCGACATCAAATAGCTCACATCTGTGAGCTTGCGACATCAAATATTATTGTAATATAACCAGATCTGGATTATTTTTTAAATACGACAGATGACTCAGATTGTATGTTATTCAGTAAAAGCAAAGTGATCTCGCTCATTTAAATCGTTACGATACTTTTATCAGAGATGGGAAAGGGTATGAGCTGAACCAACCGAGGGTTCCGTTTTGCACAGATCATTAACAGTTTGTTTGCCAGATAAACTCCTGGGGCCATATTCATGAAACCTTAACTAAGCCTAGTTAGCTGCTAAGGTGCATTCAGATGCATGCATTTTAGTAACAAACTAGGTTAGTAAGGTTTCATGAATATGGCCCCTGCTCTGTGGGAGTTGTGTGTATTACTTGTGAAAGAGGGCACATGTGGCAAACAAAGAGCTAAAAGGGATCATTCTTAACTTTTTTTTTTTCTATATGGTGTAGAGGGTCTTTCCCATTTCACAGTCCGGAGACTGAAATAAGTCGGATGTTACAATTAGAGCCCTGGGGCCATATTCATGATTCATTATGCATGTTTTCTAAATAGATTAACATGTACATGCACATTAATTAATGTTTAGCCCTTTCTTTATCAGGCTTTGAAAACTTCATTAGCTTACTACACATCTTCATGCAAATGGTAATGTGGGAGTTAATGATCAAAATTATCCTCAAAGACTAGAATCAGTAAGACTTTATGCGGGGGCTCAGGTTGATTTTAATAGCCCCCGGCCCCCGCAATGCTCATAAAGCCCTTGT
This sequence comes from Arbacia lixula, assembly GCA_963669155.1. NCBI lineage: Eukaryota > Metazoa > Echinodermata > Echinoidea > Arbacioida > Arbaciidae > Arbacia > Arbacia lixula. Next base: position 14,760,017 of record OZ022593.1, read on the forward strand.
GAAACAATATTTCCTTGTGGGATTTAAATGCAAATTATAGTCCAGCTTCATCGTCGTTTCGTGACGTCAGGCTTTGAAAAAAGCCCCAGCGAATAAACACTTATTTTTTCCCATCCAAATCGAGTGGTTCTACGCATGACAAGATATTGTGTAATCAGGCATGTTACAGAGAGGAATGTTTGAGGTGAGGTAAAAAAAAATAAAAGGCAAAATAAAGGGAAAACATTTTGGCACTTGCTTTCTTGTGAATTGAATAATGTGCTAAACAAAGACTCATAATGGTTTACTATTGTCTAGCCCTTTTACAAAACGCATCAAAATTTAAAGGCACGAATCAGCAGTTTACCCTAATGATAACATGTATGAAATATCACATTCATACATGTAGCTTCACAAACTTTTCGGGAAAAATTAATGATTCTTGCTTACATTTGAAACAACCCTTTTTGTAGTGACTAAAGTCTACATCCTTATAGCGTATTGTCATGTTTAGCAGTGCGCTGCTCACCTCAATGTATCAATGCGGCATCATTCATAAAACTCAACTTAAAATCGAATTCCATTTGCAGCCAGTATCCAGTTCTAATATAGGGCAAGTTATTATACAGTACAAGATTCTTCTATTTCAGTGGTATTTACTAAGCCTGAGTCATATCGATTTTTTCAGAAACCGGTGTTCGATGGCTTTGCGCCGATCGAACATCGATGCATCGACGGCACATTAACAAATTGTGTACAACGGATAGCGGAGTGCGAACGCCAGCGGTCGTGTACATTTTGCGTATTACATGACGTCATTCAGCCACTGCCAAGAGCCAATTTATGAATGAAAATATAGTAAGCATGCGCAGTGCAATCCTTCCATTTCCCCACACAGTATTCCACCAAAATAAGTGTGCAATTCTCTATCACCTCGTATCAAAATCGACCTAGAATTTCACTTTCCTTTATTTTATATGAGTTATGAAAGGTATTTTCGGAGAATCTATTTTCTCACCGATATCGCACATGTAAGCGAATTTCAATAACTTCTTGCTTTTCCGTCAAAATCTTAAGAATTAGCGTCAATATGGCATCGTGTAAGTTGTAACGTGTAACGTGCACAAAGTCAATTGGCTTCCGGGTTTCGGACAACGTGACCAGATATCGTTATCGCTATCGATTAGCGACCACGTGGTCATGACATGATCTACGCGATGCACCAATCAGCGGTCTCCGAATCGCTGTACGAAGACGCTCTACCAGTCTGTTGGCAGCGTGTATGCAAATGAGCCTTAATGAGCGAACTTACGCACAATCGCCACTGTGCTGTTTCCGGGTTTTCACAACACACGATGCTATCCGTTGTACACAGTCTACAGACAAGTGTTCGTTGTGGCATTGCGCGGTATATAGTAGTGAACGAAAAGAAGCCAAGTATGTAGTAGCTGCTTGATCATCGAGCGACCAGTTCGTTCTCTTGATGTGCTACCTTCAAAACTCACAAAAGAGAGTAGGAACCAAGTAAGCAAATTAAACTAATTAAAAAATATTAAGATAAATTGTGTATAACAGGACTATCAAACAAAAGATTTTGTGCTTTCTAGTCAATTTGGTAATTTCGTCGATGCATCGAATTCATCAAAACGAAATCGGAGTTCGACTTCTTCGATCGAACACCGGCTTAATAATCGATTCGACTCAGGCCTAGTATTTACATTATTTCATCATTTTGACCAGAGAAACAGAAAATCAATATCTGCTTTTAAGGCAGATATTGATATTCAGTGGTGGGTAAAAAAAATTTAAATGGAGATGTTTTCAAAATCTCTACAGACACCCAGCCCTGTTCTGTGTCCTTGTTTGTTTTGTCATTATCGCTATCCCGCCTGACACATTCCTCGTTCCGATCTGAACTGCTGGCATGCTAATACCCTCTCTCACTCCAGCGAGCGTAAATCCCTAACGATCCGCCACAAAATCCCGACAGCATTAACGAGAAGAGACCCACGAATTCACGTTTCGGGCTAAATGCCACGCCATGCGTGATCCCCCGTGCGGACACTGTGGCATTGAGCTGATGAAAGTCGCGGGGAAATTGACAGTAATTGCAGGTGGCAGTGATAGGTAAAAATGGTGGTAATTGGACAGCTCGATATGATAAGCACATCCTGCATAACGCAATTAAGCACCTTTTATTCTGGCAGGGAAAATTTGATATGGGGCTCGGTTAAATTGCGACGAACCATTGAGGCATTTCTGCGGTGAAATGCACATAAATCCAATGGGCAGCATTTTATTTTTCTGGCTGGAACGCAAGGGGATAGTGTCACTTAAACATTATACCCCTTGCCTACAAAAAACAGATGTACATCTGCATCTCAGTGAGTGTTTCAGTCTCCATAAATGAATTATTTCTAAAGCGACAACAAGGTGTATGTGGTGAACATTGTAAAGTTCACCTAGAAAAATCCACTTGTGAAAGTAAATCTGGACTCTGACTTTCCATTAGTTCACAAGTTATTTGTGAAATTGTGATGCCATTTCATCCTTAAGATGTAATCAATGTTGCCACAGAGTACCTGTAGTATTATTGATGTGGAAATACATAGCATGTAAGATCTTGACCCTGTTTTATAAATAATGTGATTTATCACAGCTTAACTATCCATTGATCCAATCGTAACTCAGTACATTAGAGATAGGCAATTGGACTTGCGATCTGTTTCAGGCCATTTCAAGCATTTAAAAAATGTCTGCATGGTATTTAAGATCTGAACCCTGGCTTATAAATAATGTAATTAATCGCAGCTTGACTTACGATTGATACTAATCGTAAGTTAGAGATAGGCAATCGGACTTGCGATCAACTCAGATCAATCACAACTTTTTATAAAACAGAGGCCTGATTGTGAGTTTCCTAATAGTCACACAGAAAACATATCATTATACTTAAAGTGTAAAAAAAAATTGTCTGGATTCGTTTTGTCAGGGCTCAGGGCAAGTTAAATGCTTTTCACACTGGCAAAAATTTCCTTAGCCCCGTACTATAGATGGGGCTGAGGGGGGCCTTAGCCCCACCTATAGTACAGGGCTAAGCTTAGACCACTTTCTGTTCTCACTTGTTTTTACCAATGTAGGCTAGCCCCACCAATAATCCGGGATTATTTGGCCCTGCAAAAGAGCAGGGCTAACCCCACAATTGCAGGGCCAAGCCAAATACTCCGAGACTAAGAGCGCAAGTGAGAACAGAAACGAGAAACAGTACGGGGCTAAGGAAATGCCGTGTCAGCTCTCAAGGCCGAAACGCCGAAACCAATCAGATAACGCCCGACGGGCGAGTGACCTTGATGTGGAGTGGTAAAGAGCAGATGTGCAAGACGTACACTCATAAATATTCATAAGCTGTCAAGAAAGTGCGGGGCTAACGATTTCGAGTGAGAACAGCTAGTCAGGTTTAAGAAATAATACGGGGCTAAGAAATGCCAGTGTGAAAAGCTTCAAAAAATAATATGGGGCTAAGGATAGTACGGGGCTAAGAAAACCTCGTGAGAAAAGGGTATTAGTCCCCACAAAAGCTTTCCTCATAAAGAAGAAGGCTCATTATGGTTTACGATGCCTCTTTAAAGACCTCCCGCTTGAAAGGTAGCCCCAGTAAGTTTTGTTCAATTTTTCCCCTGCTTCTTCCATTATTTGTATGACTAACTCTATAAGCACCATAATGGTATTAATGCAAAGCAATTAACACAAATCCTATAAAGCAGTACTTCATCTAGTACTGAATGAGTTAAATCAGATATCATCAGTAGATGTGAAACTATTCATTCAGTTCTATACATCATACAAAGCGTTTGTTTACAGTACCACTGAAGAATTTTACATAGGCTCAGAGCAATTTAGTCCCCACAATGCAAATAAGAACCAGATGAATAAAAGTCTTTAACCCATATAATCAGGAAAAGTTAAACTATGTTAAGACATGAATGTGTACATGTGTAAATATCAGCGAATACCAAACTGCATACATATGTACAATGTATGTTGAGTCAAGCATGCAAATCATACATAATGATTTTTCTCACTGACTGCACTTCTGTAGTATGGCAGGTGGCTGAATGTGGGGCTGAATTTTGATTAAAATCTTAAAATAGAGTTTGATGAGAAGTTAAGTCTTGTTATGCCAATATATGTGGTGGAGTCGAAGGACATTGTGCATGTAGCGAGACGAGCAGGAAGAAAAATACTCTTGGGAGTTCATGTCTACATCTGCAGCTTGTTTGACTCAAAATAGCAAGTTAATTTGAATTGCATCTTCAGCATGAGAGGACCAGGAGGGAAGAAAATATATAATTGCAGGGTTTTTTTCTCACGCCTGAAGCCATGGAACAACCACGCTCCACTACATTTTGCATTATACCTGACATAAATGAAACATCTATCTGCATGTAACCCCTATAAAGAAAAAGTTTATAGTGTATGCATTTTTGAAACAGAGCTATTGAACTTATTCAGTGTCTTTCAGGCACTTCCGAAATAGATGTTAATGAAATCTGTCCCAAAAGAAGGCTGTCAATGCAGACTACTAAGTGGAAAGAAGAAATAACATTTAATTTCATAAAGTAAATAGTCATAAAAGATTCCAGGTTTAATGACAAAGAAATCAACATGCAACATGAAGCGACATAAATCAAAAGTTCATATTAAGAACTAGCGACTTACAAAATAGTAATGGTTTATGGTGCACATTTAAATGCATGTTCCGAAAAGTATGATCTGTCCAGCACTTCCAACATACGTTCATAAAGTGTTTGTTAATGAAATTTGTTTACAAGAAGGCTGGAAAATTCAAGACTACTAAATGTAAATAAATTCACGGAAAACTCCCAGTTAAGTGACAGCATTACCATTGCCCGGGGTTTGTGTAAATTGAGAGCAGAGCGTAACAAATCAAGGTGACATTTTGCGTGGGACATTCTGTTCTCGACAATAAGAGAAACTGACAAGCAAGAGAGAAGGTCGCAACAAGAGATTGGACTTAGCCTGACATCCAGGCTGTTTGACATTTTAAAATTACACGGCCACAACTTCCACAAGAATAAATTTCAAGTCTAGAGACACGACTAGTTCTCTTCTTCTTCCAGTCTGATCTACACAAGAGCTACTCTAGTCAGCGTTTAGGCTACTGCCGCCAGACCCATTCAATGTGCAGATGTCCGGCTTATTAAATGACTATGTCTTGAACCCAGGCTAGACCTGCCTCAGGAGACCTGACAACACAGGAACATTTACAAGCATACTATAATATCCCAATCCAGGGAGAGACTTCAGCGTTCCATACATAGGGTTCACACTATGATGCATTGAACACAATCCCCAAATTTGTTGTATTTTCCGTTAAACTTCAATGGACGATCTGCTATGATCTTCAATGTAAAGGTTAAAGCCAATTTAATTCGAGCTTTAAAGGTCTCAGTCAGTACAAATCTTGGTAAGTCAAATTCTCTAAGAACTTGACAGATGATAAGATACAGTGTAAAAACTGTTCTTATTAAAAGAAAACACTTTATTTTGCATTGTCATTTGTTTTGGCAGAGACGAGTGGCTTCACATCTTGAGTAGACAAAATCTTCAAGCGCCTGGTATTGCCAAGATAAAATTTCATGTTTCATTTATGATTTCATTTGGAAGGCATGATTGGGTTCATATTCTGCATGTAAGTACATAAAATCTTGAAATATGTGGCACATGCTGCAATACATACTGATCATACTGTCATAATTCATTCTAATTTGATTAGTCAGCTCGCACAGTGTATAAACAGAAAACCAATATGCTTTACTCCTTCTTCAACCCTTCTTTTGTTAGCCATCAGTTGGGAGACATTCCTGCCCAACGCCTCTTTTGTAGTGCTTCTTCTACGCTTCTTTTGTTAGTCATCTGTTTGGAACCAGAATATACAATGTACCTCCTCAACAATTCTTTTTCAAATAAACCATTTTCGTTATGTATGCAAGTTTTATTCACATAGTTCAAACAAAATGTCACTAATGGCAACCCCAAAGCTGGTCAAGGTTTGCCCAAGTAGCAACAACTAATAGATTCAGAGTGCTTCCCATCCATTCAAACTGAATCATTAAATACAGGTGAAGGAAATCTCATGTTATTACACAGTGATGGAGAGAGTTGTGTGAATACATTACGAAAACAACTTATTCATCTTACAAGGTATCAGTACATCTCATGAAAGCTTCTTTTGTTAGCCACCTGGTTGAAACCAGAACATGTACAAGTATGTTCCTTCTCCATGCTTCTTTTCTTTTTTTTAGTCACTGGATTGGAATCAGAACATACATGTACACGTAGTCCCTCCTACACGCTTTTTTGTTTGTCATCTGTTCAGAGCCAGTACATGCTTCTTTTATTAGTGAAATGTTTGAAACCGGAACAAACGCGTACATACTGTTCCTCTTTAAAGCTTCTTCTGTTAGTCATCGGATGGGAATCAGAACGTGCCTCCTCTTACGTTTCTTTTATAATCATCTGTTGCGAATGAGAACGTGCCTCCTTAACCCGGCCGAGGACACACACAGCCGGTCGTGACCAGGTCCCCAAGACGTTTGCAAGCTCTTGACATGCTTGACATCAGTGGCATACCAGGCGTGTGGTGATGGTAAACAAAAGACTGCACACTTTAATATAGGTCTCCCCTTCGACAGCCCTACATGCATACTTGTACAGTATACATTGTACAAGTACATATATCTACATGTCAACAGTCTCGTAACTGTCAAAATAATGGATGTCACTTATCCAATCCACTAATCAGCCATTTTTGTAATGTATTCACAACTTTCCCCCCGAACTACATGTATGTAATAATGCGCTATGACAGCTCATCTGTATGTGATTCAGTTTCAATTGGTGGCATGCACTTTAAATATTACATGCACATGTACATGTAGTTGTTGTTACCTGGACAAACCTCAGGCAAGCTTAGGGGTTACCATTAGCAACGTATTATATGAAAGATGCGCATAATATTTGCATACATAACTGAAACAGATAATTGCAGTGTAAGCACTATTCATATACCACGTACATACAGTTATGTGCAAGCGGTACATTACTTCCTTTTTTTCCCTTCACCCCATGTAATTCTGAAGGAATGTAACCACATGGTTTTCAACACCAAGAGTTTAACTATTTTATAAACAGTATTTATTAGTACATTCTCAATCTAGATGGAAATAATCAAAGAACAGTTGAATATTACATTAAAGCACATGCAAAGCAGCTTTTTCTTTGCCATTGAGTCTTTTTTTGGGGAAACATACGTAAAACAAAACCAATCCTCACAAGAGGCTTGAGAGCCCCTAATTGACAATGATTAATAAGTAGATACCCCCCCCCCCCCCCCTTAGCAACCTCACCTGCACTCATTAGCTACCTGTGAAAGCTAATTACATCATGCACTGGCTCTCACCTATAGCGAACTACTTTCACACTATGGTTCCTCCCCCCATTTGCCTCTAGAGGAACTTCAATTACGAATCCTAGGTATAGTCAATTGAGCCAACTATGTAATGCGGTATGTGTCTGAAAGATACATGTAGACTAGGCCTCAACTTGCCAGCTGTGCCTTGTTTCCAGCCACGTTACAGTACATGGCCAATGGTAGTCTCATGGGCAGACTCTGCTTTATGCTCTACAGCGTTTTCTCTCTACAATATCACATTACGTGTTACCATAGCAACTACATGGATAACTGGACCCGCGGACACGCTGCTGGGTGTGATGAGCTCATAGATTCGGGCTGGGTTTCATTCTGATGTTGACGCTCAACAAAATAGCGTGCTAACTATACCAAATCATTGGCTAGACAGCTCAACATAGCCGGCTAATATGACGTCTGGCTCGAGATTTGTGAGGAAGATTTCCCGAGCAAATATCGAGCCATTTTGCAATTTCTGTCTGATGAAAGGTGACCCCCTTGTGAGAATGCAAATATATTTCCCCCCCTTATTGCTGGGAAGTATGGACAGATCCAACAGCTGATGACGGAAAGGAAGAACAGAGGTGTGCCATTGCCATGGTAACGCAAGTCCACCTAGCCAACTCCTGAGTCCTAACGGTATCCAAACACTCCCTCTTGGAGAAAAAGTGCAAATACCCAATATTTATTGTGCTATTCATACACATGATCCTGGCTCTGCAGTTTTCTCATGACTTCTGTGGTATACATTGTAGATCTATAGATCGACAAGGTACTCTCTCTTCTATCTCTCCTCTCACTCTCACTCTCACTCTCTTCCTCTCCCTCTTTCTCTCTTCCTGTCTCCTTCTTTCCTCTCTCTGTCTCTCTTCTCAGTTTCTCTCTCAGTCTCACTCTCTCTCTCTCTCTCTCTCTCCCTCACTCTCTCCGTCTCTCTCTCTCTCTCTCTCTCTCTCTCTGTCTGTCTGTCTCTCTCTCTCTTTCTCTGTCCCTCCCTTCATTCTTCCCCCAACCCCCCAACCCCCTCTCCCTCTCTCCTATCTCTATTCCCATAGCATGTACATGCATATAAACGTCTGACACGTGTATATTCGTAATCCATCTTGCAGTAAAGCACAGGCAAATCTATTCATCTTAGAGAGTTGTTCAAACAAACATCAATCTTCTTCCAACATTTCATGAGGGTTCAATGCCGTTTGGTACTCCATTGTTCATCCAATCATGTATTTTAAATGTATTTGATTATAAGTGTTAATGTTTGTATGAATATTTCAGAGGCTCGCAGCAAAACAGGTAAGCAGCTGATAGTGTGTGCTTTAAATGTGATTGAATAAATCAAACATACAAAGACATCTGTAAGAATGCCGCTAGGAAACATTTTTCAATGTTAACACGGCTGATCTTAGATCCTATGAGAGATGCGATCTTTTAAAGATTCAAGATTCAATTTTATTGTCTATATTGTCTACATAATTGTCTAAATAATCCTGCATCAGTGTAAATACATTGGTGTTGGTTCCCAGCTCAAGATGCAATCTTACTACAGTGCAAGCTAAATGAAACAAACAGACAAGAACATCTCAGAACACCTCCTTGACAAATTCTTAAGTGTGAACGAGACACATCTTGGATCCCAGCTGTAGTTGTGATCGTGCATCGGTGCACAGCAAATAAACCAAACAGACAACCAAAACATCTCAAATGAAATTTGTAAGTGTGAAAGAGACTCATCTTCGAGCCCAGCTGGAGATGCCATCTTACTTCAAAGCAAGGCCGACCCTTGCAAATATTGCACGACACATGCGCCAAATGACAGAGGAGAGACGATTACGGACATGTCACATTCAGATCAGGTTAAAGGTATACCATAGTCTGCAAGGCATGGACTCTGATGCATCAACATCTCAAAACTCGTGTCTGGAACAGCAGACTACAGCCTGATTTACCAGTTGTATCCTTTCCAGTAAACCGTAAAAAGTATATGAGAAGAGGTTGCCTCCCCGTGTTTCAAACATTGTGATCGACCATCAAGTGATCATGCCTTCAAGTACTATAATTGAGTTAGCCCCTTAGTGTTACTGATGTACTTTTGCACATTCAAGCAATGCACACAAAACACATTGAGTACTGAAGTGTGATGTGTACGTGTATGATGTCGCAACTCATAAAAAATAATTCTAAACTACATGTACATAACAGCTCAAAGGAATTGGCATAGGGAAAGGGAAAGGGAAGAAAGGGACGGAGCTGCAGTTTTAAACCGCGGTATATTTTGTCCAGTTCAGTATGAAACACGATGCTTTAGCCTAAAAAGCATCATGTTTCATGCTGAACTGAAAATGCAATGCCAAATCAATATGACCTCTCGTTTTTTATAAGGATGCTGTAAACTGACGCTTTACTAAAGAAGAACTATAAATATATGTAAAATGAAAAAGGTAATTTCTGTCACAACAGCTGTAAAACATAAGGCACCATACAACTACACTGAAACTAGGAATTATTTCACCTGTTAAGTCAAACAGGGAATATATCTCGTACAGGTGATGATATATCAGTTTTACCTCCGGCAATGTTCAATACAAAGGCTTCACACCTGCTATTTACCATGCAGCTGGTACACTATTCACCTGCCATTCTGCGCACTTGGTTAAAGGGAGTATACTGTACTGGGAAGGCAAAAAAGCCTTCAAAATGTAATTGTTAGCAATCTTCTTGCTAATGGTCTTAAATTCATGTATTGTCCATTTTAGAAAGTTGCTGAAAGTTATTTTCCCTCAAATGATCCACATTTGGAGTAATTAATGATTATTAGTGAAATCCTCAAAATGTTCGGGCCCAACATTTTGAGGATTTGTGATTTAATCACTAATCACTCCAAATGTAGATCATTTGAGGGCAAATAACTTCCAACAAGCTTCTAAAATAGACAATACATGAATGTAAGACCATTGGCACGAAGATTGCTAATAATTACATTTTGAAGGCTTTTTTGCCTTCCCAGTACAGTATACTCCCTTTAATACAGCAAAGCTCTTAAATAGATGAGCTTAATGTGTTTGCAGACCTACAATCATCAATCCTTGTACACTAAAAACATGACACATAACCTGTTTATTAATTGCAAGGTCTTCACACCGCTATTGATCAAGCAGCTGGTCTATCATTCACATTTGGTGCACTGTGTTATGTACAGTAAAGTTCCTAAAAGGTGTGCTTGCTGAATGATAATAATGTGCAGACTTGCAGTGTACATACATCATCGTGTATGTGCTAAAAATATGCTGCATCTACATGGACTGTATGCACAACCTATTTGTGCAATGAGTGATTGACAAGCAGTAATTAGCACAGCAAGGGAATTCATCCCTCTAATGTAAAGCACATGTAGCCTCGCTTCTAGGCTGTTGACCACTTTCAATCCAAACTACAATATTCCATGAAAAAAAAGTCTGGCTGCAGTAGACTTATCTAAATCATCCGCATTTCTTCTCTGGCTCTGACAGAGGGAGAAAAGAAAAAAGAGAAAGAATTAATTTTTATGAAATATGAAAACTATACTCTGTTTTGAAAGTTGGAATTAGAAATTACCAAAAGCCTGGTTACTAGGCTATCCAATATGAAGAATCGATCTTGGTGTTTCATTCTATGAGGAGAGTGTCCACTTTCCATAGTGTCTACATGTACTCCTACATCTAAATGTATGTTTAGTGTAATATTTTGCGTTTGCTTATTCAATCATTACCAAAAAAATGTGGAACAAAACTGCTTACTTCATACAAGTGCTGTACTTGGAATTTGTGAAGGAAAAGAAAAAGTGTAAGATCATTCAACTCTGGATGCCCTTTATTTACAGTACATGTACATCCTTGCATCATGAAAAAAATCATCAATTATTGACTATTTCTTTCAAATATCAAAGTGCACTGCAATTACAGTGTATGTGATCTTTCTGACATGCATCACAAAACAAGTTTGAAAGATAATTTTGAGAATCACCTTTTTTTTACAGTAGTAGAAAAACAATAATGTTACTTGATTTAGATTGATTGCAGCCATTGAGCACATAACAAATCATTAAAGGTCCTACTCAAACAAACACAGAAATACATGTAAATGCAGTTGCGCATACATGTACGTCTTTGCACAAATTTAAATTCAATAAACTAGTGTAAGGCCTTCCACAAGCCTGCAATTTGTAAAGAAATATACATATACACGGACAGGGAAAAGAGCTCACCGTAATCTAATTTATGGTTGAAGACAAAAGGCAACCCAGTAAAAATTCACCTCCATTTTCAGCGAGCTGAAGGCAATGCAGCAAGATTCAGCGAGGATAAGACAGAATTAACTCTTCATGCGTCACTGTCACATTTGTTCCGCTAGCCGGTCGCAGGGAAAACAGTTAACAAAATATTGGTAACGGGCTATTTTTTCAAGTCTGTTTTATCGAAAGGACAGCCTGAGCCACTATCCTCAGCTTACAGTGATGTCACACACACACACACACACACACACACACACACACCACTGTTGCCTATTTCAGGAGAATTAAATTCACTTGACAAGAACTTCTTCATCACTTGTTCAATTTTGCTCAGTAATCAGCACTAAGACTCTTTAAGTACTTTGACTGATTCTGTTTATTTTGAGGTGTAAATGTCAAGTAATCCCTTTAAAGGTTGCGGTGTCCCTTTTTATACAAAAGTCATGAAACTCTGCTTCAACGTTATCATGAGAAGTGACAAACAAACATTGTTTTTTTGCTCTCTCATTCTCTCTTTCTCTTCTTATCGTTTTTCTACATATTGCTTCCTTTTTATACAAAAGTCATGAAACACTGTACCTCTACCGACCCCATCTCTCTAACCTCTCTCTCTTCCTGTTTCTCTCCATCTGTCTCCGTCTTTCTTTCTCTATTTCTTTTACTCTCTTCTTCTGCCTTCCTCTCTTTCATTCTCCCCTGTCTCTCTCCTGCCTCACCTCCCCCCCCCCCCTCTCTCTCTCTCTCTCTCTCTCTCTCTCTCTCTCTCTCTATTTCTCTCTCTCCCTTTTTCTCTTTCACTCTCTCTGTCTCTCTCTATCTTTCTCAATGTTTCTTTCTTTATTTCTCTCATTCTCTTTCTCTATATTTCTTTCTTTTATTCTCTCCCTGTCTCTCTCCTACCTCCCTCTTTCTCTCTCTAAGTCCCTCTCTCTCCCTTGGATTTTCTTAAATCACTAACCCACGCCAAAGTAATTTCCCACCGTCCAATGAAACAGCAAGAGCTAACAAAAAAAAATCCCCTCATAAAAATAGGGGTTGCGATAACAATTATTCTGCCTTTTCAGTTCAACTCTGCAAATATTAACTCACTTGACCATGCCACCTTTAATGCCGTACATGTATATTGTTGCCATGGAGACTAGAAAATTACTGAGGCAATTGTAATTTGGCACACTGGAAACTAGTGATCACAAGGAGACATCTCTGTGCCATTCCACTACTCTGACAGTGCTTCAATCTCATAATCCTTGATTAAATTGTATGGTATTGAGAAGACAAGAAGAGGAAACAAGAGTTTGTGGATAGTTAAGCAGTAAGGGGTTCTAAATGCGCACAGTTTGGTTGAATAACCATCAACCATCTATTTCAAATGATTCATTTACTGCCTGTTTTGGCTTCCAAGTATTAAGAGTGATGCCATAAGATCGAAACAATAAAAATTAATGTTCAAAGCTTTCCATTTAATTGATAATTACATTACCACTTTTGACCAGTTTTGTAATACAAATCTAATCAGGTAAGATTTGAAGGAGATTACCAGTATAAGAAAGTATTAGACTATGCACTCATTACCAAATGTTGTGCTGAAGAAATGTCCCAAAATGATATGAACTCCATTTAAAAGCAATCTTTTTGTAATTCGTTTATCCAACTGAAGCAGCAGTGCACTAAGCAGAGAAAGAGAATATCATTTAAAAAGTATGAGACTATAAACTCATTCTAAAATGTGATACTCAAGCAGTTATTCTAAAGCAGTAATGTTGTTATTTGTTTGAACACCTGAAGCAGCCCTGCATTAAGCACTTCAAGTTTCACAGCTTTTAAAATCAGTATGTGAGCCAAACACTCATATCCATTACCCAGTCTGAGAATAATAGATTTTTTAAGTACTGAATGTACACTTTATCATTATTGTATGCAAGGGGTGTTTGCTCTTTCAGCATATGATAGATCATCCATACATGTACTGCACATGGATTAGATGATTTCTGCCCTACTCTGACAAAAGGAATTAAGTGACTTATACACATGTAGATTGTACCAGCATTCCCTACATAACATATAGACAAAATCTGGAGAAGAAATATTATCTTGCGGCGAGTTATTCAATCTAACATGTGGTATTGCACTGATACCAATGCAAGTGGCTTCCGGCCGGTTTACACACACCATTTTTCACCCTTAATCATCACTATCATCACTATCACTATCATTATTAGCAAGATGTGACAAAAGGATCACAACCGTCCACACACACTTTTTTGAATTTTGCACAGCAGGTGTTCAGCAGCTGGCAGACGTCTGGCCAGAATCTCATATACCTAGCATGTGCGCAGTTTGTTACTAAGCAGTGTGCTGTCGTTTTCTGTATGCTGGCCTTCTATGAGCGCGCAGATGGTTATTTGTAAAGCCCCGTCTTAACAGAGCTTCTGAAAACTGAATTGCCGCGGCAACGTCCGGGTAACTTTTTTTTACCCTGCCTATTAAGACAGTCCAAAAGAATCTTGCCGCGGCAATGTCGCGGCAACTTATGCCGAAATCTACCCTAGCCCGCCTAGGATAACTTTCGATAATTACCACAGCAGTGTCGCGGCAATGTCGCGGCAATCCTTCTGTTAAGACGCTCTCGGGGTAAGTTTTTCCCCGTACGCCGGAAGGACGCATGCGCAATGCAGTCACTGTAGCACAGTGTCGTATTTCCCGCGTTTGGTTGAACCTCGCGCGCGACTGGCTAGACACGTAGGTTGCTATGGAAACCTACCGTGGCAGTGTTTTCAGTGTGTGTCTGTTAAGACGGTGCCGAGAGCTCTACCCCGTGTTTTTATGACCTTCGGTGTGGAATTTCTTACCCTGACATTGCCGCGACAGTGTCGCGGCAAGGTCTGTTAAGACGGGGCTTAAGTGATGACTAAATTTTACGACCTTCTGTTCACACACGGTTTGGGCATAATTTACCATGATTCTAACCAGCGTTTCGTTAATCATTATTATCAATACTACGTATTGTAAGTCAGCGTTCAGACAGACCTTTTCGGTCATAAAACTAATCAGCTGATGATTCTTTAATCATGATTAAGGGCTTCAACAAAAAAACTGTGTGAACACCGCGAGATACATTTTGATCATTTACAGGGAAGTCTCCTGTTGGTTGCTTCCTTTTGTCAAAGAAAGGTGCGGTCACACTAATGCTATCAAAAGTGATGATTTATTTTTTACGACTAACGCACATGTGCCCTTCATGGAGCATCAGAGTCTAGTGATGAAATGATGAAATGAACTACAAGGGGCTTTCCCATACACCGAACTGAATTACATTTTAACATTGATGTTTTAAATTAGGTCAGGTTCTCACTAATTTTTCAGACATTTTTGAGTGCCAATATATCTCACTAATTAGTGAGATCTTGACCGCTGTCAAAATCACAGTATTAGTGAGATTTTTGGTGAATAGCTGCAATCTTTGAAACAAGGTATGCATGCACAATGCACGCATAAAGATCGTAGTTCTCGCTGGCTAATGTGATAGGCCTAGGTTGTGTTCATGCGACACTTTCTTGCCCCAGAATCATGATCGTTCCTGCAGAATCACAATTGCGTTCAGACGAAATTGAATATAAACGTGATTCAAAATGCAAACACGAAACGTGTTTGGAAACAGGTTTCCGCAGAATCAAGTTCAAAAAAGGTCGCTTGAACGCAACCGCATTTTGAATCATGATTCTATGAAGTCATTGTGTCGGCCTATTTCCGATGCAAGTCAAGCAGCCCACGTAGGAGTCAGAAAATGTGCGCGTAAAAGCTGACCTATAATTCCTGGATCAAACTGCGCACTGCGATGCGCACTGGATCGGCCTGAATCCGAGTCGAAACGTGATTGGAGAGAAGGTCGTCTGGACGCTGATTCTGTCAGTATCATGATTCATGTTTGCGTTTTGAATCACGATTCGAAACATGATTCTGGCGATGGTCGCATGAACACAACCCTAGTCTCTGGAAGCAAGAATGTACAGTGTCATGCACACAAATCTGCACAACAATCCCCATACCCATGGAGAGTAACCCATGCACAATATCGGGGCGGGGTCAAGAGCAATCACATTATCGTACCCATTTAGACTCCTGGGTGGAGAGCAGCAATATGGATTGAGTATCTTGCTGAAGGACAAAAGTGCCACAGGTTGGCTGCCTTAAACCTGAGGGGCATTTCATCAACATTTTTCGTCTGACAAGTTGTCTTTCTCCGACAGTTACCATAGTAACAGTCAGAGGCTAGTGCCTCTCAGCCAATCAAAACCAAGGATTTCACTGAAATTGTCATCACTGACTATTTCGTCAGTGCTGACAATTTTCATGAAATGCCCTCCTGGAACTTCGAGATCTTCAGTCACAGCCTGCAACCACTATACCACAACACCTCTAATTCAAACTTCAAAATGTAGTGAATTCTAAGGCATTATGTCAAAGACTCATAGTTTGACCACTCTTTCTACACATTCATTCGTTGATAACGGCTGCATGGAAAGAGTATCTTGCTAAAGGTCACAAGGGGGCTTGAACCTGGGACTTGGAGATATATATTCAGTCACAATTTTACAACCACTTCAACTGTATACCGTAATACCTCCAATTAAAACTTAAAAATGCAATAACCAAGCATTGTGTCAAAGTCACATCCAAGTAGTTTGACTGCCCCTATTAAACATTCATTGGTTGATAACTGCTGTGTGTGCTGTGTGTGATTGTTCATAGTTTGACTGCCCCTATTAAACATTCATTGGTTGATAACTGCTGTGTGTGATCCCCACACCGATGTGGAAGGAGGCGGGCTAAGGCTCCCAGAAATGTGTCAGCTAGATGACGGGGATGCCCAGGGATGCAATTAGAGGGGGTCTGGTGGGGCGCACTGAAACAATTACACAGGAGCCAAGGGAAAATAAAGATGGTGCTAGAGTCCTCTTAAAAGCTTTTCACACTGGCAAAAAACAGAAAGTGGTCTAAGCTTAGCCCAGTACTATTGGTGGGGCTAAAGCTTTTTAGTACGGGGCTAAGAAAACCCAATGAGAAAAGGGTATTACAGGAGCCATGAAACTCGGCATAGATCAGCTATTTACTCTGACAATACCATAAAAATGTTTGCAATCTCACAGTCATAGCTCCAAAGACCTTTTCAGGAAGAGTCAGAAACTATCCCTGCCTATGTTTGAAACATGACCATAGTCTCCATTCATGTACTGTACAGATGTACTGCATTGCAGCAGTCAGTATATTGGTCAAAATCCTCATGTTCCAAACATTTTGAGGATTTGTCATTTAATCACTGATACTGGACAATACATGAATTTATGACCATTGGCAAGAAGATTGCTCATATTCACCCATTTGAAGGCTTTTTGTCTTTCCAGTACAGTAAAGACAGTTCCCTACTGTTCTAAGTAAGGTTGGTTAATATGCAGTATTTTCTCCTTTTTCCAAATTCTTTTATTTGTATAAACACAATTTAACTGGTTTGACCTGCAAAAAAGCTACTCTTCCTTTAAGACCCCACAGTGTGACATAACTGTAGAGTCCTCTAATATAAGAATCCTGATGAAAAATTAAAATGCACAACATGGTTCAGAGTGTTAGTTCATGACATCCTCATACTTGAAAAGTCGCCCCCGCAAAGACATTTGTGGGTTTTTTTCACCTTCTGGGGCTGCAGGGAACTTGCGACATATTTGCGGAGTTGAGCTCTTTGTAATACGCTCATCTATTATACATACACTGTACATGTACATACTGTTACATGTGGCAAAGAAAGATAGACAATTTTGCAGAGATGGAAGGGGGAGGGGAGAGGAAGCAAAGGACAGGAGATCAGGAGAAAAAGAGAGAGAAAAGGGAGATAAATTGACAGGGGGAGAAAGGGAGGAAGAGAAATGGAGAGAGAGGGGGGGGCAGGGAGAGAAGCACATAAAAGATGGCGAGCATGAAATGTGAAAGCATCATTGTTATAACAAGAACTCAGACAGAAAGATATATAACTGAAATAATATATAATGCAAATTTTGCTGTTGAAGAAAACAATACTATAATCACATTGATATTACAGCCAGGGAGGAAGAAGGGAAGTCTCAGAGAGAGAGAGAGAGAGAGAGAGAGAGAGAGAGAGAGAGATAAGTCTATTTCAAATAGTCAGAGTATTTCTTAAACAAATACAGGATTCTTTTGTTGTGTTCAACATGTATACCTGCAGTGTTAGGCAATATCCATTCTTCAATTACAAAATTTTGTGAAATGGAAATGGGAAAGAAACATCTCCATGCAAAGAAAACAAATGTTGCAGGAGATATACTTCCAAGAGATATTGGATAGAGGAGGGATGAAAAGATGTAGAGAGGCAGTGAGACCACAGGAGAGCGAGAAAGAGAGAGAGAGATGTAAGATATATAGAAAATGAGAAAGAGAGCAAGACAGAGAGTAGAAGGGTAGAGAAAAAGGAAATAAGTAACATGAAAAAATGAGAGAGGGGGTATGATTGAAATGAGGAATATTAAACTTGGGAGAGAGGGAGAGAGTCAGAGAGATTAGATGTACAAAATGTGAAAGAGAGCAAGACAGAAAGGAGAGCGAGGGGTAGAGAGATAGGGAATAAGAAACATTAACAAAATGAGAGAGGGGGCCAAAATCAAATGAGGAATAAGAAACTTGGGAGAGAAGGAGAGAGATGTTATATTGTACAAAATGAGACAGAGAACAAGACAGAGAGTAGAGAAGAGAAATAGGGAATAAGAAACATGAAGTATGATAAAGGGGGTGTGATTTAGATGAGAGAGGAATGTTAAACTTGGAAGAGAGGGAGAGAGTCAGAGAGATAAATATTAGATGTACAAAATGAGAAAGAGAGCAAGACAGAGCAGAGAGAGAGGGGTAGAGAAATAGGGAGTGAGAAACATGAAGAATGAGAGACGGGGGTATGATTTAAATGAGAGAGGAATATTAAACTTGTACGTAAATGTGCACATACCGATCTATTATCATGAAATATTAAAAAGCAAACATGTTTTGTTCTGATCGAAGAGTGCCAAGTAAAACAGGAAGATTGAGGAGGCAGAAAGAGCGAAAGAGAAAAGAGAGGAGAGGAACACAGTATCGTCATGGCAATCACTGTTGACAACGTGCCTTTTCCCCATCTGCAAATTAGTAGAGATCAATATCCCTGTCAGAGTCTCTGGTTCTTCAATAATATCTCTGTTGGTATCGTATAGGAAGTGAGGAAACGTTGAACGAGAAAAAAATATCTAGATGCTTGCTTTTGACATCTGCATAATTCTTCAGCAAAAATTAATTTCTAGTTGACTTACACCTGTACATGTACATATTGTAGACAATTACATCAGTCAAAAAATATTTGATATCACAAATCTAATTCTGTATACAGGTTTATATAATATGTACATACATTGCATGTTATTACTAATCAGTAAATATTCATACATGTAGATTTTTTTTTTCACTTTCATGTCATGTACAATGTACATATAAAGTGTTTTCATGATTTTCATACAATTTTTAAATCATTATCATTCATGAGCATATTATTTGGACATTTACATACTCAAAAAATGTGCATTTCTGGCAACAACAAAACATTAAATAGTTTGAATTGGATTAGCATGATTGGGTACCTGTTCAAAACATATACCCCAGCAAGCACTATTTATAATTTGGTTAAATTCTTAACCTAAACTGTAGACTCCTAATTCTAATAATTGAATGAGCTTTGCTTTAATTAATCAGAAGTTCCTCCCATTTTCCTGGCGATAAAATGTGTATTACTAGCAACACCAGACAGTAAACATTTGAATTGCTTTTGCATTAATTGGGTTACATGAAACATGAAACATATCCATAAAACTTGAATTAAACTAGTTATTCCCCCCCCCCCCCACCCCCATATTTCATGTGATAAAATGTTTACATGTACATGTATTTCTGTCAACAACAAAAAATAAAACATTTTGAAGTTGGGTCGAATGATAGGATACCTAATACATGTATGCGCAAAATGGAACATTACCAAGCACATACATGCAGCAAATGCTGGAAAAATTATTAAAAATGGAAAATGTAGACTCTAACTAGAGGATGAGCTTTAGTATACTGCATTTCCTCACACTTTTATGGTAATAATTTTATTATTTTTTGCAACTACAAAACATGGACATTTTGCATTTGGTTTGCCAGATAGGGTACTGAATAGATTTATGAAAATGAAAACTGATCAAACACATGCCAAACCATTGGAAATTGATCATTCGATATATGAAATGTAGACTGTAAATGGAGGAACAAGCTACAGACTCTATCGCTTCGAGGGCGACACCAATTTAAAATGCATTCATCTTGCCAATTTGCTCTTGACGAGAATGTAAATAAACTCTCACCCCCCAGCCCATTCCGCAGCTGACAATTGAGCTCCTTTCAAATCGCAATTACAGCTACGACTCTCAACTCTGTACAACCTCCGTCTCACACACAAAGCCATCCTACTGTACACACCCAACATTAACTTGTAGAACATACACAATCTGCCATAGAATTTTAACTCAAAACGGGATAGTACAGGCATGTTTGCGTTAGTTATGATAAACACAATCCCATACAGCAGAATTTGGGCAGGCATATCAATTCTTAAAGTGCAAAGGGTGTGTTTTGTCAGCATTATTGGATATATATCCCTTTGATCAGCAATTTTATCTGTCAAAGGGTGAGTTTAAAGACAGCCAGTCCCCTTTTCAGATCACCACAAAACCATCGAAACATTGGCAAAACATATATAGAGAAGTGTTAGCAAGCTCTATATTCACAATTTGAAACTGATACGTAGTGTAAAATTCAAATAATGCACGTAAACAACGTCTGATTAATAGTCTTTACCTCAGGCTCTTAGCAGTTTGTGTTGAAATATCTGCTTTATTGATTAATCTGCTTATTAAGTTATAAAACGCATTATGAAAAAAAATTGTTCTATGGAATGAATCATCTCCAAAGTTTGGTAGTTACTCATAAAATTAGGATTTCACACACGCATAATAACCACATAGATACTGTAACAAAGACTAATACTTTTTTCGAAGTACGAAAAAAGTCGGTTTGAAATTTAACAGCCGAAATTTTTTACATATACAGAAAGCTTCAACATGCTATATTCTTAGAAATGGTCTTGAATCACACTTTCTTCAATTTACGATCGTGATACACGATTTCAATTTTTAAGCTTGCAAAAGGAACGGACAATCTTTAAGAGCAATGTGATTACTTTATTACAGTAAGAAGGCACATACTTTACATGTAGCCCCCCAAACAAAAACAAAAATAAGATTAGTAAAATAAATTGAAAAAAAACAAGAAAAGAAAAAAAAGAATGTTAAGTCCCCTTTAATTCAAAGCAGCTTCAAACAAACAGTCAATATAAATTACATACAATGCATTAATCTATATGGGATTTATTAGTCAATCTTGTTTCTATGGGGAGTAACATCAAAACAGATTACATCCATATCGCTCCGCAATGCATTCAATTCTATGAACAAATACAATGTATTCCCACCTTAACATGTATATTAGAGAAAAAGATATGATGTCATGATGGCACGATTCTGCTAACTAGTACAACCGTTAAAACTGCATCCGTATCTCTCTGAACATGTACAGGATATCAAATAAAAAATAAAATATGATGTACTCCAAACTACATTTAGAGAGCAAGATATTACATGTAATATATGATTCTGCTCGAACAACCTTTAGAACTGAATCAGTAGTTTCATCGCTCTTGGCTAATATCATATACAGGAAATTTAATTAAAAATAAATGCAATGCACTCCTAACAACATCTCTCTTACCTTTATATCATGTATAGGAAATTCAATCAAAAATGAAATATAATGTACTCCGAACAACAATAAGCATGCATGATTTCTGCATGAACAACCTTTAAAACTGCATGAGTATTTTCATCTCTCTTACCTTACATGGGCAGTCAGGTACACAGAAGTCTTCAGTTTCCACTACAAATGAGGTAAGAGATCAGCTGTCACCACTAGGACCCAGGAGTGACTCCAGGAGGATTAGAGGGTGATGGCGAGGGGGGCAAGGGATACCCCCTTCAGCGGTGGTAGCAGCAGCAGTGGTGGTGGTGGTATCGGTAGCGGGAGGGCTGGGATAGAAGAGGAGAAGAGCCGGGGGGATGATGTTGGAATGATCACTCGAGAGAGAGAGACAAGCGCTCTTCAGTGACGACGGCTGAGCTGAGGAGAGTGGAGAGACCGAATGAGGAGAGACGGAATGAGACGCTCTGAGAGAGCGTTCAATTAATACACACTTCCACTGACACACGGATACCAGAGACTGACGTTGTGCTGTAGTCTGCCAGATCAGACTCTATTCGTGAAATCATGTCCAATGAGAATATTTACAGGCTTTACGTCCCCCATTGCACGAAGTGAAATGAGTAGTGATGCTCACAATGTTAGCCATGTGACCTTGAAAATCTATCAAGGTCATTGCCAAGGTCACCTACATTACAAATGGGTTAAATGCAAGGGAAACACGCATCTGTGGTATGAATGTTAATTATCCTATGGTATTACAGCTATGAGAAATTAATGATAAGTCAGCAGGAGTACGTGTACACGTAGAACTCGCCCAAATTCTTTTCTAAATGACCTTGAAACATGGTGTATATGTACAATATGTCAAGGTCAGTTTTCATCTACATTTGCATCTGGCCTAGAGGCCTTCGAGGGAGCAGAGCGATAATAAACATAGCAAGCACAATCCATCTTTGTCCATCCTTTGGAGTGACAAGGGACAATCTTAGGATGATAAGATCAGATACAGATCACACATAACAGACCAATACAACTCATTACAAGGAACGATTATGATTGATGGTATCACAATAGATAGCGACATGTATCATGTATCAATGATGCACTGAATCTGTGGTCTGACAGTTTACACGAATGAGGTCAAAAACAATTTCAAAAAGCACTTCTGATGAGACGAGTGATCTGATGCTTTTTCCATTTTTATGTTGAGCCATTAATATCACTGACATTATTAAAGCACCTTTAGGTGATTAATATTGATCCCTTTATAACACAGTGAGAAGACACATGCTATATATCAGCTGTCATGTTGTGGTATACTAGTGATTATAAAAGAGGGAGAGGAAGATGTTGGTAGAGAAAGAGGAGTGGGGAAGAAAGGGGGAGAGAGATGGGAAAGAGAGAGGGAGAGGGGGAGGAGTAGGGAGAGAGAGAGGAGGGACAGAGAAAGGGGGAGAGAGAGAGAAGAGGAGGAGGAAAGGAGAGGGTGATGTGAGAGAGGGGGAAGAGAGCTCTTCAAAATGAGAGATAAAGAGAGCAAGAAAGAAAAAATACAGTGATGAGAGAGAGAGAGGTGGACAGGTGAAGAGAAAGCAAAAGTGACAAAGACAAAGACAGACACAGACAGACCTAGGAAGACAGACAGACAGAATTTAGGGACAGAAAGGGGAAGTGAAAGGAAGAGGGAGAAAGCTTCAACACACTATATCAACATGACATACAACTGAACTTCCATATCAAGAGAGCCTCGGCTGCTTACAGAGTAGTCTCCGACTTAACCCTATCAGCATGCTGACGTCCATAGAAGTTACATCAAAACCAGGCAACACAATCCGTAACGTCAGGAAAAGATAACACAGGGACCTAAGGGTGATATAATGTAGCCCCCACAAGGCAAAAAAGAGCTCCTATGAGAAAAAAAAAAGTCTTGTAGGGCATAATGAACTACATGATTCAGAATGACCATTTCATTACACTAGGTTTGAAAAGTCCCTGCAAATATTTGCTTTAAAATGCCATATTTGTTGTTTCCCTAACTTCCTTGGAAAAAAAATATGTAACCTGTTTGTGCAAAATTACATTTCTGGACTCCTTAAATACATTTCTCATTGAAACCTGTATTAGAGTAACATGTACTTTGAAAAAATGTAAGTAATCTGCTCATGAATACCAAATTTCTTGACTCTCTTCAGCGGGCTTTATGTATATGTTTGACTGCTACCTGCACATGTAAACAGATGAAGAGCACATTCTATGAGTATGATGTATGTTGTGTAACTTGGAGCATGCGATCATCATGCATGCCATCATGTACTCAGCTATCAATGACAGCACCTATTCCCCCCCATGTCTGTAGGCATCATCTCTCAGTGTCATCAGGTAGGAGTTGATAAGATCTCCCTATACGCTGGGGAAGATGGGGAGAGAAAGTGGCTCGGGAAGATGGTGAGAGGGGAGTGGGCGGAGGGAGAAAGAGAACTCCACAATGCAGACCCAGGGGAGCCGCCCAGCCCAGCAATTGCAGTCTATGACTCGAGACCTTCTTTTTAATTCAATATCAATTACAAGCAGCCTGGCCTTGGGAGATGTCAATGCATATAATAGATCTATATATAATAGATGGAGAGAGGATGTAAAGCCGGAGACTGGTCAATACACTTGCACAGGCAGAACAGCACAACACCCGCGACTCAGACTGGGGAGGAGTTGTAGTCTTCAACCCAAAGTCCTTTTTTGACCAAAGTATTAAATCTGCATTCATCATTTTGCTTTCATCATGTTGTATGAGCGCTGTGCATATCTTTGGAAATATAATGCGGGGGCAAGGAAGATTTTGCCCACGCCAAGCACAAAAAAGCCCTTGTGAATGAGAATAATAATAGCCCCTATAGATGAACAACTTTATTTCCTCATACATAATTCACAACGTCTTTTTACGACAACAGGATTGAAAAGAAGTCCCGCAAATATTATACTTGTCTGGCGCGTGGCTCAAGCACATGGTCTATAATTATACATTATAAAAAGATAATATATTATTATGATATTATAATTTATAATTTTATACATCAGGGAATGAAATCAAACATAATTTGCAGTAACCTTCAAGCCTGATGTCACGAAAAGCAAACACACTGAATTATTTTTTTTAATTATTCCCAAAGAGGAATTCTGTACTATTTAACATACATGCTTACTTATTGTGCTCAGTTACATTATCCCTAAGTTTATTTGATATCATATCTTCATGAAAATACAGTTTAGTGTAAGCACTTCAGAGTTCAGACACATTCTATAGACAAAGTACAATGTACTGTAAGTTCTTGGTTTGCTGTAGTTTCCTTTTGAAATGGGCAATGAAAAATACAGTTTCTCACTCAGATTGTTGAACCAATTAAGAGCGATACATTCAACTCTAAGGAATATATTTTTCTGAGCAATTCAAAGACACCAAGGTTGAAATTATAAGTACTGTACATTTAAATGCAATGTCAGTAGAAAACTAAACCATTCTGTCAGTGTATTTCACATGAAGGATCTTCGTAACAAGCTAATCTCCCAAATCAAAATTATGCATTTTTTGTCAGATTCTTGTTGCATGCGAAAAGGAGTAAAATGGGGGTTTTACGCACAGCACTTTGGAGAACGAAGCAAACATGCCTACTGGTACGCTCCATTAGTTATGTCAACATAAATGGTCACTTATCATAATTAGTCAAGTTGGTTGATAGCATACTGTCATCACTGATGGATCATTCATACACAAGAAATAGAAGCTCAGTCTAGATTCCACACTAAACAAATAATCTCTACTTTTCTTTTTTTTTTCAGTTTCTTTTTTTTTTTTCCAAAGAAATTTGAGGCATACACCCAGCAGTAAGGATAGCGTGATCCATGCTGTACAAGTCAAGTCAAACATGAAAACAAGAGAAACATACATTGTGTCCTGTCGACCAGTAATGGCCTGGTGGTTCAGTCACTACCCAGAAGGCAGCAGTTTGCAGGTTCAAATCTCTCTGGTTCCAAGATTGTACTTCTTTCTTTTCCAAGATGGAGCATGCTATCCTTACTATATTACTGGGTGTATACACTTCAGCTCAAAGGAATTGGCATAGGGAAAGGGAAGAAAGGGAAGAAAGGGAAGAAGCCGCAGTTTTAAAGCGCTGTATATTTTGTCCAGTTCAGCTCTAGCCTAAAAAGCATCATGTTTCATGCTGTACTGGACAAAATATACCGTGGTTTAAAACTGCAGGTCCTTCCCTTTCTCTGCCAATTCCTTTGAGCTGTTGTGTACATGTACATGTATGCTAACATTTTCTTTTAAAAATGTAATTACCCCAGAAAGCCATCTTTAAAATCTTTCACTATCTTTAAAATATTAGTGTATTCATTGTTCAAGATCTTTTCGATTTGCAATAATCAGTGATAGTAAATGTTAATTTCACGGTGGAATTATTTTCTTAATTTTCTAGAGCTCTTGTAAAGCTCTCCAGAGCTTAAATACCCACTGATCCCATCATCCCACACATTTTTGCCCTTACTACATGTACATACAGGTGCATAATACTGGTAATGTAGCACATGTACGTACATGCAGGCCTACTATGCATAGAGATTTTGTTCTAATTCTCAATTCGCGTCTTCTGTAAGTCAGGTCTTTACTCTTTGTAAGTTTCACTGTACTGTAACATTTAATGATCAAATTCAACTCGTAACTTGATCTTCATGAATGCTTATTTCAAATCTAGATACTTTACCCTAATACCGGTGTACGTCATAGTATTTGCAACCTCATGAAAAATAAACTTGTTTTATATTGAATAACTTTTCAAAAAAAAATGGACAGTTCATTGGTGAATGTTTAGAATTGACGAAAAGAATATTAAAACCAATCTTCCTGACATGAATGCAATTTTCTAGTATTAACGGTATTGTTAACAAATGTAATGAAACTATCAGAATGCAATCATGTGACATTAATCTGTATATCTGTGTTAATCTCTGTGTAATCTAATCAAAAGTCTGCAACTTTCTTTAAAAAAAAACATGGAATTGTTTCAGTAAGATTTAATCATGTAACTGAACATAATCAAGTAAGCTTCCGGCCAGGAGAATTAACCCATACATCATTAGATGCTAAGTGTACATTGCAATAACAAAACGTATTTTGGGAGGCTTGGGTGGCGGGGGGGGGGGGGGGGGGGGGTGGGGGAGATGAGCAGAAAATGCTATAATTTGTGTTGTCTACATTCACCAAATATTAATGCACTTCTCATTGCGCTGGCTTACAAGAAGGGGGGGGGGGGTAATACACGGGGGTTCTGGGCGATTTCACCCACAAAATGCCAAATGTCAAATGAACCCCCAATTTCCCATAGACACAATGTAAAATTGTAGCCAAATCAGCCAATGTGCTAAAAAGAAAGTAGCCCCAGAAAATGTTGAATTATTTTTTTCCCTGCTTACAAGAATCATGCACTGAAGAACATAATAACAGGGAGAGACGATTTCCTTTCAATGTGGAGATCATTGAAGATCAGATTTCTTTTGGAAAAGTCTCTGTTGTGTGCATACTTCCAAGCTTCCACGATGTTTCAGTCTCCAATTGGTAGTGGTAGTCGAAGTGGTAGTGATATACTCATGGTATCAAAATCAAGAGAGGACAAAGATGCACATGTATACAAAAAGAAGCATTGTGCAATCGCCTTCACATAAAAAAATGAGACACTAATGCATTATTAAGATATATGTGTTTTCTTTATATCATATAAATATTGTATTAAAGACAAATATGATATAAAAACTTCAATGAGCCAGATCTAACCTCCAAACCTAGGTCTAATTTCCAGTTTACTTTGTCAAAATTATTTCTTTGTCTTGTTCATCAATCATGCTCTTCAGCTCTGGCTCTGCCTCTGCCTTTTATATACAGCAAGTATTACACATACCTGTAATACTCGGCGTGTACATAATCGGGTGGGATTGAACAAGTGCCTAAAGTCAACCAGCAACAACAACATGTAACAGGCATGCCTCTGACTGAGCTCTGGGCTGCCGGCTGGCCTCTGCAACCGAAAAAAAAAAAAAACTGACACTGCGCAGCATGTAGCATTCACCTCGCACACCCAGGGCCAGGCCAACAAACAGACCAAGTGCGTATAGGAGATGCACTTGTTTCGTAGTACTACAAAGATTGCAAGTACAAAAACCGATATTATGGGATATTTTTGTCAAAGAAAGACTTACGTTAGTTACGGTTAGCCACGGCCAGGCCTACGGCTACGGGCCTGGCTACCCTTGCCTGGCCCGGTACATCCGGCCAGCTAACGGCGGGGCGGCGCCCGAGCCTTCGCAGCTACCAGTGCAAGTGCCCTATGGCTAATACGTTGGACCGAGTGGTAGTCATTGATTTGCGTTGGTAGCTCGCAATATTTTTGTTGAAGACACTACATAATATGAAAAGTTTGAAAACTCAAGTTACCTGCTCACGAATCACGATTCCCCTTCGATGAGAACATTGCTGAAGATCTAATTTCTTTCGGAAAAGTCTGTGTTGATATGTACACTTCCGTGATGTAGAACTAGTATTTTTGTAGTAATGCATTTGATTCGATCTCGGACCAGTGGTGGTGATATCTGCCGGTACCGGTACGGTGGTATCAAAATCAATTGATACCTTCCCGCGGATTATTCAAGGATCTTTTTCCGTGTATGGTGCCTCACAATTCTGACATCCGTCAAATGAAAATTAAAATCTGCGTGAACATAGCAGGGCATGAAAGGCCCGTAAATTAATTTAAAGAAATAATGGTATAAATCTTGGAGAAAAGGTCAATATATCACAAATATGTTCATGATAATGCGAGTATGTGTAGATTCATAGGCCTTTGCGTAATATTTCTCGATTTAACTTCTTAGATACTGTATATCACATTTCGCTCGCAGGAAGCAAGGATGGTGCAATGTAGACATAGACTTAGGCCTACAGAAAAAGCGTTGAATTAGTTGAAGATTAAAATGAGAATAAAACTGTGTCAGTGGACTAGTGTACACGATTGTTACCATACTATTAATAGTAATAATTATTATTATCATATTTATAAAAAAAAATGATGATAATAATAATAATGGTAATAATATTAACAATGTGAAAACTTCATTATCATAAATCATGTCCTGAATATGCATCGTTTTCTACTAACTATATTAGAAGATCGCATGCGTATTCTCTCCCAACCCCCCCCCCCCCAAAAAAAAAAAAAAAAAAAAAAAAAAAACATTTGACACGTTTAACTTATACATGTTTTTTTAAAGATCATTTGTAAGACTTAACTCTGATTTGCTCCCGTAGCTCCCTCTCCATCCCTACCCCTACTTCCCTTTTAACCCCCCCCCCCCCCCCCCCTCCCCTTTATCTTATTCACGAACAAATAGACTATGAACGACAAAAATCACTATTGGTGTTATGTCAATTGCATGAATACTGATCCAGATACTTTACTTTCGGTTGGAAGGCTAGTTTCTTCGTTGGTAATAAGGTTGGTCTAAACGGCAAAGAAGACTCCCCCATGAGAGTCCCCTCCTGTTCTATATCTCCTAAACACTTGAAAGTTAAGAGCAAAACATTTACATAATTACATAATATATTAATAGACCATTTCGTTATGTATGCAAATTTTATTCACGTCGTTCTAACCCCAAAGCTTGTCCGAGGTTTGTCCGAGTTGCAAGAATAGATTCAGAGTGCGTTCCATCCATTGAAACTGAATAAACCATTGTCGTTATGTATGCAAGTCTTATTCACGTCGTTCAAACAATACGTTACTAATGGTAACCCAATAGCTTTTCCGAGGAATGTCCGACTAGCAACAACAATAATGAATATTGATCTGAGATTAAAAATGACCTATTGATTTTGACAGAGTTGCAAGATTGCCTAAAAATAACGATCTTCAGAATCATTCTAATAATTTTTATAAGTTGCCCTACGATATTCCCCGAATTTGTTTTTCTTTGCTTCTCGGATTATTCTGCACGTCGAAACTCGATGACAAATTGTATTCACGTAACCGCTCAAAACGGACTTACTATAATCCAGCACTGCGAATAAACATTGTCCAATTTGCCCGATTTTCAGCAATAAAATGTTGTTCTTTGCCCTCCTTGGAATGACAACGTTTCTACAACGTTACTTGACTATGTCCCTATAAAAAAAAAGATGTATTTACCTTTCCAATATTTAATAACAACAACCTTTGGTCAACGTATGACAACGTTTCTACAGCGTTACTTGACTATATCCCTATAAGAAAAAGTATTTACCTTTTCCAATCTTCAAATAGAACAACCTTTGGTCAGAGGAATAGACAGTAGTCTAGTTTCAAGACTGCTAGGCCACTTTAATCCAACCTATAAACATTATAAACTGGTCTGGAAGCAGAATACTAACTACTATCTAGTGCTTTTCCTGTTTACCCCTCACGCAACTGACCAAGAGAAGAAGAGAATTGATATTATTATACAATACAATATAATGGTACAATTGTCGCGTTATGGAAAAAGTAATATGTCACGTAGGCCCGAGAACAAATTGTATTTTAATTTTGGTTCAATTTCCTTATGCTGTCTGGTGCCAGTAGTATTGTGTATCAATGTACGCCATATATAATATGTAATATATACCTGCCGTGATTATTCACATTGACCTGTCAATTATGTATTGCATTTCTCGAATAAAGTAATTATTCAAACATATCTGTGATATTGTGGATCAGATACGTCAAACAGCCTGGAAAAGAGACTAAAGAAATATGTCAATATATAAACGTGTAAGACATTGTATACCTTGGGTACTACGTTTGTATGCCATTTACTATCTGGATGTATTTTCCGAGTTATTTTTTGGAGAATTTGTACCATACTCGTGTTACATTTCGGCTACAAGGACTGGACGTCTAATGTCGATTTCTTTGGATAAGCATATTGTATACTTGTGTAGACCTACCATTATGGTTCATATTCGGTACAAAGGTTCAATACAATACTAACCGTGAACTAACCCTATACTAAACCTCTGTTACGTATTAGACCTCTGTTCTGAATACCGAATAATGTGCATAGTTGTCTATTACCGGTATTCGTGTTTTCTCCGCATGACCTTCATAATCTTTTAATATTGTTTGCTGATCCAAAATAAAACATACAGTTACCAGCAGGACCTTGATCATTGGTCTTCAGCGAAACATTATACGCTTTCATGCTTGTCAGAACTGAAAGCTGAATCAAGCCGTTACTCGTGTGGATCATTAGCGCGATGTCCGAGCAACGAACCTACAAGAATTTAAGGAATCATCATTGATTCACTGTTTTAAACTATCCTTCACGTTTGTAGCGGTTAACTTTTTAATAAACACTGTAGAATTTTGGCACCAGCGATACACATAGACCGTATGTAGCAATATTTCAAAGTCCACCTCGGACGACACGGTCCAATCAGCCGTACAATAGACTGGCTAAATCGCAGCCGAAGGCCCTGCCTTATCCGTTTAAAGAATCGTGGCGAAATCGTGCCGACTGGCGACAATGGATCGGTGTGTGATTCGAAAAGGTACCGCTGCCGATGTGCCGGGGCTGTTCGCACTGCTGCAAGAGTTCGTAACCGAACGGGGTCTACAGGAGGAATTTGCGAACACAGGGAGCAGTGAGTATCTTCTTAGCCAAAGTGGTACCCTTGATTTCAATACCGTTTAACCGTTGTGGAGAAACACCTGATTATGTCATGAATGGGTTGACATTACCGATTCTTCTTATCATTGCGTGTCCCTTTTCCCACATGTACACGAGATGATTACTCTACGCCACCAAAGTACATTATGCTGTGTGGGAGGAATGGATCGAAGTCCGAAGTCTGAAGTAATTCGTACTTTCTAGTATTTGTTCTGTTTCCGCGCGTCCCAGTTCTAACCCCGTTTTATCTTGTTTTTATCACCGTCGCCGTGCCTTCCAAACTTCCAAACTTCCGTACTTCCCTTTCCCTTGCTCTTGTTATGTAATGATTGGAGTCTTATATACCCAGGGTTGCCTCATCAGTGATATTACCGATGTTCTTGAGGGTCTTGCATTATTAGTCCAGTCACTGGATCAAAGGATCCAACCACGTGGGTGTTTCACAAAGCTGCTCGTAAGTTACGAACGACTTAACGAACGACTGGAGATCCCTTCTTGTGCTAAATGCGATATCACACCCTGTTCCTGTTCTAACATATTGGGAGTTAATTTCCAACAATCATAATAAAAAATTGACAAATCATAAGCTTTGTATTCAGACACATGTTAACAACATTCATAAACATCAGACTTGAACTTAAGCTGATGGGAATTAAAATTACTGAGAATGTGATTTAGCACAAGAAGGGGGTCACCGGTCGTTCGTAAAGTCGTTTGTAGCTTACCAGCAGCTTGGTGAAACACACCCAGGTCCAGAATTTCTCTCTATAGGTACGGAGCAGATTATGTGGCTTAAAGACAGCCAGTCCCTTTTTCAGATCACCACAAAACCATCGAAACATTGGCAAAACATATAAAGAAGTGTTAGCAAGCTCTATATTCACAATTTGAAACTGATACGTAGTGTAAAATTCAAATAATGCACGTAAACAACGTCTGATCAATAGTCTTTACCTCAGGCTCTTAGCAGTTTGTGTTGAAATATCTGCTTTATTGATTAATCTGTTTATTAAATTATAAAACGAATTATGAAAAAAAAATTGTTCTGTGGAAGGAATCATCTCCAAAGTTTGGTAGTTACTCATAAAATTAGGATTTCACACATGCATAATAACCACATAGATACTGGATCAAAGACTAATACTTTTTTCGTAGTACGAAAAAAGTCGGTTTGAAATTTAACGGTTGAAATTTTTACATAAACAGAAAGCTTCAACATGCTATATTCTTAGAAATGGTCTTGAATCACACTTTCTTGAATTTACGATCGTGATAGACGATTTCAAATTTTAAGCTTGCAAAAGGGACGGACAATCTTTAAGATGTTTGGATGTAAAACATAAGTGGCAGCTGCTGGTTCCAAACCATTACCCTCCTGTGCCATGTTGCATATAGGTTTTAATTTATTGTAACTTATCATCAATGGTAACTACTATGGCAACAGCCAATGATCTCTCATTATTGCCCATGTTGCCATGATAGTTAACATTGATGGCAAGTTGCATGTACCAATCCGTTCTCTTGACGGCCGATTATGCACACACAAAAATTACGCGAAGTTGTAAATCATGTTCTTTGTTCATATACATTTACCATTGGTTTCTATGAGAAGCCTTCCACCTGTGGTTCACCCCGTGTGAAACAATTTTGAGGGTTAAGTTAGAAGTAAGAAATTGTCCATCATGTTTCGTGAAGGCCGCCGCAGACGACACGATCCGATCAGTCGTACGACTCCTTGGATTTGTGCAAGAAGGTGACGTCACATTTCCGGTCGAAGGCCCATACGACCTTAGAATTGTGGCAAAAATTTGGACAACCTCCCTCATGTACATGTACATGTATTGTTACCTCGAAAATAGAAATATATATAAAAGAGGAAATGCCTCTGAACTTTTCGTATTCGCGCTCTGAAATTCAAACTTTCCAGTAAAAGTATGGGATCACCAGAATAAATGGTCTCTAGCAATGCGGCCAAGTACTATTATTATTCTGGCAGCCATGACAAAAATCATCATGATAGGATTTCCGTTGTTTAAATATTTCATAATATCAATCCCTAACGGTCTTATATCATTTTTCGCGTTGGGTTTAACTTCGTTAGCGGAAATCAACCATCCTTGAATTAATTTATAACCAGATTTATAAAAAAAAAAAAAATGCACAATAAAGGATGCATTAGAGTGGGTGTCTTTTTTGTCAACAGTATAACATGATAATAGCTAATGGGCACTAACAAGCTACTCTTGAACCGCAAAACCGTGTAATCGATGGAGTGTTTTTTGGCTGCTGATGGAGAATCAAGCGGTTAAACAAAACGATGATCGATTATTGGAGTGAGGATGGATTCGTGCAGGCGGATGATTTTAAAGGAAGAGTACGTAACCCTTATATAATAGTCATGAAACTCTACAAGAATAAATAGTCTACCCTGAGGATTTCGTGAAATCTCACAAAACTTTTTTTGGTAAAGTGAACTATTTTGGATTATATTTGAAACACCACGTTCCTTAGCGATCATGATGAATATCATATCGCAGCGGCCCATTCGTCTGTCTGCGGAGCGGAAAGTTGCGATGTGCGCCGCTGTGGTTTTGGACGACTCGCCCATAACCTACTTGAAATCCTAGAGATTAATATAATTCCGCTCAAAGTCAATTTCCAGTTGTATGATTGTAAGGGGAATCCGTACACAGTAGTTTCTTCCGTTTTCCCTGGACATGATGGATTTTACACAATTTCATTTGCTTGGTCTGCAAAAGGTCTATCCTGCCTTTAATTATGGCCAGTCTGGAGATCAATCCGTTTTTAATGGAAATTGATCGGCGGCTTCATGGCAATGACATTGTGTCCGAGCTGATTCAGTAACTTACGAACGCGCCGTCAATGGTATATTGGCTCATACTCATTTGAACAACTTTCTGAGGATACACGTCTGTGAAATAAGACAAGCGCTTTGACTTGTGAGCTGCGTCTCAATATACAGCATGTACAAACGTAGGTGATAGTCTCCGCAGTTTCAGACATTATTGATGCACTGACAAGGTTTTGGTGCCTGCATTAACTAATAGTATAACCCTGTCTGTACCAGGCAAACTGCTGCTATATGGGATTTGTGTGTATTACTTGTGCAAAAATGCACAGTGGCATGAAAAAAGTTAAATTTCCAACCAGTGGGGTGTTTCACCAAGCTGTTCGTAAGTTAGGAATGACTTTACGAACGACTGGTTATCCCTTCTTGTGCTAAATTTGATACCACACTTTGTTCATTGAGAATCTGATTTAGCACAAGAAGGGATCACTAGTCGTTCGTAAAGTCGTTCGTAACTTACGAACAGGTTGGTGAAACACCTCCCAGGTTTCCAGTGAGCGAGTTGACACACACATACACTAAAGGAGACAATGGGAGAATAGGAGAAAGGGAGAGAGACAGAATGGAAGACTGGGTGAAGGAGGAGCAATAGGAGGAACGTTAGTGAGTGAAGAAGCCGACACAAGACAGAGGAGGGGAATGAAAGGAATGATGAATACTTTCCTAAAGTATCTGGGGCCCATATGGGAATCATGTAGATCTACTGGGGCCCATATGTACCATGTTCAACCTATATGGGGCCCATATGTTTTGTCCCAACTAGAACCCAGATAATAAAACCATATGGGCCCCATGTGGTAGGTATATGGACAATGTGGTCTTATTTCTGGGTCGACTGAGCCATATAAAACCCATATGGGGCCCATATGGGGCCCATATGGGGTTTTCCACCTTGAACCCACATAACTGAGATGCTCATGAATATTCATCCATGCATTAGGCCTATTGAATTATGTCATATTTTTGGACATTAGAATAGATAACCGGCATATAACTAGATAGAAGGAATATTTAAGGATACATTCCAATAACCGTTTTATTGAGAAAAAAAATCCACCTAATTGAGTCCAGACAACAATAATTACAACAAAATGTTCATCTTTGATTGTAATAACCAATATTTTTTAAAGTAAATTTCCGTAGCACTATTATATGTCAGTGAGTGTATTGAGGGATACGATATGATCGAATAGGATAAGATAAGGATTATGTGTTCGTATGTGGCCTATCCAAGTATGACAAGGCATGTGTAATATCATCCCTCCATTTAATTTTTTTTTGGGCCCATATGGGCAGCCCACATGGGGCCCATATCCAGGCCCAGATCAACCCATATCTAGCCCATATGGGCCCCAGATATTTCGCTTTCTGGGTAGTATTGTGTATCATCTACCAATGAATCTTGATTATGCAGTTTTGTCATCTCTAGATTTATACCAATCTAGAATAGATGTACTAAGACCAATGCTGCATCATGTATACATTGCTATGGAGTCTACAGTCGGGCTAAATGATTGTGTGTGTGTGTGTGTGTGTGTGTGTGCGTGTGTGTGTGTGTGTGTGTGTGTGTGTGTGTGGGTGTGTGTGTGTGTGCGTGCGTGTGTGTGTGTGTGTGTGTGTGTGTGCGTGTGTGTGTGTGTGTGTGTGTGTGTGTGTGTGTGTGTGTATGGGGGGGGGGGGTGTGCGCGCGCGCCCCTCTCTCTCTCTCACTCTCTCTCTCCCCCCCTCTCTCTCTCTCTCTCTCTCTCTCTCTCTCTCTCTCTCTCACACACACACACACACACACTGTTTCTATATTTCTCTCTACCTGACTCTCTCTACACATATGCATACACAGCTTTTTTTTAAAATTATTTTTAATCTAAATTATATCAATGAAAAAACCCACATTGGTATTCCTTAATGAACCTGACATATTTTGGGTATGACTGTGATGGTAATATAAATACATTAAACTTATGAACCACACGATGTTTTTTCTAGCAATATAATTATGAGAGTTTTCTTAATGCGTCTACTATACCGTGCCTCATATTGCGTGTCGTATTAAACTCATCACAAAATCAGCAAATCCCTATATAGAATATTACACATTTGTCTGTGATTTTCAGCTTGTATTCGTTTACCACTGTGGCATACCCAGGGGAAGTTCATGATGTGTCATTACATGTACTTTGTTTGCATACAGGAATAGTTCATATATACATACATACATACATACATACATACATACATACATACATACACATACACACTCAAACACACAAACACACACACACACACGCACTTGCACACTTTCTCTCCCACTTCCTCAATAAACACTGACTGCTTGTTTTTTTCTCTGTTTTCACCCCCTCCCAAGATTTCAAACACGATTTCGAAGAGGGTTTATTCAAAGCACTCGTCGTTGAAGCTACCCGTGGAGAATCTTCACCTCCCAAACACGCAGGATGCTTGCTATACTCAGTGACGTATGACTATGTCGTTGGGACCACGATATTCTTCCACTGTCCTTTCATTAGGCCTGAGTTCAGAAGTAAGTGGTAATTAATTACGTATCCATTTTTTCGGCCTATCTAATTAATTTAATGGAAAATGAGAAGCAAACGCATTTTGTATTAACTTGTATTATTCCAAATAAGGAAGGCTTTTGCCGTTGTGGGGCAAAGCGTGTTCTCTATGAAGTAATTTTGTTGTTGTTGTTGTCTCGTCTGTTTTTCTGTCCTAATTTTTTTCTACCGAGAAAAGGGTTGCAATTTGCCGACACCCCCGTTACTCTTTTCATCAATATTATGGAATATTAGCTTTAATTCGAAGGCCACGAGTGGGATGAGTTGATTAAAACATACATAATTATAATCTTGCTTGAGCAAGAACTTGTAACCAGTCTAAGAAACAAACAAATCATATTCTTTCAAATTATGATAATGTTGCAAAAAAAAAATTTTGTTGTAAAAAACAAAACATAGAGCAGAATAAGTTTCTGTAATCAGTGTGCATTATGTTGTACATTCCAGAATCGCCTTTGGTGGTCATTAGAAGAGTACTGAAATAGATTTAAATAATAATACATCATTATCTATCATTAATTTGGTTGGAAATCTTCTCCACTGACACGCCAACCTGAATCAGGACGTCCAAATTATAATTTTCTGAATATCTTTTAGTACAAATCTGTACTGAATTGCATAAAATAGAATAATTTGTTACTGCCTGTGTTATTTGAGTAGGACGTGAAATCGTAATGTACGTGCTGGAGTACCTCCTATAATGTATGGCGTTCCTAAATAGTTCAGATATGAAAGTTAGCTTGTTATAGTGCATGTGAAATCACGTACATGTATTGTTTAATGATATGCACATTGATGGCGATGTCTCATTCAATATTTTAGATGCGGACTTAGAACGGACGTTGATACAGCGTGCTAAGGAGGTAGGCCAACCTTCATGATAATTTCGAGAAATATGATTGTGATACTCTATGGAGAGAAGCAAGTGGGAAGGGGGGGGGGGGAGGAGGCGACCCCACCCAAGTGAACATAACGGATAGATTTTGAGAGGGTGTCTTCATTGGGTTGGGGTAGATTTTGGGGTTTGGGTTTGGGCAAATTGGGACGTCGGTTGATTGGTAAGTTGGCTGGTTGGTTGGTTGATTGGTGAATAAGCTGGTTGGTTGGTTGTTTAGATGGTAAGTTGGCGGTTTGGTTGGTTGGTTGGTGGGTGGGTGTGTGGGTGGGCTGGCTGATTGGTTGGTGGTTGGTTTATTGGTGAATAAGCTTGTCGGATGGTTGGATAATTAGTCGATTGGTTGGTCGGTATACGAAGGTTGTGGCTTGTTATAACTTTAGTGAAAGTGAAGTACAAAACCGTCGTCATTCGACAGACTAATAAGTGTTGCTGTGTACAATGTCTAACGCATGACTTGTAAATCCAACTTCCTCATATAGGTATCTGTAGAAGCGGGCATTGACATCATGTTGACATGTGTTAATGGAGAGGAGGAGTCCATCAAACGGAGCTGGGAGGCAGAAGGGGCGATAAATCTAACCACCTCATCCACCCACCATATCGACATGTGGTTTATGCCTCGCAATGAAGCTCTGATGAATGGAGCGGAGGTAAGCATTACCTTCCTTTTGTCATGTCTTCCACCCACCCTCTTCTCTCTCTCCCCCTCTCTCTCTCTCTCTCTCTCTCTCTCTCTCTCTCTCTCTCTCTCGCTCTCTCTCTCTCGCTCTCTCTCTCTTTCTCTTTCTCTCTCTTATTTTCACTTTTAGCTCCCTCCCTCTCTCTCCCCTCTCTTTCCCATTCTCTTCTCGTCAGCTCCCCTATCTCTCTCTCTCTCTCTCTCTCTCTCTCTCTCTCTCTCTCTCTCTCTCTATCTCTCCCTCTCTCTCTCTGTTATCATGCTTATTTTCACTTTAGCTCACCCCTTTTTGGCCCTCTCCGTGTCCCCCCCCCCCCCTGTC
The DNA here is from genome assembly GCA_963669155.1 of Arbacia lixula. Lineage (NCBI taxonomy): Eukaryota > Metazoa > Echinodermata > Echinoidea > Arbacioida > Arbaciidae > Arbacia > Arbacia lixula. The sequence continues at coordinate 14,798,695 of OZ022593.1, forward strand.
TCTCTTTCTATCTATCTCTCTATCTCTGTCACTTTCTCTATCGTTCCCATTGCAAATATACATTCTCTCTTCCCTTCGTCTTCCCCTATTGTATTTGTCCTCTCGCTCCCCACCCCCTTTTCCCTCTCTATCCCTTGACCCGTTATCTCTCTTACCCACCACACCCTACTTGTTCTCCCTCACTCTCAAGTTCTACTCTATCCCATCCTTCCTACTGTCTGTCTTAACATCCCGCTCCCATCCTCCACGTCTCCTATTCCACCATCTCCGTCTCCCGTTTCCTCCTCCCCCTTAAACCCCTTCAACACCGTAACAACATAAACACTCTGGCCAACGTCCTTAATATTTCATGTCTTCTACACAACTAACAACACCCGTGCGGTCAGCACGTCACCACAACACGTCATAGCTCTGTAGCCTTCTAGCGTCTTCCTCGCTGTTAATGTTGTTGTTACTGTTGACTATCGCCTCGTCTTGACCAATAACCGAGCGCTAATTAGTGCCAAATGTAATCTACCACTTAATGATCACGTCACAACCCGAACAAAAATACGACAATTGTCATCAAAAATAACCTAGGAAATTGAAGCCTGGTAAGCCGGTGACAAACAATGATAAAAATACATCTGTTTTGACATCGCGATTGAACTTGACGGGCATTGAGACAAACAGGGTGAACAATGCGTACAGGTGACTTAGCAAATCGAGTTATTCTTGGCTAAATTGACATGCGTGCACAAAACCGGCGGACGACGTAAATGTATGACTAGTGCGGAGGTTGAGAGTTTGATATACATCTAATGAACTGTTAGTGTCACGTTACCATGGCTTTTCATTTTACAAGTGACGACACGATGACGTTCATGGGTATTTTGTGATTTTGTTTTGCACACTGATCGTTCCTGGTATTGGATTATTAAGTAGATTAAGATTGGCAGACGTAAGTCGTAATCGCTGTTAGGGAGTACTTATATGTTGTTATTTTTGTTAAAGCATTCAAAAACTGGATTAAGAGGCTCAATGTCGAAATAACTTTCTTGATTCCTACTTTATTTTTGCTGTATGCACCTCCCACCTCTCTCTCTCTCTCTCTCTCTCTCTTTCTCTCTGTCTATCCCTGTCTCTCTTTCTCTCTGAATATATGTCTCTCTCTCTCTGTCTCTCTCCCCCCTCTCTCTCTCTCTCTCTCTCTCTCTCTCTCTCTCTCTATATATATATATATATATATATATAACTCTCATTACCTCTATCCCCAACCTCCACACCACCATTTCACCACCACTGCGTCGCCTCTCTCTCTCTCTGTCTCTCTCTCTCTCTGTCTCTCTGTCTCTCTCTCTCTGTCTCTCTCTGTCTGTCTGTCTCTCTCTGTCTGTCTGTCTCTCTCTCTCTCTCTGGTTCTCTCTCTCTCTCTCTTTCTCTCTCTCTCTCTCTCTCTTTCTCTTTCTCCTCTGATTTTTAAAAGTTGAATATCGGTCAAAATCATCACTAAATCTTCATATTGGTGACACGCTGAAAAGCTTGAAAGCTCTTCAGATTGCCCTCAACTGCCTTGTATACCTCATTTTAGGATGAAAACATATACATTTTTTAAATAGTGTTGCCGATTTGAAAGCCAAATAATGATCAGTTTTTGCTGTAAGAAATCCTTCATCTCCAGGACTTCAAAATCACGCGAACATTCCATTCTGCAGCAGTTCATCTGGCGCACAAAGACTGAATTGTATTTATTCACCGTGTATTAATATCTGCACGCTAGTGGTATGTAATTGATCGAGGTAATGTTTATAAAGGCTACACGTTTCTTGTCTCGAGACTGTTAATTGCCTTCCGCTCGCCTGTTCTTGGCATTGTCTCTAGCCTATGCTTTATTTGTTAAAGTAGACCAGTTGACGCTATGTCGGACGTACCTCCGTGCAAGCCTTCGATAAGATGCCGTGAGCAACTTTTCTCCCGTTTGCCCAGAGAAAATGTTGTAAATTATAAATGGCTTTGATAGGTTATTTAATAAACTATCTATAAATCAGATATAACGATGAAAAAATATAATTTGATATCGCCCCAGCCCAAATTGTAATACTACCAAAGCATATACATTCTTTTCACACTCCTTTGATAAGCATAAAGCGATGATTAGGATAAGGGTACCTCTCATTGCATATACGCTATCCAGATGAATAAGACGATTTCGAACACGAGATGGCGACATAACTTTTACTTAAAGTAGGCATTGATCAATGTGTTACCTGGGTTTCGTTGGAAAGTGTATTTGTAATTGATTACATTCATTTCATTTCCCTGTCATTAAACAAAGCAGAAAAGTTATTACAATCAAGTGCGAGAGACCTGTCTTCCTGAAAGAAGATGGTCAATCACATGAATACTAGGCTCAGTCGCATGACGTCACAGCATGTGCATTCGACCCACAAAACCACGGACTACTACGTGATAAAAATTGTCGCTTTTGATCGATCAAATAAATCACATTCAGCAGAAGTTCACACATTGGAAAGTTGGGAGATGTCTCTTTTGGGATCCAATCAGAACAGCAAATTCAATCATTATGTCAATATACTAGCAATTTTATATCAGTGCTCCATTTCTAAGCACTTTTACATCATCTTACCCTCAGCCTACTATCAAAGAAGGTTACAACGTCCACGGAGCGTCCGAAGCTGAACTCGACGGCATCTTTGATCTCCTACTCGGGTTGTCTGTTGAGCAGGAACTCGGCAATGACTTCATTACTACCAGAGAAGGTCCGGTGATTTTCTCCTTCTATGTACTCTGCTTCTGTTTCTTGCGTCTCGTAATATCATTTTTTTCATTTCACATTCTTCTCCTTATCTTCCCTTTTCTTGTTCTTTGTCATTTTGCACCCCTTCTTCTTCTCATTTTGCTCTAGTAATTCTCCTGTTTCCTTCTTCTTCATGATCATTGTAAGCTGTTTCTATCAACCAGTGTCCTTTTTTTCTGATTGATTTGTTTTTATAATCATCATCAGCACGATCATCATTGTACATAATGTACTGATAGTTCATCTCAATTGAATTGGATCATTGTTATGTTGAAATTAATTAAAACTAAACACATCAGAGGAGATTAAGCAGGAGAACACTTAGTAAAATAGCTAAAATGACAGTACAGCCAACCTGTATTATACATAGGTATATAATACCACGTGTCTGTCAACAACACTCACTTGAATCCATTCGGATCAATTTGCATGCAATTGCGTCTATAAAATACGATCTGCCCGTCAGTACCACTTTTTCCCGTTTCCATTGGTGATTTTTACAGAAAGGTTTGAGGCCTAATACTATATATTTGTTGGGTCTTGTCTTCTCAGAATTCCTTCGCAATGGCCGTGTTATCAGTAACCAGCAGCTATATAGTGCGATGCTGATCGAGCACGTTGCTATTGACGACGAGACGCGGCAAGGGACGAGCAAGACGGTGGGATGTATCTTGGTAGCGATGCATTACTACGCCCTCATCGGCCGCACTTATTTCGTACAAGGGTTCTACATCTCACCTGACCACCGCGGTAAGGGGTGCTTGGTTGTTTCTAAAATGGGAGGGGCGCGGTCACTGTGCGAGCAGAGTGGTGTAGGGAAAGGGCGTTTTGTGGTAAAACAGTTACTGCTTTACTTTTAGATATATCACCCACGATGAGAGTGCTTGAATAATCAGGGAATGGGTAAAGAGGGAGGAGTAGGGGCGTCATAATACTCAACTTATTGGTGATTTAAGACTCTAGTCTCACATGGAAGTTTCCAATAACGCCCCCCACTCGAAACACACACACACACACACACACACACACACACACACATACACACACACAGACACACAGACACAATTCGAGTTGTACATCTACAACATCATAATCATGTTGATTGTCATTTTTTTTTTTAAGTGTACCAGTCACTAGAGACTGCAAAAGAGGGCGTTGAACGGTACGGGTGGTTTAGGCGATTTATTTATTTAAATGGATCCAGATCGAAAAGATACATCATTTCAATCAATGCGAGGGTTGCGCATCACTTTACCACTCTTTATGATTAGTACGTCTATGGTCTTCGATATATCTCAGCCATCATACCTCTCTCTCTCTGTCTCTCTCTCTCTGTCTCTCTCTCTCTCTGTCTCTCTCTCTGTCTCTCTCTCTCTCTGTCTCTCTCTCTGTCTCTCTCTCTGTCTCTCTCTCTGTCTCTCTCTGTCTCTCTGTCTCTCTGTCCCTCTGTCTCCCTCTGCCTCTGTCTCTTTTTCTCTCTGTCGCTGTCTCTGTCCCCCCCACCTCTCTCTCTCTCTCTCTCTCTCTCTCTCTCTCTCTCTCTCTCTCTCTCTCTCTCTTTCGTTCTTTGTTTCCCCTCGCCCTACTGCAGGGAGAGGCCTGGGGAAATCGTTGTTGCTGTCTGCACTCCAGGTAGGCGCAAACGAGTACTCATTGTTTAACCTCTTGTCTGCCAAACAATATGTTCCCTATGTGCTTTATATGCATAACTGGTGCCAAATTACACACATGGCATATTAAGATTTATAGTAAATAGTGTTAGTAAATTACGAGCTGTGATTGGTTAGATTGGTACCACGTGACCTCCCTTCAAAAAGTTATAGTGTACATATGTACCATATAACTTTCAATTTTTGGAGGATTAAACCCGTTTTAAATGAATGGGGAGAATTACACGTTAAATCATGAATAATGTTGGACCCTTTCACTACCATACACTAATAGATGTACGTCAATTGCAATACAATCCATTGCCGATGGGACTGAAAGGATTAAACTGATATAATGGGATCAGAAATAGCTTGAAAGTTTAAAACACAAATGGGGGTGGCCGTGGTCATGAACTTGGGATCGTAATCACGGCAGAATCTGCTTAGACCATCGCGGATAACATTCCCGTTTGAATTCTCAAACTATATGATTTTGAGACGGTCCCTTGCCTTAATCCTACATCCACATGATATTGGGGCATGTGTGTGATCACACCCAGAACGGTTCGACTGTGATTTCGGATCCTGTAACCAAATCTCTTCTATCTCTCTTCATCGAAACGGGAGATCTGAAATTAAACAAATTGTAGCTGATTCGCAGACACTAAAATTCGAGCAGGTAATATCCAAAAAGATTTTTTTTCATTCATCATTTCAGGACCATGATTTTAATAAATAGGTCGATTTGTACAAACTTGTGCTTTTTTGTTATTATGCCAATTACTTTTTACATTGAATTTACGTAAAGGGTGATTGTATTGTTTTAAACAAAAATTAATGTAATTCAATTCAATAATATTTATCAACTAATGATTTATCCGGAATAAAATGTTGAAGAGGGAAAGGACAAATTGCGTTTGGTTCATTGGTAAAACCTTTATTATCTCCTGTCTGTTTCTTAGAATTGTCAAGAGCAGGGAGCTGACGGGTTTCTCTTGATGATACTCAGGGGCAACACGGGGTCCGCATCTTTGTTTCGATCCCTGAATGCAGTCAACATGTCGACGTCGAGACACAAGATGGAATGGCTGACTATCAAACAATAACTAATGGACAACCCTGAAATCAACCATATTAAAGGGCATATACTGTACTGGGAAGGCAAAAAAAGCCTTAAAAGTGTAATTGTTAGCAATCTCCTTGCCAATGGTCTTAAATTCATGTATTGTCTATTTTAGAAGCTTGCTGAAAGTTATTTGCCCTCAAATGATCCACATATGGAGTAATTAATGATTAATGATTAAATCTTCCAAATGTTCGGCCCGAACATTTGGAGGATTTGTGATTTAATCACTCATCACTCCAAATGTAGATCATTTGAGGGCAAATAACTTTCAGCAGGCTTCTAAAATAGACAATACATGAATTTAAGTATTTTAGTATTTTCAGATATATTTCATACTGATATTTTAGATACTCAATGAGATCAATGCTATTCTTGTCGACACTCTGATAAGATGTGATTACCGTTACGGTGATAAATGGAATTTTGTATAATTATCCTTGTTAACTACATCATAAGTCTCATTCCTAGTTCGTTTTCATGTATCATTGAATCCTAAGATGTCATTGAAAAGTTTCATCAATTGAACTTTTATGTTTTATAGTGGTACATGCAATGTGAAATATATACGTATATATTGCGTCTTGTATAAGAACATTAAGACACTCCAGTCGAGTTTTGATTTTAATGTATTTTGCTATATTAAAACATACTTTCGCTCATAGCACGTTTTGGGTCGCACAGGAAGGTTTCTGAATTTCACCATAAACACCCAAGTACACACACACACACACACACACACACATTCACACACGTCCGTAAAATAAACAAAATTAATGTAGGTCCAGTGCTTAAAGCAAAGATAACACATATACATGTATTTCAATTTTCCTTAGATGTAATGTCGAAGTTTATGTGATGATTTAAGCTTACAAAACTGTACAATGGATTACAGCTGATTATTATTCAAGTTAATCCTCTTCGTCATATATATCATGTTTATCTGAGATTCATGTAATTACATTGTATTAGGAACACTCACGAGTACACTACACTGAATGTGATTGGCTCTTCATAAATGAGACACGACCCTCCATTGGTTAGGAATTGCCCACTGGGCGTGGTCAGAGCCTCCCTTATTTGCATTGGGAGCGTCCTAGGAGGGCATTTTGGCAGAAGCGAAAGGCATCGACAAACCGCTTTCATGTGAACGCACCTTTAAAGGGATAGTCCACCCTGAAATAAAGTTGGTTTTAATCAAGGCAGAAAGACGAAATTGACGTATTAGTGAAGGTTTGACGAAAATCCGTTAAAGGACAAGAAAGTTATGATCTTTGGAAATTTCAATTCTGTGACCTTGCGTGCGAGGTACTCTCCCACATGTTGTGTACGATATAATTAAAGGGCATGGGAAGGCAAAAAAGCCTTCAAAAGATAATTGTTAGCAATCATCTTGCCAATGGTCTCAAATTCATGTATTGTCCATTTTAGAAGCTTGTTGAAATTTATTTGCCCTCAAATGATCCATATTTGGAGTAATTAATGATTAATGATTAAATCTTCAAAATGTTCGGGCCGAACATTTTGAGGATTTGTGATTTAATCACTCATTACTCAAAATGTAGATCATTTGAGAGCAAATAAATTTCAGCAAGCTTCTAAAATGGACAATACATGAATTTAAGACAATTGGCAAGAAGATTGCTGACAATTACATTTTGAAGGTTCTTTTGCCTTCCCAATACACTATATGCCCTTTAATTGCTCTTTTTGTTTTTTAACAACGGGATAGATATTTTTCATAGAGTTATGTGTGTAGAAACGTATTTCTAATGATGTTTCAAAAGCACAGGTAAAAAGATGCATATCGTTTTGAGAAAATTGACATTTTTGAAAAATAGTATGCACAACACATGCATGGGATAGCACCTTGCACGTTATGTCTTTTTGTAGTCAATTTGAATATGCAAATGAAATGCAATCTTCTGTATACAAGATGGAACTCAAACGTATGGAAATAGTTCTTTACATGTGGTCATGATGGTTGTATTAGAAAAAAAAAAGACAGGAGAGAAATAAGATTAATAATATTCCTTTGAATAGAGGGGGGGGGGTAAAAGAGAGAGAGAATAAGATAGAGAGAATTAGAGAAAGAGAGAGAAGAGAGAGAAGAGATAGAGATAGATAGATAGAGAGAGAGAGAGAGAGAGAGAGAGAGAGAGAGAGAGAGAGAGAGAGAATCCAATTAGGAGACGTGGAACTTTTTTATGGAAAGGGAAGAAGATAAATCGATTGTCTGAATTCTGCTGATCTGATATGACGTGATGTGATGATGATCGAGCTGCGAGATGTCGAGACCATAGGCCTACACACAACAATTCGTACACGCGTGTACATGTACATGTATAGTCGCAGCATGGACCCTACCACGAATGGTCGCAGTGTCGCGCACTAGCTGCGATCCAAAATATCCGCGGATTGCATGTCGTGGTAGATCATGCGCTGAACGAGATTCCATGTCCAATCGCTCGCACGGTATGTTTGCGTAGAATGACTAAACAGTGGTGTAAAAAAAATATTTGCGTCCCGGGGTCCAGCCAGTCGCAGAGTCGTATGAATAATTGGATCGTTTCGTCTGTGGTGGCCTTTATGTGTCCAGGGTCCCATCCATAGAGGAGCAGTCAAGGGCGATGCAGTGGTTGGAGAAGCCCTCTTTACCATGCCAGGAAAAGTGCAATGTTGCACCTAAGGCACTGAATGGTTTAACCACGTAGGCTCCCTATTTTGGAGGTGGAGGAGGCATTTGAGCCCCACCCCATGTACAAAATCTATCATGACTCTACGCGTGATACGCCTTTTCATTTATAATTGTTTTCGATAGCTGAATGTGTTTTTATTGTGAATATTAATACTGCCCTCATTCGACGAAAGATGAGATGTAGGAAAGGCGAGGCAAATTATGGACGACATTGACGTCGTCAACGAAGAAAATGACGGATGATTGTGGTGGTGGTTGTGGTTAAGGTGATGATGATGGCGGTGATGATGATGGCAATGATGATGACTATGGTGGTGATGAAGAAAGGTTTCAGGTATTGAGATGTGGGGAAAATCGTTTTCTTAGTTAACTCTTTAAATGCCATGCGTGTGTTCTTTTTTACCAATAACACATACAAATCCCATATAAAAGAATTTTGTCTGGCACAGGAAGGGTTAAGACTTAGAGTCTATCAAAGATCAGTAGGGGAGACCGGGGTGAAGTGGGAAAAAATACAAGTTGATGAATTTTCTCTTATAACTTTTCTTTTATTCAGAATTGGGAACTCAAGTTTTGTATCTTAAGACTACCGATGCTAGGCCACATGATGGGTTGTTGATTCATATTGCTGCAAGTCTCATATTAAATTATTTATAATCAATGATTTATAAAAAGTTTCTGAAGAAAGTGAGAAGTGGGCCACCTCTGGGAGGAGTGGGACATTGGCTAGGGTAAAGTGGGGTAAAGCTAGGGAGAAGCATAAATAAAGGGGTGAGTTGGGACACGTTGGGAGAATTGGGACAGTAAGATGTGGAACAGTTATATCCCAGTTTACCCTAACACACACAATCAAAATGGCGGCTAACTTTGCAAATGTGCACCGCTTTAAAAAAAATTGAATGCAAAATTATTAGGACTAGTAACAATGCCTAGGTATAGCATGACAAATGACTGCGTGCTAAAGCTATAAGAATGAATTTAAAAAGTAATTCACACTAACTGCAAAAAAAATAAAAAATAAAAAGTGTGAACAAATTAAATTCAAAATTACACTTACCAGGAGAGTTTTTTCGCGGTTGTTTCCATGTGCTTTTACTCTGATACAAAATGCCTATCAGGGGATAAGACCAGTAATATTGAAAATTTTTCTAGATGTAGGAGGTGTCCCACTTCTCCCGCGTCCCAGTTCACCTCGATCTCCCCTACACAATTTAATTACGTGTATTATGATGTGAACCAACCAATTTTTGGAATCATTAGTATCAAACTATATTGGCAATGTAGTTATTATTATTATCGGACGGACATTGCCAATCAAGACGGCTGTCATTGAGTAATCAATGACTCTGTTGTTTCCCTTGCAAGTTGTTGCCAATATACATTGATGTTTTGACGAGTCAGGTGAGTGAGGGATCGATACTGGAAACTCCCTCCTGTTAACACTCTTGAAACGCGTGCAAAGTCATGAGCTCATTATAAACATGAGACATTGGGGTACACAGCTGTGCCTACTCGCCCAAATGAGCTGTATCAGTGGACTTGGATCCCTCGTCTTTTCTTTCTGTAGGTAGGCTTGTTCTGTGTTATATTGGTATTGGGCGATTTATTGTGTCCCATCCCGCGGGTTATTGGGCGTTCTCACACGCACATACGAATTTACGGCATAAATCAGGCAGAGAAAGAGGAAGGCACGGATCTACGATTCAGGATTGATTCATTTGATTTCGAAATCATTGACACCTCGTACCTCCGACTCTACCATCATTTGGAGATATTCGGTAAGTGTTCATCCCATATGTTAGTTTTGTGTTATTGAAGTAAATGTGTCTCTTCACGAATATTTGGAATATGGACGCTAGTGTACTGACGTAAGTTGATCGAGTGGCCAAGCAGTGGAGGCGGTGTCATGGCACCACTGCCTAGTACTATGCCAGCTGCTTTGCAACGCCAACGGCCAGCGCTAGTGTGACCAAGGGCAAACTTTGCCCTACAGTGTCTCGTGTGACGTAGGCTGCTACTTAAATCCATATTGGCACCTAACTGTTACATTTTAGTTGAACACGATTTGCCCTCCTCAATACAAAGGAAACTTATTTCAATAAAAATATTTCTTAAAAATGAACACACTGAAAATTATGTTTTGATTGGTGTAGTTATAGAGTCGAGATCTACTCTATACTGCTGGCCGCAGAAATGGAGCTGTGAAGTCTTACACTTGATCGCAGGAGCCAGGATATCTGTCTTTATCTGTCTCTACAGCACAAACTATCCAATCATGATAGGCTAATTGAGGTGTCAGTGTATGCACTTGACAGACCAATCTACATGTACTTTGTGATTTTTCAATCTCAATTAATGTACCGGTAGTTAAATGTGAATAATCATAATTCATGTGCTTGAAATGTATTGGTCTTAGGTATGAAGTGCCATACTTCATGTGGATCTATATGCAGAGTCTGTGGCAATTATCTTTCTTTATTACCACTATATGTGGTAGTACCTTGTGCATATTGTCAACTGACTGATGAAGCACAACTTTATGAGCGTGAAATATAAACAGTGTGATTTGGCTTGTGGAATTACTACCGCGAACACAATGGATGATTTTGTCCACTAAAATAATCATTTTAACATAAATCACAATGATGTTGTGGTTACTTTAAAAAAATATTGTTTTTTTTTGTGAATGAATCCCATGGCTAACATTCTCACCTCATTGACTTAGACCAGTTTTACTGGTAGTACTACTTTACTCACATCAAGTTAGACCACTCTAATTGATAGGGCAACTCTTTTTTATGGACAAAAACACTTTGTTAAACAGATTTTTGAATATTTTCTTTGAAAGCTTAGGCATACACCCAGAAGAAAGAATGACATTCTATATCCTGTAAATGAATGAACAGCAAGTCAGAAAAGATTGAATCAAAAAGATTTTAAATGGTTTGGGGAAAAGAGGAAGTTGGAATCAGTGGCATCAATGACCAATGTAATGTCAAGTTGCGGGTGAAACAGTGCAACATAATACTTGTCAGATCCACTTGCACGCATGAAAGTGCAAGAACAGATAGTACTTGTACTTCACACCATATGTGCTTAGTGGTAATTCTATCTTCCATGCTTTGAAAGTGTGTGCAGCTCACATATTGTTAAATCTCATATAGACATCTATGCAAAAAACATCAATACATTTCAGTACCCTATAAGCTGATATAATGTTCGCAAATTTGCCAAAATGATTCTTATCAATAAGCGTGTGTACCATATATACTGCTGCCTGCGTACATATAGAAGCACTGTAGATCTTATGGTACACACTGCTAACATACATGTAGCCAATGCACAATCGAGCATCGCTATAACATGTGAAAGTACAGTCTGTTTTCTCCCATTTGTATGTGTACATTTGATAGCCCCGGGCGTTGGTTGTCATTTGCGAAAACAACAAACCACAAAAATGTCTGCCCCGCCTTAATTGATGAGAATATCTGTACGGTAGTGTACACAAGAATATTGGATTATACAGTATGTTGTTCTCCTTGTCCATTCATCTGATAATTTTTTTCCTCCTTTCATCCTCTGTCATCCTATCATTTTTTTTTCTTGTTCTTCTTGTCTTTTAAAATTTCTTTTTTTTTCATTTTTATTCTCCATCTCTTCTCACAATATTTCTCCGTTTTGTAATGTTTAAATACATTAGAAGAGTTAAGTGTAATAGAGTACATACTGGGTCAAGTTGTGAGGCAATTTTGATCTGGAGCATCTATTTTTCTTCTGCATGCTTCAGGTATTCACCTCGTCTCTGCAGTCATCAGTACCTTCCACCCAGCTGTAGCCTCCCCCTCCTCTACCCGGACTTAACTTCTCCTCCTCCTGGTTGCCTGTCTCATCCGTAACCATGACGATCCTCTACAGTTGTGTCGCAAGGGGCACCACCATCTTGGTGGAAGTCTCCAAGAGTTATGAGCACAACTTTCAGCAAGTTGTGAACTCCATGATGCAGAACCTAGCTTCAAAAGATAACTACAAATCTGTCTACACATCAGATGAGTGAGTAACAATGATCAGTCATAATTTGCTTTGTTTGTTGTTTGAGTGTTGAGGTGGAAGTTCCACTCAAGACTTTTTTTTACTGTAATCACAATTGACAATGGAGTTTTAGATGAGACCACAGTTTACACAGATAAAATGGTGTATTCAGTGTCCTTGATAAAACACATACACTTATTAAAGAAAGGTCCTAGAATGAACATGTGTGTTTGGCATAAGGTGTAAATTCACACTAGTTACTAATGTTTAGAGTTTAGATGACCGTTTATTTAAATCAATTTGAACTAAACTTTGGTCTGCCATTTCCAATAAACAATAAACAAAGTGGCTTATTGCAGCTTCTCTTTCAGCTACCTGTTTTATGAGGTGATTCAAGAGAGCACTAGTGAGTGTGTTTATCATCTTTCTATAGTTACAATCAGTGTTTCTTACCACGTTTGAAAACACTGTTTATAGGCTAGACAAGAGTTGACAAGCGCAATTTATGCAATGATGCAATGTGTATACATTATGGTACAAGTAACGGCTTATTGTGGTATTTTATCCAGCTACCTGTTTCACGTGGTGATTCAAGAGAGGATTACGTACATGTGTGCAACCACAGTGAACTTCAGCAAGCAGACGGCCTATGCCTTTGTGAAGGAGATCATGGGGAAGATTGCAGGCTGCAGCCTGGCTCAGCGGGTGCACCACGCTGGGGAGATGGAGCTGGACAGGGATTTCAGCTCCGTGCTCGGACAAGAGATGGTAAGGAGGCGCAAGTCTTGACTCTTCCTCTTTACATTGAGATGAGGCTTGGGCCACGTCTTATAAACAGTTGTGATTGATCTGAATCAATCGCAAGTCCAATCCCCTATGTCTGATGTCCAGAGTTACGATTGATATCAATCACAAGGCAAGTTGCAATCATTCATAAATCTTTATGAGACAGGGCCCTTGGGCCTGTCTTACGGGCACCGCGGAAGACACGATCCAATCAGTTATACGACTAGCTGAATCGCAGCTAGATTCATCGCACCTAGATCGATATCAGTTGTAACTTTGTAAATTAGAGAGAGGGGATTGATTCAGATCTATCACAAGACAGGGCCCAGAACTAACAGTTTGAGTTGCTATAGAAACAGATGAATTGGGGATGATAGTGGCGAATACTCCAGGAAACTCATACAAATTATAAAGAACTTTAAAATGGTAGAGACTAAGTGGCCAGAGGTGCTACATTTTGGGGTGAATTGATTGAATAATGTTGAGGTCAAATTACTGAGAGATCAAGGATTATTAATCAAACCAGATGCGGTTCATATGGAGCATGAGGCATATTTCTTGACAGCGTGCAGTCAATTTTTTTTTATCTAGTTTTGATCTGTTATCTGTGAGACGACCAAACTCTTGATAACGGTAAGCACAGTAAGATCAGAGAACAGCAGATTAAGACATGGCAAACAAGATACAAGTCTTTTAATACACATGTCTTTCAAACTTGAGGTACAAACTTTTTCAGCAACATACATTTGTTGAACCGTTCATCTTCTTTTATACTGTATATTTTTATACATTTCTTGTATTTATCTTTTGTTTGCTTGTTTGGTGCTGGATAGATTGTGTTGTTCTGCTGAAATGTTTTTGCGACTATGATATGCAAATAAATGGAAAGTATATGGGAAATGATCATGCAATAGTGAAAGCAAAATCCCTTTCTGTGTCAACAAGTCTATTTTTAACCATGTGCACATCCAATCCTGGTAGAGCTGTGCTCCTGAATACAAAATGTTGTAATATTTCATTTCATTTATTTTCATTTTTATTTCATTTATTTTCATTTTCATTTTATTTATTTTCACATACAACCTATATTTCAAATGAATTTTGAAAAAAAAAATATTTAGCATGAGGACAGAACATACATTTACCAGCAAAAGCTTGAAAAAAAATGTCTCATAACTTCATTCAGATTATTGTGAGAAGTAATTTCCTAAACAATGAAGAAAACAAATATATTACAAGAAAAAAAGAGTAGGCTTATTAAAATATGTAGGAATCTGTTGTGATACAGGGCTCTTTGTGGGGTTATCCCAGTTTACAGAAAATGCTGCATACAGAATGTTGCAATCTGTTGAAATATGCTCATTCCGGTGGAGAACTCTCCATGGTATTCCCCATTCAGTGTACATGACCGTAATCGTAGCGCAATCAAGGTGGGCTATTTCCTTAAAATATTTGTTTACAGGAAGGAAGCCATGTCCAAAGTAGACACAACAGTGTGTCCAAGTATTGGGTGATACATGTTACCGGTTGCTTCATGTGTACTCTGTGTGTCCGACTGAATGTAAAACTGTACATACACTACAGCTCAAAGGAATTGGCATAGGGATAGGGAAAGGGAAGGAGCCTCAGTTTTAAACCACGGTATATTTTGTCCAGTTCAGCATGAAATATGATACTTTTTAGGCTAAAGCATCGTGTTTCATGCTGAACTGGACAAAATATACAGCAGTTTAAAACTGAGGCTCCTTCCCTTTCCCTTTCCCTTTTCCTTTCCCTATGCCAATTCCCTTGAGCTGTTGTGTACATGCAAAGTATTGTCAGTGTCCTCTGTCCTGACCTACATGTAGCACTGTTTCTGTACATAAAATGTACCTCAACAACTGCCAATTTTGACGGCTTTAGCTGACATACGAGATAATGATTAAAGTTTGATGCAACAAGAGACATTTTCGTGATACATTTGAATTACTGGCAACTTTCCTCCTGAATGCCTAATGCATAGTAACAAGTTATCACATAAATTTCCAGGGTTTCAGTTTCAATGGGCGAATTGCATTTTTAAATGGGTTGCTGAATGTACCCTCTTTGTCAGACTGTACTATCAAATGGTTAACATTGTGAGTAAGATGCAAGAAGTCATTTTAATAATGTATACGGTATATATCTACGATGTATAATGAAAACTTCCACTTGAGTCTTGAGTGCATACAGAAGCACTGCCTAGTAGTGACAAGTTTTTGTGCTCGTCATCATACATGTTAGATTCAGTTTCCATGGGCAGAGTGCACTTTGAAACCTTATTCAAGCTTTGGGGTTGCTGTGAGAAGTATCAAACTTTTTTATGCCTCCGCCACGAAGTGGCCGGAGGCATTATGTTTTCGGGTTGTCCGTCCGTCCGTCCGTCCGTACGTACGTACGTCCGTCCGTCCGTCTGTACGTCCTTCCGTCCGTCCCGAATCCGTTTAGGCAATATCTTGAGAACCGTCAAGCAGATTTGCTTCAAACTTAGTACATGTATGTATTGCATAAAACTAATGAGGTGTGTAAAATTAGGGTCAAATCTGATTGAGGTCAAAGGTCAAAGGTCAATGAACTTTGTAAAAATTGCCCAAAAATGACCTTTTCCACAATAAATCCAAATCCAAGGATGCAATTCTCATTAAACATGGTACAAATATGGATCACTACTTGAGGATAGACTGGTGATATTTTTTGTAAAATTCCTGAAAGGTCAGAGGTGAAAGGTCAATGAAATTTGTGAAAAATTGTCAAAAATTGACCTTTTTCACAGTAAATCCAAATCCAAGGATGCAATTCTCATTAAACATGGTACAATGATAGATCACTACTTGGGGATAGACTGGTGACATTTTTGGTAAAATTCCTGAAAATTCAGAGGTCAAAGGTTAATGAACTTTGCCAAAATTGGCTAGAAATTGCCCAAAACTTTAAATTTTTCACAATAAATCCAAATCCAATGGTGCAATTCCTACCAAACATAGTGAAACGATGGATCATTACTTGGGGGTAGACTGGTGACATTGTTGGTGACATTCCTGGAAGGTCAGAGGTCAAAGGTCAATGAACTTTGCAAAAATTGATATTTTTCACAATAAACCGAAATCCAAATCCAATGTCACAATTCTAACTAAACATGGTACAGAGATGTATCACTTCATGGAGGTAGACTGGTGAAAGTTTAGGTAAAACTCCTGAGAGTTCAAAGGTCAAAGGTCAATGAACTCTGCCAAAAATTAGCTAAAAATTCCCCCAAAGTGATAATTTCCAAAATATATCCAAATCCAATGGAGCAATACCAACCAAACATGGTGCAAAGATGGATCACTAGACTGATGACATTTTTGGTGAAATTTCTCAAAGGTCAGGGATCAAAGGTCAATGAACTTTGCCAAAATTGGCTAAAAATTGCCCCCAAATAGATATTTTTCACATTAAATCCAATACTAATGATTCAATTCAAACCAAACATAGTATAGAGATGTATCACTTCATGGAGGTAGACTGGTGAAGTTTGGGTAAAATTCCTGAAAGGTCAAATGTCAATAAACTTCACCCCAAATTGGCTAATTTTAAACAAGCTTGATGCTAGGATGGATTTAGACAGACTGGCTAGATTGGAAGTCAATGAACATTGCCAAACTTAGCTAAACTTGAAAAAAGAAAATGTGATACTTTCATTTCACATAGGAGCAATGGTACATTGCCCACCAAACATACACATTTTCTGAGAATAGCAAAGAGGCGGAGGCATATTCATTGTCTGCGTGGCAGTCGAATTGCTCTAGTTTAACATGCACAAGAGTTGCAGTGTACATAAAAGATACTTTTTTTAATTTGGCACTCTTAATGATACCGTTTTTAGGTTAAATAGCCTTGTGGGGTGAACCACAAGAGGCTGGCACCTCTCGCCCATTTTCCAGTACCCTTAAACATAGGCTTTCTGTTCACTCCACCGGGTTTTCATCCTGCTGTTAAAGGGCATATACTGTACTGGGAAGGCAAAAAAGCCTTCAAAATGTAATTGTTACCAATCTTCTTGCCAATGGTCTTAAATTTATGTATTGACCATTTTAGAAGCTTGCTGATAGTTATTTACAAGCTTCTAGACAATACATGAATTTAAGACCATTGGCAATAAGATTGCTAACAATTACCTTTTGAAGGCTTTTTTGCTTTCCCAGTACAGTATATTCCCTTTAAATAGCCTTGTGGGGGGAACCACAAGAGGTTGTCACCTCTCGCTCATTTTCCAGTACCCTTACATAGGCTTTCTGTCCACTCCACCGGGTTTTCATCCTGCTTTTAATCAAGAAGTGAAGTGGGGTCTTAAATGTGCACGAAGAGTATTGCCCTATGGGACCTCCATGTAACATCCTTTTTGTGAGAAGAGAAGTTATGAACATGGTGTATTCACCTGTGAATGAAAGTCTAGTCAATAGTAAAGCCACCACTTTTTTTTTTTTTTACAATACTACAAATTCTAGCGGTGTGTGTCTTGGGAATGTAATGAAATTTTTACGATAACCAATTAATTGCATTGTTTTGTATTGCCTGTTACTGCTGGTGAAAATACCCTGAAAACAAATGATAAGTACAATAAGGTAGTATGCCCATATACAATAATGTACAAATTTGACCCCAATGGTATCCAGACGGCTAATCTCCTATCTACTAAGTATAGAATGCTACTGTTCATACTTCTTAAGGAAAAATACTTGCTCAGGGCGATATAACCCCCACAATGTATGAACAAGATGCCCAACAAAAACAAAAAAGTGCCCCTGTAAAAAGGAAAAAAAATAGAGAAGTGTAGTGTCATGTCTGTACATGACACTACACTTCTGTGTTCTACTCAAGACATCAGACTTTAAAAGTAGCCTCTGCTCACAAATTGAAAAAAAAAATCCTTTTTATCTGGTACATGTCATGGTGTGTTTGTCATGCCAGGAATACTGCATCTCGGGCATGCATTGCTGGCCATGCAGGGAGGCTGACCTTAACAGCAAGAGAGACTCTAGCTAATTAGATACAGTCTCTGCGCATTGCACTGTGCTCATGAACGTGAGATGGCAAGAAGATGGCAAGAACTTACCGGTATTCTGTGAACGTAAAGCTGGAAGTTGCATATATTTTTGTAGTGATTGTAATTTTGTGGCTTGTGGTCTTCACAAGAACCCCAGAAGACTGTTCATCCGTAAAGTGATACTGCCCAGGTACTGATAGAGCTATGCAAAGCAAGGTTAAAAGGACATGTGAATTGAATGTACTTAGATCAAAATGATTGGCATGATGCATTGTGATTGATACATTAAAGTTAGGGCTGTAAGAAATGTGGGTGTTATTCATGGTACAAAAATCTTCTTTTTTTTCCGTCAAAATTTGCAGTAGGTTATGTACAATTTATGTCATCAGTGTGGGTGTATAGGGAACAGTGCTACATGTACACTACAGCTCAAAGGAATTGGCATCGGGAGAGGGAAAGTGAAGAAAGGGAAGGAGCCGCAGTTTTAAACCGCGGTATAATTTGTCCATTTCAGCATGAAACATGATACTTTTTAGACTAAAGCATCGTGTTTCATGCTGACCTGGACAAAATATACTGTGGTTTAAAACTGCGGCTCCTTCCCTTTCTTCCCTTTCCCTTTCCCTATGACAATTCCTTTGAGCTGGAGTGTACATGTATATGATGCTATGTTTGGGTATACCTCTTGTCTTTCCCCAGGGCTACTTCTTCAACCTGAAAGTGGGCAATGGCAAGGTGTCTGTCCTATTAAGCCAGACACAAATTGCGTCTCATATATTGTAGTACCAGACATTTTGATACCTGATGCTATGTTGGGTTTACCTCTTGTCTTTCCCCAGGACCACTTCTCCAATCTTAAGAAGGGCAACGACAAGGTAGCCGTCCTCCAGAACCAGGTGGATGAGGTCAAGGACATCATGACCCAGAACATTGACAAGGTTCTCAGCCGAGGGGAGAAGCTGGATGACCTATTGGTCAAGACGGAGGACCTTGAAGCTAGCGTGAGTCATTCAGTCATTATTATGTACCTCCGCCATGTAATAGCCAGTACCTTAATATGATAATGCAAAAAAATATCGCAAATATATGTCAGAATAATGAGCGTAGTTCATACATGTATTGACATATATGTTAATACCAACTCAAATTTATACTACGTCCTTCCTGAACACAAGATGTGTTGTAAAAAACCTAAAATAAATGTAATACCAGAATAGGGATTAGATCGTGTGTAGTAATAATGGGTCAGTACATTTAAAGACTCCTTGTCAAGTAAGATTCTCATCTTGCAGTACTATTTTCTCAAAATAACAAAATTGATTTGTTTACATACAATTTATTTAGCAAGATAAACTGAAGTACCAACTGATGGTAACTTCCATGGCAACATATGTTGTGCCAAGAGCTGATTGGCTGTTCCATATGCCTCCTTCCCTCCCTCTGCAGGCCCAGACATTCCAGAAGACGGCCCGCAAGGTCAAGCAGAAGATGTGGTGGCAGAACACTCGCATGCAGATCATTCTGGTCGCCGTTGTCCTGATCGTCATCCTCGTCATTGTCCTCATTGCCCTTCACCTTGCCGGGGTCTTCTAGAAGTCACAAATCCAGGTCAAATGTCACTGGGCCTCTGAGGATCAGATGATCAAGAGAAACATTGTGATTGATTGTGAAAGGGGAGACAAGACTGAGCGAACATTTTAACTGGAGCGGGGTGCAATGGGTGGAGGGATATCACAAGAAGGAACAATACATTGATTGAATGAAGAGGAGATGGAGGAGCAACAGGTGGATACCATAAAAGAAGATGAGCAAAGGAGAAATATTCGGCCAAAGATGATTAGAAGGAGCAGTGCACCTGATTGTCAGAATACAAGGGAATGGTGAGGACATTTTGACCGAAGGACAGATACAACGACGGAGGAAGATGAAATAAATGAGAACGGTTTAAGATTGATAGTGAGAGTGAAGAAGAGATGGAAGAAGACAAACAAAAAGGAGAATGGTACGCACAAAGATGATGAGATCGAACAATATACTTGAATGTAAGACTGACAAAGGGATTGATAAGAGTATATTCACTGGAGGAGGATAATAGAAAGAGAAATGGGGAGAAGAGGAACCGTTTCATTAGCAAAAAAGTAGCAATGTAGATGAAGGAACTTGTATGACTGCAACATTTTCTGTGACATTTGTCAAGAGATACCACCCTTGAGGAATCTGGATATCACAGAAACCAGGCGCCATATTCATGAAACGTTACTAAGCCTAGTAAGCTGCTAAGGTGCATTAAGCTGCATGCATTTTAGTAACTAAATAGGCTAGTAAGCTTCATGAATGTGGCACCTGTATACTAGAGCTTAATATTTAACCAAATGTGTTACACAGGTTTCATTCAAATTGTATAGGTTATCCCTTTCAGTACCAAATGTACATGAAATGTGAATTAAGTCAATGGGCTTTTCCTTGCTTTCTATCGCAATGGTTGAATGTTATTGGTAGTAGTGGTTAGCCAATATCTGGCTCAAGAGCTTTCGATGTCATTCTACTTCCATTCCTATAAAACTCTTTCCTGCCAACTTGTCACATGAAGGAATTGCCTCTATAATGATATCAATGGTACATGAATAGCCATCATTTGAAAGAATAGTTATGGGCCTCAATGAAGGGGGGAAATTGTTGATATTTTAAAAGCTACTGGCAGATGGTGCTAGATTGCCGTGCAGCGATGTATGTTATGCTGTGGAATTCAATTCAACACATTGCAGATAAACAGCTCTTTGTGAAAGAAAACTGTTTTTATTTGTCAACTTTCAACTGCCAAAGCTCTTATTGGATGTTACTTGCGTAAATGCACCCGTACACGCACCGTATTCTCTGACTCTGAGGACATTGTAAAAATTTCAGGAGAAGTGACCATTGTTTTGTTCCACTGCCCTTTACCTTGGGAGCAATTGGATCTCTTTTATGCACTTCGTCAAATTTGTTCTAACATTGCATTAAGCACTTATCCACAAGGCAGACTTATAAATTTGGTTTGGAAATCTGAAACTTAACAGTGACAATATTCAAGGAATGCCTGAAAAACTTAGTACATGTACAATTATTTGGTGAGATATGTAGGTTCTACTCCTGAATTCCATTAAATTAAGATTGCAAAAGTATACAAACTACACAAATAACCTTGAATTGTACTTCAGTAACATTCTGAATTCATGCCTTGGAAGTTTGGCAACTACATGTATGAGAGCCTGTTTTCTAGGCTTGATGTGACAAAATGAATGTTTCATGTATTATCATTCTGATAAGATGTTAACTATCACTATGTACATTGTGATACTTTGTTTGTAGAGCTCTTCCAAATCATTGTATGGATTTCAAATGTAAGACCTTATCTGTCATTCCTGCTTTCTATCTGAAAAAAGATAGATTTTGTGTCTTAAATCCCCAAATTTATAAAGTGATATCTATATTAAGCCTATCATTGCTCTGAAAATTTTGCCTAATTAGAAATTGGCTTGGTTTTCTAATCTGTCATTGATCAGAGTCTTTGAATCAATCTATTTAAAAGTGGTGTTGAATTGCCTTCTTTGCACGTTCTGTCATTCCGATGTTCGAGTATGTGAATTTGTGAGGAGCCTCACTGCTTGGTGTAATATTTATTGTTGTGTACTTTTGTACTATTTAAATATTTTCTATACGTTATGTAAAGAAGGTAAATACATTTGAAATTGGACAAGAACTGCCCATTGCTCCATAAATACAATTACACTGCACACTTGTTAAAAACATGTGGTTACCGGACAATTGTCTATAATCTACCAAAACATATCAAAATTTTATGTGACTATGTATGTACATGTACTAGTAATATGTGTTTTTTTCTTGTGTACTTATTTTAATTGCATGGATAAAGAAAGTTCCCACATAAAGAAATGCAATATGTAAATAGGGAGATTATATTTTTCTTTTTAGTACTGTGATTGGCTTTCTGCATGTGAATGCATAAGAAGATGATGATTTGGTGAATGATTTATATTGCATATTACAATCAACTCATTTTGATCTCAGTTTATATTGATTAACCATGTGGTTGCTGCATTCCATCCTGATTATTGATATCCACAAACCGTTATGCCCGATAGTAAATGTACACTGTAGAAGAGATCTCATTTGTGAAAAAATTGAAACATTATGTGTGTTTTCTTTTCATTTTGATTTCAATATGATTGCTATCAACCTTTCAGCTTTCTCACCAAAGGCATTCCTTTTAGATGCATGTCCTGCATGATATATTTCAGAAATATGATTGTGGGTTCTCCATTCTCGTAATTGCATGCTGGATTATGCACTTGTACTTTGTGTGATTAAATTGGATGTTAGTTGATTCAGAAACTGTATGAGAATAGGCGTGATGCATCTTTAGAAAAGTTTTATTACCTCTTTAAACTCACAGGGTGGACCTATCTCCTGAATTTACTTTATAACTGAATTTGACACTCTATTTTCATAACTATTGGGCATTTTAAAGATTTTGGTAATTCCTATTTTTTTTTATTTTAATGATAACAAGCATTCATGAAGTAATTATTATAACACTGTACTTTGCTGTATCTATAGGAACATGTCTGACAGTAGTGACTTTATATTACTTGTGACTGTAATGTATGAACAGTCAAACCTGCTTACAAAGACCACTCTCTATAAAGACCACCTGTCTGTAAAGACCACTCAACTTTAATCCCTAGAGAGAGATTTACATGTAATATGCCGCTTTCCGCAATACACAACTTTTTCCTTAACTGTGTAGTAATGAGGTATGAAATTCACCTGCATCTTCTGATTCAGTTTTAGTCGGTGGAATGGAATGCACTCTGAATCTATTAGTTGTTGCTACTCGGACATGCCTCGGACAAGCTTTGTATAGCATTAGTAACTTAGAGGGTTACTAAATTAGAAAAATAAGTTCCCACTAATCTATGTAAAATTATCCACTAAAAACAAATTTCACATTCGTTTGCGGCAATCAAGTCTCATTTTGACGAAAATTTGAAAAAACGCACGCCTCCAGTGACGTATGAGAAGTCAAAATTCCATAAATGCCAATGGCGTAAATAAAATGTTTTATTCACGCAATTCAAACAATACGTTACCAATGGGAACCCCAAAGCTTGTCCGAGGTTTGTCAGAGTAGCAACAACTAATAGATTCAAAGTGCATTCCATCCATTGAATCTGAATGACAAGATACAGGTGAATGCAATAACGTGTTACTACACAGTTAGGGGCAAAGTTGTGAATACATTACGAAAATGGTATATTGTTTACTTCCGTACAATCAATGGAATTCTGACTTCTCATACGTCACTGGAGGCATGAGTTTTTTCAGATTTTTGTCAAAATGAGACTTTATTTCGGCAAACAAATGTGAAATTCATTTTTAGTGGATAATTTTACATAGATTAGTGGGAACTTATTTTTCTGATTTAGTAACCCTTTAATGTTTGAATGACATGCATATAAAAAAATGTTCTATTGCACTATCTCTAAAGAC
Organism: Arbacia lixula; assembly: GCA_963669155.1. NCBI lineage: Eukaryota > Metazoa > Echinodermata > Echinoidea > Arbacioida > Arbaciidae > Arbacia > Arbacia lixula. The sequence continues at coordinate 14,822,371 of OZ022593.1, forward strand.
CATCTCTCCATTTAGACGGCTTTATCTGTTTCCATTTAGGTGGTCTTTATAAACAGGTTTGACTATGATAACGTGACTTTGCCTTACCCCCAACTTTAGTGACTTACTATTGCTCAAAAGACAATCATTGTACTGTTGTTATTGATGTAAAACCAGACTCTGGACCAAAATACTTGTGACACCAATCTGAGTACATGTAATGCTATCATCATTTTCATGTATACTGCAATTGTTGATGAATCTTTTATGAAAGAATATGTCTGTATGTCTCAATTTGCCACTATTATAAAGTGTATATTGTGTACTTTTATCATTGTTGATAGTTTGTATGACTTTTCCCCTTCTTGTCTGTTGTATTTTGCTATAACTGTCTGCCTCTCCCTGTCTTTTTCCACATGTCTCATTTCCATACTATGATAATGATTTAAGTTAATGTAAAGTTATTTCAAGTGCATATAGTCTTTCCTCTGTCCAGTTTAGTATCATGTATGAATATATACAATATATGTGTATTTGTTTTATATATGTAATTTTATGTTCCCTTTCTATATATTTAAGCATAACCATAGTCTAAATGTTATCTACGTTTCATTCAATCATGCCTTTAATTGCCAAAAAATGAGATTGATAAAGCATCTGGGTTTGCTATTTGTTCTCAAATTATTATATTATAGACTTTATAAACATTATAGAATATATTTGTTCCATTTTGCAAATGGTACTAATGTGCAGGAAGTCACATTATCTTAAATTTATGTTGATATTTCCAATTTCATATAAACCAATGTTTATTCCATGAAGCGTGTTAGAGAGTTAACGTGTAAAGTTACAGACGCTTGCTAGGCACACAGTCATTCCAGCATTTCTATCCGTAGTCCATATAAATGCCACTGGAGACGACCCGATCCGATCAGTCGGACGAGTCTGTGATTGGCTAAAATGCAGGACCCGGTCATTGGCATCGTACAAGAAGGTGACGTCACATTTCCAGTCGTAGGCTTTACGACTCTGCAGTCGAGGTAGAATCGTTTCGTGTGTTGTGGCCTTGAGATACTGCTACACCTCGTTACAGCATGGACCTTACTAGTCTGCAGTAAGGTGCGTTTAACTGCTGTTCCAACACCTTGTTTTAAGAAAAGAAAATGGTTGCCATAGTACTCGCCCATTCTTGATACATTCATTTAATCACTTGTTCATCTTGACTTTACTGTCTGCATGTACCCTGAAAATATGTAATGATTATTGAACAGTGCCTAAAAACAGCCCTAAATCAAACCACCTTAACCCCATCAGTACCACAGCACCATATTTGTGCATAGTATGTGTAATAAGTCGAAGGGCTTTCTCTTGCTTCGCATTGAGAGGGTTAAAACATGGAAAATATGTAGACTATGGATCGAACTGCAGTGCAGAGGTTAGATGTATTTAATAACGGGATGCATGGATCCTTATAATACACGGCGTAATTATCTTGAGATAACTATTTATAGTTTATACACGGTAGAAGATAACCATACGCCGAACATTATCGTACAAGGCCGTACAAAAAGGTGTATTACTTGGGCGCAAATATGACGGACTGTTGAAAATTGCAAAATATTGATCTGAAGTTACACTGACATATATCAGTAATTAAGATAATTAGTTGTTTTTCATGTGATGTTTCTACTCTTCAATAAATGATATGCGAGAATTGAGATGGAAATGAAATATTTTGTTAGTGTCACTTGTCATTGTAAGTATATGTAATGTGAATGCTGATAGCATGGGTGAATGAATGTGATATGACATGTACAGTTCTATAAAGACCAGAGTCTTTGAATACCGCAATTCTTGCCTATAAAGGACACTCAATCTGAAGCCATTCAGAGCAGTTTACATGTGATTTGCACCTGTCTGTTAAGACCACATTTTTTTGTCCTTTTGATGTGGTCTTTAAACACAGGTTTGACTTGATATGTTAGTTGGGACAGATTGGAGGGGGGGGGGGGGAATCGTAAGTGGTAGATAAATTCATAAATGGATCAAACGAAAATATGTATACACTACTCTACTCTGATATACTGGTAAACATATGTATGAAGAGAGGGAGAGAGAGATTAAAAAGCATGCATTCGTTGAGATAGACGAACAGACAGACAGACAAACGTACATACAGACATACATACAGACATACATACATACATGATAGGCCTATCATAAAAAAGAAATGTAAAAAGGTGGGATGATAGAATATAGCAAGGTTTATTTTCAAAGGGGAGATAACGTTGTTTGTATTCCCATACGGGTGAACTATTAATATGTCACAGTAGGGACGTCATTGATGCAAGAACAATCAATTTAATATTTATTTGCAAACATTCTTAAAAGTGTTTATTCCCTCAATGAACTCTCGAGATTTTGCAGACATGACTATTTTCTCTATTTCCGCTAAAAGTTTTTGATTTATACTAATAATACATGTTGAGATTTAAGGAAGAGCTATTTTCTTTGCTTTTAATGTCAATTTTATGCCTAATATGACATTTAAAATCAACTACTTTTTTGTTGAAAAAGCATTCATGTAAGCTACGATTATTTACATCTTTTCTTCCAGTAAGTGCCTGAATCCTAGCTTACAAAACAAGCCGGAAAATATATCAACTAAGCTTTACAACAAGTCTTGCGGAAAGTCATTTTTGTTATTACCATTCACCTACCATTAGCGTCTTATGGGAGTTTAAAGTAGCACCTCGAGTTGTGAAATCTTTTCTGTCTGATGGAGTATAAATGGTGGTGATGATGCGCCATTTGACTTGCATTTCGATTTACAATAAGTTAGTCGGTGCCTTTAGGCTTATGTTAATGCGATCATGTAAATAAAACGGGTGATGTAAGACGAGAGAGAAAGGGGGGGGGGGGGGTGGCGGTGTGGAGATGCAGAAATAGACAAAGGGGAAATATGGGGAGAGAGACTTAGAGAATTAGATAGAAATAAAGAGATGAATGAATAGATAAAGAGGGAAAAAGACAAACAAATAAACTTGGCGACAGGGGAGAGGAGGAGGGGAGAGAGAGAGAGAGAGAGAGAGAGAGAGAGAGAGAGAGAGAGAAGTGGGAGAGTAGATGGGAGAGATAAAGGAAGAGAAATAAAAAGCTAGGGAGAAAATTTGTAGATAAATGTAAAATAAAGGAGAACGTAACAAAATAAAGAATAAGATAAAGTATTAAGTGATGCATGGTGATGTCGGGGGATTTCAAAAAAATTGTGATTATCATCCAACAAAGATGATATATGACGTTTATACGATGGAAAATGGATGGATTTACAAAGAAGTATAAAATGCGTAAGGGAGTAACGTGCTTCGCCTTTCACTCGAGAATGCTCTAAATGGACGTTTGGTAGTGAAGCGGAAGCTATGCAACGAGGTATCCAGGAAGTCTTTTCTGGTTGTTCTTTACATCAGGTTGGTTTTCTTCAACTCTCAGTAAGTTAATATTTGCTTCTCCTTCTCTTCCTCGTTATCACCTTCCTCTTCCCTGTCCTCTCTTTTCTTGTTTTCTTCATTTTTCCGGTCTTTTTTCTCTTCCTCTTTTTGTTCGTTTCGTTCTACTGGCTCTTCCATTTCTTGTTCTTGTTTTCTAATTCTGCTGCTTCTTTTGTTCATCCTCCCTCTCCTTTTTGTTTTTGTTCTAGTCATTTCTTCTTCTTCTTCTTCTTCTTCTTCTTCTTCTTCTTCTTCTTCTTCTTCTTCTTCTTCTTCTTCTTCTTCTTCTTCTTCTTCTTCTTCTTCTTCTTCTTCTTCTTCTTCTTCTTCTTCTTCTTCTTCTCCTCCTCCTCCTTCTTCTTCTTCTCCTTCTTCATCTTCTCCGTCGCCGTCTTCTTTCTCCTCCTTTTTCTTTTTACATATACATATATGCTTTCAAACATGTTTGTGTTATGTTTGCGCGATTATTTTTGATTGTTTATGGATATTGTCAAATGATTAATAACAATAATGATAATGATCATTATGATGTAAACGTTGTACATAACGATGATGCTATTTTTTATGACAATGATAATAATGAAAGAATGATAACAATAATGATAATAAGCATAATCGATGATGATAATAATAATGATAATCCCAATATCAATAATAATTATAATTATAATAATAATATAACAACTAAATAAAAGTAAGAATGATAATTACAATAATAACGACAACACCATCCTACATGAGAACATTGCATGTAGCTCAGAAAGAGTTGATCATTATCTCTACTGGATAGGTCCAGTGAGCACAGGACAGCCCTCAACATGAGGCACGGTGTGAAGGGGAGGAGGAGGGCGCCCCCCAAATGGTCAAGGAAGCTCTTGCGCTGGGTTCTTCTGCTCGCTCTTTGTAAGTCACCTCGCTTTTATACACTTTGAAGAAAACCAAACATTTATCGTACTTTTTTCTTTATACTTTCGCAAGTTAGATTTCGAGACCAGCTATGAAGTCAAGTTTAAAACGTACTATAACGATGATTGTAAAATCTTGTGAGGATCGGAGATCATTTAATTTAACACTTAAATATAAAAGAAGAATTCTCAATAGAAAAACATTTTTCTGCGGCGGGTTTATGATATCGTATTTTACATTATGTATAACTTTGGCATACGGGAATAACGTTTGTGTTTACATATCCCGAATATTTGAAAAAACCGATCGAGAAAAATAAAATTATGCTGTTTGTTTTTTAGGGTACCAGCATGGAGCGAAGGCTGGCCATTCTGAAACGTCGTCGTCTTCGTCCTCCTCGTCCTTCTTTTCTTCGTCATCATCTCTCTGGTCGACGTCTAATTCGTCTAGTATCAACCTGTCATCGCCAGGTACATGAAAGCGCACGTCCAATAACTTTTCTTATGTTCGATTGTCGTCGTGAACTGTGTTCATATTTACCTTCATGCAAGGACTGAGGGAATAGATTGAGGAAGTAAAATAAAAGGGGAGACAGAGACTGTGAGAGCGAGAGAGAGAGAGAGAGAGGGGGGGGGGAGGGAGAGAGTGAGAGTGAGCGAGAGAGAGAGAGAGAAAGTGAGAGAGAGAGAGAGAGAGAGAGAGAGAGAGAGAAAGAAAGAAAGAGAAAGAGAATTATAGACGGGCAAATATAGACAGAGAAAGTAGGGGCAGATATGAAGATAGTAAAAAGAGATAAAAACGTATAGGAGCAGATCAAGAGTTTCCAAGGGGTAAGGTTCGGAGGACGGGACAAAGTTGGTCTTTCGGCTGGATTTGGGATACGTTTTAAAAAGCTCGACGAATATTGATATTACTACTAACAAGTTCAGATTAATTGATATTGGTATTGCAATGTTGCTAATAACATCATTGCTGAAAACTCATTGACTCTCCGGCGTGTACATAATCGGGTGTGATTGAACACGCGCCTAAAATCAACCAGCAATAACAACAACTCATTGACTGTTTCCAAAACAAATACGATAACATCACCGTCATAGTAATAACAAGTGACTCTTTTTTCTCATGGTTAGTTGCACACAGCATAGAAGTGAGATTGTCTCCAGGCAACCAGCCTAATCCCGAACACACCAATGAGGGCGTACTACAGATTCGTAATCTTCATGTTTCCAACTCAAGCTGGTATACTCCTTGTACCAAGGTATGTGCGTGTATGATGTTGTATTGTAGGGATATTTTCCGTGACGAAGAGTTACGAATTATGATTTAAAAATCTCAAATGCCAGCAATATTCAAGAAAATTCCGAAGTTGTTTTTTTTGTTTATGATTACAGCAGTCACCTCAAAGCGAGGACTAACCTAACTGCAAATCGGAGGTGTTGGAAAATGCCTTTACCTTCTATGAAGTTTGGCAAAGCAAGAATTTTTATAGGTAAACGCATATTGGACAAACAAAAAGACCCAGAATATAAGTTTTCGACTCATACAGGTTAAAATAATTATGTAAGACTAACAGCCCTTCAATCTTCTTCTTGTTCTCTCACTTACTTACTGTCCGCCCCCCCCCCCCTCTCTCTCTCCCTCTCTCTCTCTCTCTCTCGCTCTATCCCCCTCTCTCTCTCTCATACACACACACACACACACACACACACACACACACACACACACACACACACACACTCTCTCTCTCTCTCTCTCTCTCTCTCTCTCCCTCTCCCTCTCTCATACACACACGCACACACACACACACACACTCTCTCTCCCTCCCCCCCCCCCTCTCTCTCTCTCTCTCTCTCTCTCTCTCTCTCTCCCTCCCTCCCTATGTACTAGTATCTGTCGACATACATTTGCCGCTCTCCCTCTCCCTGTTTCTAGATCGGGTTCTCCTGGTTTGGGGCTCCACGGATCGCTCTAGTAGTGTGCCGACAGCTCGGCTTCCTCGACGCCGTACATCTCCTGGCTCGCAGGTTCATCACTAGCACCTATGGCAATGAGAGAGATCGCAGTGTGCTCCTGTCTGGCCTGTTATGCAACGGGGATGAAGGGGAACTGGGTCTGTGTACCGTGGGGAAGAACTGGGACCGCATGGCATATGGTGAGGAACAGAGGGAGAGGTGGAGGAGGAGGAGGAGGAGGAGGAGGAGGAGGAGGAGGAGGAGGAGGAGGAGGAGGAGGAGAAGGAGGAGAAGGGGAGAAGACGGACGAGGAGGAGGAGGAGGAGAAGGAGGAGGAAGAGGAGGAGGAGGAGGAGGAGGAGGAGGAGGAGGAGGAGGAGGAGGAGGAGGGGAGAAGACGGACGAGGAGGAGGAGGAGGAGAAGGGGGAGGAGGAGGAGGAGGAGGAGGAGGAGGGGGAGAAGAAAGAGGAGGAGGAGGAGAAGGGGAGAAGACGAGGGGAGGAGGGAGAGGAGAAGGGGGAGGAGGAGGAGGAGGAGGAGGAGTGGGGGGAAAGGTGAAACAAGCATGAATGCAAAATCAAGAAAAAGAAAATGAGGAGGAAGCTTAAAGCAGAGAAGACACGTAGTAGTTAGATACGGAGAGAGATAAATAGATGTGTAGAGAGAAAGGCAGTGGGATGTATAGGTTGATAAAACAGAGAGAGACACAGAGAGAGGGGGGGAAGAGATAGAGAGAGAGAGAGAGAGAGAGAGAGAGAGAGAGAGAGAGAGAGAGAGAGAGAGGGGGAGAGAGAGTGAAAGAGCGAGAGAGGGAGACAGAAATAAAAAGAGAAAAAGAAAAAAGAGGAAAAGGCTCAAGCTTAATGATAGATTAATGGAGAGGGGGAAGGAGGGAAATGAACAGCGAGAGTGAGCAGGGGAAGATAGAGAAAGAGAGAGAGAGAGAGAGAAAGTTAGAGAGATAAAAGTGGACAAGGGGAAGAGAGACCGACGAAGTGGAGTAGGAGGGAGAAGGAATGTAGGGGGGGGGGGGTAGGCAAGGAAAAGTTCGATAGAACGAGAGAGAAGAGGAGAAGATCTAAAGTGATATCTTATTTCATTTTCCAGGCAATTGCTCCAGGGACCATTTCCACATCCACATCCGCTGTGATGACGGTGATGAAGGTAGGTGAGGAGCCCTTTATGCGATATTCATGAAATTTTGTACAAGTAGCACGAAGAGGATTAAAACCTGCGGGGTGGCTGTCTCAACTTCATACTATATCATTTGTTTTGTCTGTAGTTAGTGATGAATATCTGTATTCATATCTAAAGAAAGTCTTTGGTAAGTCAAAACAAAAATAGAAATCGAAGCTGCAGTCTGGCGCTAATTGTTGTGTAACTATAACATACTCCGTTGCTTGTTTGATGGATTGCCTGATCGGTTGATTGATTAATTATCCATCCATTCATCTATGTATCGATAAATCGATAATTCATGGTATCTTGCATTCATCCATTGATTTATTCACTCATCCTTCAATCCATTTATTGATCATTAATCGATTACTTAACCTTTCCATTAAGTGTATATCTAATTATATCTAAAATGTATATCTAATTGATACACTCTTCAATCGGGTGATTGATTGATTGATTTATCCACATTGGTCCATTAATTGAATAATCCATCCATCCTTCCATCCATTGTTTATTTGATTGATTGATACGTCCATCGATTGATTGATTGATTGATTGAATCAACCACGTATCGATCGATTAATACATCCTATGTGATTAATTCATCCATCCATTGATTAATCAATTCCTTTTTCAATCATTTACTCCAAAGGCAGGTACGTCTATCCGATCGGTGTTTGTCAAGATGGAACGTGCACGGGAGCCCAAAACAACAGACAATACGGTATACCATCTCAGTGCAGCTGTGACCAACACTGCGAGACGTTCAATGATTGCTGTCACGATCATGATTTTGCAAAAGAAGCTTCTTCTTCCGGGTCAGACGTTCTGTCGGTACCCATCTCTATGTGGCGCTGTATCGATTTTCGTTTTCCAGCAGAGCTGATCAATGTGAACCATCGCAGCAAACGGCGAAATGGATACTGGCTCGTATCAGCATGTCCTTCAGACGCCGCAGAAATGGTATGGGATAATTTTTAACATCGTATTGATAGGCATTGAATAATATTCATGTTCTTTTTATTTTCTAATTTTTCATATCGGTTACAACAGATCTGGTCTCATGATGCACTGCGCAGCGACATTCCATTGGTTCAATCATGTTCGCTTCCGGTCTCATATATTATCGCTCTAGACCGGAAGAAGAATGAGGCTGCACGGTGCATCATGGTACGACTTTTCCTTATGCGATATGAAAACTCTTGTTCACTCCCTTGCAAAAGTATGTAGGCTGTATTCCCTTTCCGAACTGATCGTTGATACGTCCAGACGATTCTCTGCAAACTATTCCCTCGTTGTCTTCTTGTTTCTCATAGATCCGCCAGCAATGTGAATCAAACCCGTCACACGCGATCGAGGATCTTGAAGCTCCTGTGCACTTTGGTAATATCAGCTACAAGAATGCATTCTGCGCCGCCTGTCACGGCGTCCACACGGCCGATCCTTGGCGAGATGAGACCTTCTGCACAACTGATTACGGAGATGTGATCGTCTCTCGTACCGTGCCGATATCAACCACAATCTGCTACCAGCTCTACTTGCCGACTCCGCCACAAACTCGGCACTGTTTCCACGAACTTGTCAGTGAGTGCAAGCAAGAGTTCTTGCACGTCATTCCGAACATTGAATATGCCTGTCGTCACTATCAGAACCCCATCAAGATGGGAGGAACGCTGTATAGAAACAAACACTGTGCCATCTGCAATGGATTCACCTGGCTCGCATATGAGGGAGGGTTTCTAAATTGCTATCTTTCGCGAGGAACCTACAACATCTTTGCCTTGCCTCCCATCTTCTCCCAGACGTCATCAAGAGAGGGCGTCCCGCAAGTCCCTCCAGAACAGTGGAGTATCAAAGAACAAAGCATAAACACTGGGTGCCGTGATAAATTTTCACTCGCCACTGTCGTCGACGATGAACCAAATACAAGATGGTCGTGCAACCACCTAGCCCAGAAAATCGACGAGTTACTTCTGCCATTTGACGACGACTACGGACATGACGGAGGAAGACACCTCGCAGCGACATGGATCGCGTCCGGAGAGGGACACAGCACGTACCTGTGGACTGATGGAGACATTAAAGAGGCCTTCTGGGCCCTGGAATCAAGGCTGCGTTCTCAGTTCGAACTGCTCACGACAGGCTGCATGCCTTCTAAGGTCATTGTTCGGGACACGTGCATCGTGGGAACAGATGCAGAATACAGCGATGCGCAGTGGTTTAGTGGAACTAAGGATACCATGCATTTAATAACTGCAGAAGGGCAAGACCACCTTGTCTTTGATGGGGAAAGATTCATCGTCCCATACTTGATCGATGACATCAATTCGATAACAATGAACAAAGATTCTCGCCGCGTTCACTCTGTCATGGAAGTCCGCGTATTGGGCATACCGCTCCCGATATTGAACTGTTCGCGTTACGCTCTCAATGAATCCGAATACTACATAGATTCAGAGAATGGTACAAATTTACTCTCCCACAATTTTACCGGGATATCGAAGAAGCTCAACCGAAGCCAATATTTGCTACTTAGTAGTGGTTCGGCCATCATCTGTGTTGATGCTGATGACTGGTTGACAATCACGAGTGAGGCATTAGCTCAATCGCATATCCTCTTCAGCAAAGTTGCCTTTGGCATATCCGCAGCGTGTCACTTTGCGACGTTTTGTACGTATTCCATATTCTCTTCTTTGCGGAACCTCCACGGAGCTTGTGTTATGTGTCTCACGCTGAGCCTGGGCACATCCCAGATACTTGCTGAGTTCGTCTCTCCTTTAGCTGCAAAGATCAGCGTGCTCTGTCAGTGCGTTGGCGCCCTCTCGCACTTTACATGGCTTTCCGCTTTCACGTGGATGACCGTCATCGCGTGGGACATGAGTCGAACCCTCTCCTCCGACACGACCGTGGCTCTCTATTCCAAGCTCAACCCATGGAAGAAGCTATGCTTCTACTCGCTCTTCGCTTGGGGAATCCCCTTCATCGCAGTCGCCGTGAGCGGCGCCATTCATCTCTGCAACTGCACGGGTTTCAACCTACATTATGGTGGCAGCGGTGGGACATGCTGGATAGACGACAGTTACGCGAGCATGTACATGTTTGGCGTACCCGCGGCGCTCTGTGTCCTGGCCAACGTGATTTTGTTCGCTGTGACCGTGAGAGGCATTCGCCAAACGAAGAGCGAAACAAAAATGGTGCACATTGGCAGCAAGAGACATCAGACTCGCGTTGTGGACAAGTACTGGGACGTGTTTGTAAATCTTAAAGTGAGTTACATCTGCGTTTGCATCATATATTTTACCATCTTAATTTCTTATCAGAATGTGCTGTTATTCCATGGCTATAACTATTCGGTGAGCGGCAAACCTCAAAAAGTGACTTATTTTAGGAATTTTGTTTCCCCTAGTTAGTTAAGGACGGATTATACTTTTATTCGAAAGCAAACATTCTGCAGTTTTGGGCAAAGGTGGCAGTTTTTAATATTCACTACTTAGTGTAGCTAGCTTAACCATGGAGACCGGCCCAGAATAGACCACGCCTTCTTTTTCATGATTGCAGCTATGCTGCAACCTCTCTGGATATTTAGATGAATTTAAATCAATACTTAATATAAACATTCTTTTTCTAAAAATAAGAGCAACATCATTGATTTGGGTGTGTTATTTTCGATCACCAATTTAGTTCTTTAATCTTCGGACTACAATGTGGACTGGCCTCCATACCATTTATAAATATTAACCAGTATATATTTTATATATCATATCTCACGCATAGAGTGTTGTGTTCTTTCCAGATCTCCCTTCTGTTGGGCTTCGCCTGGTTGCTTGGATTCTTATGGTCGGCCACCGGACTGGACGCTCTGCTGGTTGCCTTCATCCTTTTCAACTCTCTTCAAGGGGTTCTCATCCTGGTCGTCTTCGCCATCAACGGCCGCGTCCGCGAGTTGTGGCGAGCTAAGGTGAGCACGCGGTCAGAGAAAACGACGACGAGCGATCCGGATACCGCGTCGAGGAAAGCCAAGGTTTCCCAAGAGGTCCGTACCTTGCCTTGACACTGTCCCAAGCTACCGTCACACAACGATGTAGCGCCATCGTGACCTTGCCTGTAATATTCTAGGCCAAGCACTCACCCTTTTGCATGTCAGAGAAATGGGATTGTGTAAATACACTGGAAATGGAAGAAAACGTTGTATCAGAACTTCACTCACAATGTCACAACTGGAAAATGACTTTTAGGGGAATGATATTCGAGTTCGATTTGAGCTTCATGTAACTTGATCATTCGTAAAATATAGTATAACATAGCGATTGGAATAATGAACCTACTATATCAAATCGCAGGCTTGCACAGAACTTTACATTCCTTAAATGGAATGTGTGTCATATGTATTTATATCTAAATATTAATTATATTCAATTGTATAATCAAAATGTACCACAATATTATAATGACATAAGGCAACATCATTAATTCTGTATTCATTTATGTTAAATAAGATGTAAAAAAAATCGTAGAAGTAAAAGAAGAGTAACATCAAATTGTTTTGGATGAATACGAACATCGACTACATTACATTTTTTCCATGCCAAACAATCATTTGTTCTGATATAAACACAACAGCAAAGTAAGTCCCCACTAAGCAAAATAGCATTAATTTTTATCGAAGAGGTTTTGGGCAAAATAGTTTGCCAGGATCGTTCCTTAACTTATTGACTAACTTCAGTGTGAAAATCACATTAATCTTATTAGTCATGCATGTATGGGCAAATTTTAAAGGCAAAATTGTCACTTTTCAAAAGTCACAAGTGTAATTGTTTATGCCGTTTTAACAATACATTTTGGCATTTCATGTGCGATTTTTAAAGTGTTTTCACTCAACCATGACACGAAAATTACTTCGTATGTTTATATAACAGGTCATGTTACATCTTTGTCAAAATATCTAGAGTTTTATTTTTTCACCAAAATCGGAGTTTTTAAAGTTTTAAACTCAAGAGGGATGAGCATTTGTTATGAAAGGACATAAATTATGCACCAGAAATGGAATTCATCAAAAATTCATGACAGAATCCCCAAATTACCCTTGTGACTTTTGAGAACTGACATTTTTGCCTACTCATGCATGACTAATTGGATTAATGTGATTTTCGAACATCAGTTAGTCAATATGTTAAGGAACAGTCCTGCCAAATTATTTTGCCCAATACCTCTTCGATAAGAAATTATGCTATTTTGCTTAGGGGGGGGGGGGGCTTACTTTTTGTTGTGTTTATCACACAGAAATACATGTACGAGTATAGAACATGAAGAGTTAAATCAACAAATGGACATTATTTAGGCTCCCATCGTAACTCGATGTGGATTACCGAAGTGGTGTTGTCATATCCATGGTTACGCCGTTTTCTGGTTTTAAACATTACACGAGCGAGAACTGGTCCTACATTGTCAAGCTGGCTAGTGTTGGTAACTCGCAATCTTTCCTATAATCACCGCTGTTGATTCTACCTATAAAATTTAGAATCAGTGCCTTGACAACATATCACATTACATATTCGTACTCTATATAGTCCTGTATACGGTCCCATGGGCTGTGTACAAGACCTGGACATTTTCATTGGTTGTCACCTTGGTAACCGTGAGCATTTTTTTTTTCATTTGCATAATTACCATAATGAGCTAATTTGCATCTACGTATTTTGTATTGAATTTAGTGCTCAATTAATCTCAGGAGGACTAAATGATAAAACAATACCATATTCATTTATTCATATGACCATAGTTTCATTGCAAAATCCAAGATGGCTGCGCTAATTTGCATATTTAAAGGCTATTATTGTGCATTAATAGCCAGAATCATATACTTATATGTCTATCAAATGGAAGGGCTAAAATGAAAAACAATACCACTTTTCTAGGATTTTGGGGGTCAAGGGTTCCATTTATAACATACGACCATCAAACAATACCACTCTTCTAGGATTTGGGGGGTTAAAGGGCATATACTGTACTGGGAAGGCAAAAAAGCCTTCAAAAGGTAATTGTTAGCAATCTTCTTGCCAATGGTTTTAAGTTCATGTATTGTCCATTTTAGAAGCATGCTGAAAGTTATTTACCCTCAAATGATCCATATTTGAAGTAATTAATAATTAATGATTAAATCCTCAAATTTGTTCGGGCCGAACATTTTGAGGATTTGTGATTTAATCACTCATTACTTAAAATGTAGATCATTTGAGGGCAAATAAATTTGAGCAAGCTTCTAAAATGGACAATACACGAATTTAAGACCATTGGTAAGAAGATTGCTAACAATTACTATTTAAAGGCTTTTTTGCCTTCCCAGTGCAGTATATGCCCTTTAAGTGTTCCGTTTATAACATTTATTCATGCATACGACCATCGTTTCATTGCAAAATCCATGATGCCAAGATGACTGCCTTAATTTACATATTTAATGGATGTTATTGTGTATTAATAGCCGGAATTATATGCTTTCATTTTTTATGCTGAAAGGGCTTAAATGAAAAACATACCACTTTTCTACGATTTTGGGGGTCAAGGGTTCCACTTTTTGACATTTATTTATGCATAACACCACATTTGTGCTCGATGTTGGCCGTTTCTAAAACGACAATTGCGCCCTCTTGTGGAGTTCTTGTAAGAGCTCTAAGCCCATATGTACTGTACGGAGTAGTAGTCGTGTATTAAATCGCAAGATCAAAATTGATTCGTTGTATCCTCAATAATTTGAATTGTCTTTTGACATGTCAACCGCAGGGTGATCGCCCTTGGCCAGTGTAGCTTGACATGGCATGTCGTAAGCGACAGGAAATTAGTTTTTTTTTTAGTATGGTGAAATAGGACTATACGTATGTGTTCAACATTCATACATGGAAATATATTAATTTTGGATGACGACGATGTTCATTTTAATGACATTGATACTGATGATGACTGTCATTAAGATGACGATGATGATCGCGCTGATAATGACTACAATGAAGATTAAGATTGTGATGGTGATGGTAATGACGACGAAGATGGTATTTGTATGTTGTTGTTGTCGGTGGTGGTAATTGCTGGCAATGATTATTGTGCTAAAGGTGCTAACGATAATGGTGGGGATAATGATAATGCTTATGGTAGGGATGAAAATGAAAATTGTCATGATGGGGACGGTAGTGGTGGTCATGGTAGTGATGAATAATAATAGATATCATCAATGTGGCGGTGAAAGTGATGATAATGATAATGATGGGGATTATGAGGACGATAATGAGGACGATAATGATGATCATGATGGGTTGATGGATATGGTGCTTGATATGGCGTTTGCTATGGTGATGAAAGTAACGGTGGCGGTGGTAGTGGTGGTGATAATGGTGATGGTGGTAGTGGTGGCGATAATGGTGATGACTTATGGTGAAAATGATAATGGCGATGGTCATGTAATATGATGATGATGATGATGATGATGATGATGATGATGATGATGATGATGATGAGGGCGATGGCAATGATGATAATCAAATGGTTATCATGATCATGGCGGTGGTGATCGACAATAATAACGATGATAACGATGACGATCGCAATCATGATCCATGATCATGACGAAGACGATGATGAGGGCAACGGAAGATGTCAACGAAGTCCCTGATTATGGTAGCAATCATGATAACAAAGAAGCACAAGTATACAAGCCAATGAGACAAAACATCTCGTGCTTCACTAAACATACCGCACCAGCTGAGAAGTACATCAGGACAGCGTCCTTTTGTAAGTTTAGTTTCCTTCCGATCCACCACAGAGGCTAAAGTGAGGTCAACTAAAAACTATTATGACTGCATTGCTGTAAATGACTGTTATTTAGATTACTCCGGTAATAACATCATATCACATGTCCAATCAACTCAAAGCATACCGATGCTATACTCACTCACAAGTGCCCCTCTCCTCTTATTTCACAGTCATGATAGTTGAAAAATAGGGGAACGCGCTGCATACAACCTCTTCTCCCATTACCATAGGAAATTTTGGTGAATACTTAGGGTTATAGGAGAGGTAGTAAAGATGACTGAACCCGTAAATATTTGTAGTGCTATTTTGCCATGCCGTGGTTTCCATTCTAGTTTGAGTTTAGGATGCCATGAAGAAGTAATTTCAAAACGATAAACATCAATGACATTAAACCAAATAAAGACCCCAGTGGTGGTGGTAGAATAGTTACCCCCTCCAGTCCCATAGGCAATCGACATGGGACAATCATTGTTTGGTAATGAGAGGGTTAATACATGATTCCGGCCTATAATCATGGTCAAATGTACCCCTTACCTTTAAGGGTTGGATTAGGGTATATGTTTAGGTTTAGTGCTTTGATTCATCAGGGGATGTTTCACCAAGCTGTCCCTAAGCTAAGAACGACTTGACGCACGACCGGTGACCCTTTCTTGTGCTAAATCAGATTTGTTCCTGTGGAAGTTCATTCCTACAATCACAACCAAAGTTGTCAAATCATAAACTTTGTATTCAGATACATGTTAAGAATAAGAATTTGATTTATTAAAGTCAGATTTCAACTTAAGCTGATGGGGATCAAAATCATTGAGAATCAGATTCAGCACAAGAGAGGGTCACCAGTCGTGCGAAAAGTTGTTCGTAGCTTAAGAACAGCTTGGTGAAACGCCCCCAGTACATGTAACTCTTTGTATGCCAAACCAGCTCCTGGGAAATGGGATCACCGTGAATTATTAGCACACGTATACATCGATGGCATAGACAGGGTTAAAGGGTCATGAAAGTTATGCTTTTAGACGAAATTTCAATTAGATTATGACGAGCTGCACACAGAACGAAGCAAGGTACGAAATATCTCAAGAGTGTAATGACCTGTCATTCCGTCGCAAAGTGTATATCTTCGAATTCCCCATCCTTCTTTATTTTGGTAATTGCATCAACTCAAATGCTAGTGAAATGCAAATTAGGAATTATATCCCGCCATTCTGGATCCACTACCAGATTTGTTCATTAAGCACACTCAGAAAATGAAGAGAAAAAAACAATTAATGGAACCACATTGTTTCATTACATTCTAAAAAAATAATATGACAGGACATGGAAACATTTAAAGCAGTAAGGCAAGAATTTACGATACTTGTGAGGTCTTTGTCTTAATAATTGACATGCTATTTTGAGATAACCCTGGTAATTAACAACAAATCTCGAAAAGCTCTTCGAAAAGTTCAAAATAGACCTTACAGATAGTGCTTTTGTGTTCCTATACCTCCATATAAGTTAAGGACAGGGCTATTTATGTGTCTGCATGGTGAGATTGATTCGAACACAATGGTGTTGTAATCACGTGATGTCGACACAATTTCTCCACGTCTATTCCATCTATACATCCAGTAACTTTGATGTATTCCACGACATCACCCCCAAACACAGTCAGTCGGCC
This sequence comes from Arbacia lixula, assembly GCA_963669155.1. Taxonomy (NCBI): domain Eukaryota; kingdom Metazoa; phylum Echinodermata; class Echinoidea; order Arbacioida; family Arbaciidae; genus Arbacia; species Arbacia lixula. Next base: position 14,839,336 of record OZ022593.1, read on the forward strand.
GAGACCGGAAAGCCTCGGTCTACGAGACCAACAAACACTCTGCCCCCGCACGGGCCCGAGGGAAGCCTCTGCGATAACGGCCTATTGTTCTCCTGGCTCTTAACAACAATCAGCGATAGGATGTGGCTGTTCTCCAACCAGATTAGCTCCGCATCAAGCCATTTTTGTGGTTTGTTTTGACGTTTAGAGGTGTTTTAATTTCATGTAAAAGACGAGAACAGAAAGTAACTGACCGGCCTATTCAACATATCGGCTTACTAATTTGGAGAAGGCCCCAAACACACACAATACATGACACACATTATGTTAATCGCATTTGTTCCCCACGTAGCGCTAAGTCTTTGCATGCCATCGTCGCATTATGCAGCATTCTCGTACGCATATTCTGGAGAACGGCGTGTTGTTTGGCTCAGGAGAAGTTA